>JAAEAF010000143.1:0-67609 GCA_011037195.1 Triatoma infestans | reverse complement strand
GGAAAATTAAGAAGCTTGATGTTTCAAAACTTATAGATGAGAAGATCCGAGAGAAATATCAACAACAATTTGGGGCATACATGCAGGAGTCACCTACTCCAGAAGACCTTGACTCCCGATGGGAAAAATGTTCCGAGGCCATGAATAAAGCTGCACAGAGCACCCTTGGTTTTGAGGAAAAACCTTCTAGGAATCCGTGGTTTGACGAGGAGTGTGAGAAAATCACTCAAGAAAAAAATAAAGCATATAAACAGATGCTGCAAAGAAGATCAACCAGGGCATCCAGGGAGGAATACTGCGCCAAAAGGCGAGAAGAAAATAAAATCCACAGGAAGAAGAAAAGGCAATGGGAAAATAAAGAGCTGCAAGAAATCGAAAGATGCAGAAACGCTAACGAATCTAGAGCTTTCTTCCAGAAAATAAACAAAGGAAGAGCCCCATTTAAGCCGAAAATTAGCGCCTGTCGACTGGAGAATGGCTTACTCGCTACCCAGAGAGAAGAAATCATGAACAGATGGTCAGATTACTTCCGGCGCTTCTTTGATTCTGTGTCGCAGGGCAATTTTAATATACCCCGATTAGCGGGGGATGAAATTGAGCCTCCAGAAGAGGATGAGATTGAACGAGCAATCGAGAAAATGAAAAACAACAAAGCTCCTGGATGTGATAACCTTCCTCCAGAAATTTTTAAGCATGGAGGGCAGGAATTGCTGAAGGAGCTCCAAGAAATCATCCTCATAATCTGGTCTAGAGAAGAAATGCCATTACCGTGGAAGATGGCTATTATCTGCCCAATTTATAAAAAGGGAGATCAACTGGAATGCAGTAATTACAGAGGAATCTCGTTATTGAATTGCATTTACAAGATCCTGTCCAACATCATATATGCAAGGCTCCTTCCTTATGATGATGCTGAGATAGGTGGTTATCAGTGTGGATTTCGGCGAGATAAATCCACTATAAATCAAATATTTTCCCTACGTATGATACTGGAGAAAGGGAGGGAATTCAATTTGCAAACCCAGCATCTTTTTGTAGATTTCAAAGCAGCGTATGACAGCATCAATCGAGAAGAGCTGTATAAGGCCATGTTGGAAATGCGTATTCCGCCTAAACTTGTTCGTCTTGTTAGACTCACGATGGAAGGAGCGGAGTGCGTTGTGCGTATAAAAGGGCACCACTCATCCAGCTTCAGCACGCGCAAAGGTGTGAGACAAGGAGATGCATTGGCAAGTCTGTTGTTTAATCTGGCCCTCGAAAAGGTAGTGCGGGATTCTGGGATACAGACAAGTGGAACGATATTCCAGATAGTCTGTCCAGATACTTGCTTATGCTGACGACATCGACATCATCGGGAGATCGTTCGACTCCATGAAAAATGCATTTCTCGATATGGAAAGGGCGGCTAAGAAGCTCGGGCTGGAGGTGAACCAGACAAAAACGAAATATATGCATGCTGGAGCGACAACCTTGGCTTTAGCGCAGTCTATCGCAATAGGCGACTATAGTTTTGAGCAAGTGGATAGGTTTTGCTACTTAGGTTCGCTGATTACTGGAAGCAATAACGTGTCCGAAGAGATAAGAAACAGAGTGATGGCGGCTAATAGATGTTACTTCGGACTAAACCGCCATATAAAAAGCCGTTTTGTTTCTAGAAGCACGAAGATCCTGTTGTACAAAACTCTGATCCGCACAGTGCTCATCTATGGGTCCGAAACATGGACAATCTCCAAGAGTGACGAGAGAATCCTTTCGATATTCGAACGAAGAATTTTAAGAAGGATCTTCGGACCAGTTAGGGAGGCCCAAAGCTGGAGAAGAAGAACCAATATGGAGATAGTGAACATGTATGGCGAGCCAGATGTAGTTAAAATAATTAGGCTCACTAGGCTGCGATGGGCAGGGCATGTTGCAAGGATGGCAGAATATGAGGTGCCTAGAAAGGTCTTGGAAGAAAGACTTGGCCGCACGAGAAGAGTGGGCAGACCCAAATTGAGATGGGTGGATGGTATAGAAAATGATTCCAAAGTTTTGCTGAATACGCGGAATTGGAAAGCTGCAGCAATTGATAGAGATGACTGGCGGAGGCGAATAGAGGAGGCTAAGGCTCAGTAATGGGCTGTAAAGCCAACTAAGAAGAAGAAGAATATGTGTGGCAGAACCACATATTGTACTGAAGATACATTCTAGAGAAAAGCTTAAGGTCGTTTCCTCCCAGAATACCCAAAAAATCATTTTTTTTATTTAGAAACGTTTCAAATATGTAATCGCCTGATTAAACATTCCTTACTCAGAGGTGGAAATTCAATTTTGAACATTTAATACGCAATTATTATAATTATACCGGGCAAATTTTCTACAAATATGGAATTATTACTACCGTTTAGTTCCTCCTAATGTTACATAATAAAAGTAGGTGTTGATGTAGTGTATGTTGCATATTTCGATTCTAAATTATTGTCCACTATTAGTTTTAGAAAATCATTAGAGCCGATTGGGCCATGCTATGGTAGTACCTATGCGGAATACCAAGGATGATCTTTTTTGCAAAAAACACCTTTTTCGTACCCAAGAGACTTCAGAACATATATTTCAAGTGAAAACTCAAATTCAAAAATTTGACACGATCGTAATACTTAGTAACCGAAAGGAGTAACAGAAAGCAAAATAAAAGTGATGGTCTTTTATGTGTACAATCAATATATGAGCTTATGTAATTTTTAAGAAAATTTAAATAAAAATATGAAAAAAAAAGTATTTAGTAAAGTCGGATTTTGAACGAAATGTTCACGTTGATTGCAATGTTGATCAAATAAACGGAATATTAAGTTTTTCGTATTCAGGGGGCCTCACTTCATTTATTTCAATTGAAAATTCAATTTTGAGAAATTGCCATGATTCCAATACTTCAACTTACAACAGTAAGAGAAAGTAATAATATGGAAATTTCAGATAAATTGAAAGAATGATTAATATATTAGCGATAATTCGATAAGTGAATGTCCTTAAAAAGTACATTTAATATCAGTGCAATATTTTTTTATATCGCTTGACTGTCTTTGTACATAAATATAAATAGCAATAAATTTATCTATTACATGTGATATCACATGTACATAAATGTAATGTTTATATCAAATTTATTAGGTTTTATGTACAGAATTTATTAGGAAACTAGTATAGGGAGTCGAAGTTGGTTTTTTTTTTTTTTTTTTTATATATCCTTAATAATCGCTTCTTCATGAGTTATCAGTCCGATTGATAAATTTCCTTAAACATTCCTTAAACATAGTGGATGTTTGTAGAGGAAGTGACTATGAAGCCAAATCCAGAGCGGCCTCAACCTTGTGGCTCCTTCAGGTGAACTGTTTGTACACAGAATATAGACGCCTCGATATAAGTGTGAATGAGTGTGTATATAGATGATCTAGAGTTTACTTGTAGGTACGCTGAAACCAAGTAGTTCGTATCTATTATCACATCTCTGTAAGCCCCTATGTGTATTGTGTGAATGTTGGAGGTATCGGTGTAAGTGTTGTTGGTGTTGTTAGGCTGGAAAACTCGCTGGGACGCCAAGATCATTCAAAAATTCACTTCGAGACTTTTCAATACGGGATTCTTCTTTCTTTTGCTTATATTACTTTCTCTTAATCCTAAGTAAGAGGATGCGTTAGTATCAAATTTTCGAAACTGAGTTTTGACCGGGAATACATGTTTTGAGTACTTTCTTCTTGAGGGTTTTTTTTGGAGTTTCCTTGAAAACGGCTAAAACGATTTTAAGGGCTGACTTTAGGCTTTCCTACTAGTGATCATCTCAATATACTATACGATTCTATCGTTTATAATTATAATATTAATAACAATTAAATGTGTGGCCAAAATTCCAAATGATTTACATAAAATTTTCTTTATAACGACTCTTAACAAGTTTTTTGAACTTGATAAATCCGAGAAAAAATTGATTTTAGTGAGGCTCTGAAGGGGGCTGGGACGTCATGTTTCACTCAACATTTAGTAAAAGTTCCAAGTTTGAATAAAATTTATCAATTTAACGATCGCAATACATCGTCTTACAGCATATATATTTAATTACTTAAAACAATGATCAGTTGTTATTTTAGACCAAACTAAATCTACAAAATAGAAATATATCTATAAAAACTACAAAGAAACAAGTCACAATAATCAGAAAGAGAGAAAATAGAGCCTAAGAGTATTTTCTCTTAACTCACTATTTCTCTTTCAATATAATACAGGAAATACAGTTAGCAAAGAGCCGAACGCACAATAGATGGATGGGAGTAAAAAGTCATCAAACTTGAATTGGATAATCAGTTGAAAAATTTAACTCTTCTTCCAAGAAGTAATCGCGCGAGTGCTTTAAGTGTTCCTCCTATTATGTTTGAAATGATTTCTACCTCACTTCTATTACCATAGAGCAGTAGCAGGTATCATCAGCAAGCTGCATGTCGGGGGGGGGCGCTGTGACCCATCATTTCTGACAATTTCACTGTATTTTAACAAGGTAGAAATATATAAAAACAAAGGAATGGCAAGGAATTGTTCAGAATTTTAACTATTATTTCCGTCGTCTACGTGAATAAAAAATTATATCTTTGACTATGCCTTGTGCTTTATTTGCATCGATAATTTATTATGTGTTTTATACAGTTTAATGATGATACAGGGTAATTTATACGAATTATAGCTTGAAAACTTACGCAACTTTTTCTTTATTTCACTTATAACAATTCTAATTAAAATATTTTGTTCGAAGGTGGAGTTTTTACTGTAATAATTTTCTTCAAACTCAGAATTTTGTAAAACATTTAATACTTATTAATATTACATACATAATAGTATCATACAATATATTTATATGGCACTTTAGAGGACAAGTTGCAACTACCCTATAACCCAATTAAAATAAATTAGTCTTCAAAGAACTGAAATAAAACGTTGAAAACCATGAAGAACACTTGAGTTTCCGGGTTTAGACTGCGTCAGTGGTTTGCTAGAAACTGACGTTGCACCTATGTTGCAATAAGCCTCTTTAGGGTCGTTACACCTTGAAAGCCAATAAGACAATAAGAGTTAACAAATGGTAAACAAAAATATTTTATCTGGTATTTTATCCATCGTAGCATGCATATACACCTTTTGTTCCTGACCGTTTCGGATTTTCATTCATCGTCAGAGCAAATTCACCAAGTTCATGTAGAGAGTTTACTTCAACGCAATGTTTCTGTTACAGTCACAATTGTTGGTTTGTTGGTTGCATGTATATGTGCGGGAGGTTTATAAGGTTACTATGTTATTATGTGTGTGTGTTTAATGACAAAATGAAATTATTATAAATTATGATTATACATTAGAAAATAGTGTATAATAAATAGCATGTATTTACCTCTCTCTCAAGCATCTGGTTGGATCCCTTACTGGGCATTGTGGTTTAAGGAGACACCTCTACGTAATGGGGCTCATGCCAGACCCTTTTGTAGAGTCTTTGAGACTGAGGAAGAGAAACACCTATCCACGTTAAGACAGATACGTGAGGAAATTAGGACAGATGCTTGGTTGTGAGGAAATTAGGTTCAGGACCTTTGGTCGAAACAGGATGTCTGTGGAAGAGCTTAGGCTATTTTCCTTTAAGGTTACTGTCCTACTTGTTCGACTGCAGTGAATCTTAGATGGGTTAGACCCGGGTTAAGATTTTTGTTCTAGACCCGGTTTGTTATAGTTCTTTTTTGGGGTAGCTATATGGTCTAATGGAGCTTTGGATAGCGTAGGGTTTGGCCCCTCCCCAGAGACGAATAATTACAAAAACACTTATGAGCGTAATCTTTTATTATTTGAAAGAAAATTTTTGCCATGTATTTGGGCCTGTTGGTCAGCTTGATGGCAGAGGTACAGTCGGGAGAGCTTTACTCACCCATTAACGAAACTGTTGTTTTTAGGACACTTAGACTAACAGACTCGAATGCACAGAACATGTAGCGCAAATAAATGATCCGAAAATATTTATAAAAAAAAATTACTCTATGAAATTCAATAGTTTATAACTTTGGAAATGGAGGGCAGTTGCAAAGGAACCAGCTGTGCTGGCTTTCATTGAATAGACCCAAAATCCGTCTATTATAGATTGTAGAGTGAGAAGAAGATGACGAACAATCGGAAGTTTAGAATTGGAATAAAAAGAAGACATACTTACCAAAGTTTAAAAGCTCAACATCTAGCAACTATATTTTCCTAAATTACTGGAACTGAAAACTACTTAGAGGGAAGGGATTAACTCTTGCACTGGACGCGGAGGGCCCTGCTTCCGATCCAGGATGCTGCCTTTAGATTTTCTCTTTCTAGGAACCGCTATCACCTCCGGAGATACATTGTTTGTAACTGAGAAGGCTTCTTTCCGGCCCTTTTTTAAGACTCGTCGTTAGGCCTCCTATTAAAAAAGTAGTACATAATAATAATAAATAGGCAAAAAAAAAAAAATTAATTTTAAAGTCTATCAATAATTTATTAATTTAATTAAATCCTTCCTTTAGCAGAGCTTTACAGGAAATTGTAAGAAAGTTTAGAGATAAAACATGCATTTTTTCGCAAAAATTAAAAAATAAATAAATCATGATTGGAGATAAATGTGTGAACACGTACTGTGCATTACTGAAGAGATTGGTACGTGCCCTATCGATGGATGACTACAACGTATTTTTATGTAGGCGACGGCAAACAATATACTACATACAATATATATATAAATATATACATACAATATTTATATATATATATAATTTATATATATATATATATATATATGTGTTTATATACTGTCTGTTCAACTTTATTTTAAATACTAAAACCTTTAGTGGAATTTACACCTTAGCCATTTCCTTTCTTAGTGCATTGAAATTTTTATTGGCTATTGTTTGTAGTGTGCTTGTTGGTTAAAATAAAGCTCTGGGCTCTTATGGAGTGACTGTTTAGAATTACGATTAGGTAAGTTAGGGTATTCATTTCCACCGAGCAGCTTTCTAGCAACCGAGTACCTTTTAAGGACGATCAAATACAGAACAATACTGGGCATCATTAGGTGGTAATTTAAATCTGATTACAAATAAGAATAAGGTCTAATGCGGAACATTCACAGTACATTCTCTTACTGCAGTTATTACACCATAAAACAACTCTTTTTTTTTTTAATGCGCATGCGCTGATTCTCTCAACTTTACGAGGCTTCATCTATCTTCTCTCTCTCTCAATCTTTTTCTAAATCGTCCTCGGATCAAGGAAGAAACCTGAGCGCCTCTACTCTCCCTTAACGATTAGCCTACCCACTAGTGGGCCAGATTAGCCTACCCACTATGGACTTTATATATTCCGGGGAAAATTGCTTTGTGTTTGGGTCAGTTGTAGAGAATAACTAAAATTTAGTGTCACGGATCAGCAAAACGGATAATCGCAGCTAGTTGAGTCTTGGTTATGAACCACTTTACTGAATAGATTTTACAGTTTTTTTTTAAAAAAAATGCCCCAATGATTTGCTTTAAACTTTGTATATCGGCCAAATCATAAAAATGGCTACAACTTTTATTTGAAACATTTTCTGGGAAAATTCATTTGAGGGGGTGACGACGATAGGCTTTCCTCCAAAGCAGGGGTTCCCAAAGTGCGCCCAAGGGCCATATACGGCCCGCAAATTCTAGAAATGCGGCCCGCGATGTCAGATCATCCGCGATCTTGAATTTTGAGAGAGAATATACATTTTTACAAAAAAAAATTAAATAATTTTTAAGAGTTTTTTAGACCAGTCGGAGTCTCTATTTGGTGATGTTATCTATTTTTCAGAAGTTAGATGGCTTAGTTAGTCTTTCTCAATCATGATTATTAAAAATTAAATGATGAACAAATCATGATTATCAAAATTAAATGATGAACATTTACAAGCGACTTAGAAGAATCCATTCAACCGACTGGCTCAATGACATTAAACGAAAACAACACACTGCACTAGTCACACACACACACTGCACATTGATGAATTTATTATTTTTTTCTCTTTTTATTTGAAATCGTTGTTTTTTTTTTCTTTACTTATTTTGCGGCTGCATACACAAATGCAACAAGCAAAAATGATAAAATGAAAATTGCGTACATGAATACATATATATATATAATATTATTACATACAATAAACATGCACGCACTAGCGTGTGATAACTTGAACGGCGACCATCCAGTGTTGGAGCCGTAAGTTAGCTATTAGAGCAGTATGGCAGCCAACCTAGGGGGGTCAACGTTAGACAATTAAACGATCACGGGGCCATCGCCGCCTGAGTCTTCGAAGAGTATTGGTAGGGATTGTTCTGGAGGATAGTGAGAGGATTAATGGATAGTAGTGAGAGGATAGTTTGGAATGGAATTTATTTTAGCGGGATTGGGCTAAATCAGAGACAAATGGAATATTTAGGTCGGAGTGGATCGTGTGGTTGGAGACGTAAAATGAAGCATTTACTATGGTTCTAAGGATTATGGATTGGAGAGTTTGTATGCGGTTGAGGTTAGTTCGTTTGGCTGTCCCGTACAATTCCAGTCCGTATGTCCACATGGGTGCCAGCAACGAATTGTATAGTTGTCTTTTATTCGCTAGTGTCAGTTTAGAGCGTTTGTCGAGTAATCGTTTTAACATTTTGTATCTGTTCTTGCAGTCTATCCGTTTTAGTCGAGTATGAGGGTTCCATGTGAGCCTTTTGTCCAGATAGAGTCCGAGATATCTCACTTGATTCGTAATGGGAATAGGAGTATTATTGAGGTAAATAGGAGGGAGCGTTTTACGGTTTAATGTAAATACTATATATTTGGATTTTTGTTGATTTACCCCGTTTTTCCATTGACGAAGCCAGGGATCGAGGATTTGGAGGTGATTTTGTAAGTTATGGTCAGCTATGACGGGATGTGAGTGAGGAGAAGAATGGCTGTATCATCGGCATAGGTGAAGGTAACTGTATTAGGATGAGTGGAAGGTCAGCCGTGTAAATAGTGTAAAGCAGAGGAGCAACTATGCTCCCTTGTGGAACGCCTGTAAACACTGGATAAATAGACTAATAAGAGGTTTTTTGGGAGACTTGAAAATAGCGTTCGGAACGTGTAGTTACTTATGTAAAATTATTTTTGAAATGTGTTAATAAACAGTTTGTAATAAAAAGTAATTATTGTCATAAATAAAGTACGATTATGTTATAAAATTATTATAAATCTTTTTCTTGTGTCTGACTTTTTATCGTTTTGAACGTATTTTTCCGTAACCTTTTATTTTGTCCACCAAATATTTTGGCATTTACAATTTGGCCCAACTAGGCGAAACTTTGGTAACCCCTGCACTAAAATGCCATTACAGTATATTATAAGATTCTATCGTCTATATAGTATTAATAAAAGATAAATATTAATGTATTGCCCAAATTTCAAGTTTGAAGAAAATCGGTTTACCGAAAGTCCCGAGGCCATTGCCGTTTGAGCCTTCGGGATGAATTTCCAGGGATGTTTTTTGAGGACAGTCGGCGGATAAAGGTATTAGAATGGATGAACAGGTTCAGATGGAGCTTATAATAACGGGATTTGGCAACTTCTTGGACAAATGGAATATTTAGATCTCCATGAATGGTGTGATTTGAAACGTAGTATGGAGCATTGACAATTTTGCGGAGGATTTCGGATTGGAGAGTATTTCAATCTTAATATTACGTTAGTGGTAGAAGGGTACATTAGAGGCACTTTAGAGGAAATGTTGCAACTTTCCTAGGCACCCCTTAACACAACAGCCCATGAGGTCCAAGGTTTGCCAGACGGTGATTTTTTAATTGGAGGGGGATATGGGGTACGTAAGCACAACACAGTTCCTTCCACCGTTTAGTTCTGGCCTGTGTTACTAAGATTCACTACTAGCTGTAGCACCCCACTTTTTCTCACAATGTCAACACCGTCTGGCACCCCACTTTTTCTCACAATGTCAACACCGTCTTTCATCTCATATAAGAATCGAATCCTGAATTATCGCACCAAAGGCGTGTGGCGCTGGCCTGGGATCTTCTAAAAATCACAACATTTCCTTCCTCTTACAACTTAAGTAAAAGTTAAAAAAAAAAAGAGGGAAGAGTTTTACTTTCTCTTACATCTACAGTAAGAGGAGTCAAATATACGAAATTGAGTTTTCGCCAGAATACATGTTTTGAGATTCCCCTCAGTACGCAAAATATATTTTTAGCGAATATTCTGTGTTGTGTATTTGTGAACAGAATGTTTCGAAAACTAAATCTTCACAGGAAGCTTAAACTTGGTATTCCGTTTAGCTACTAACACTGCATGTGTCTCGAAGGTTTGCGGGTAAACTCCATCAACCGGAAGTACTACGACTTTATTGAATTTTTTTTTTAAGTTTTTCGCGAATTTCCCGAAAATGGCACAAACAGTTTTCTTTAAAATTTCAAATACTATACCGGGTGTAACAGCAACTTCTGGCAATACTTCGGGATATGATTTTTCACTTTATTTGGAACAAAAAATTTCTAATAAACCATGGTCCGATTCATTCGCCTTCAAAAGTTATTCTTCATTTTGTAAAATTTTCAATTTTCTACTTTTTCTCAATAAAAGGCTTAATCTCAAAAAAGTTTTTCACATAAATCATTATTCAATTACACCTTTGGAAAGAAGAGCATTTAAATTCCTATAAGAAAACAGAGTTTTTATGTTAATTGAAATTAATTAAAGTTTTTCAGGAGGAGACTTTAACTAACTCTACAGCTCTTCGACTGTTAAAAACAACTTTTCAATAATATTTTCTTATAAATTTCTTTAAGGCTAGCGTATGGTCCGGTTACAGAAAAAATATCTACATTTCAACAGCTTTCCAACGATAATAATATCATGGGGTTTCTTTTGTTGTTTTGTTAAAGGAAATGCGAAATAAATTTAAAAAACAACAAAATGAAAATTGAGAACTGTTACAAAAATAGTAACATCAGTTTGTCACATCAGACGGTGCGCACAGGTATCTTCTACTGGATGGTCAAAGTTTCAAACGAAACGATCAAAGTTTCCTCGTGTTTATTCCGGTTTGAACCGGTTTCCCCTAGTCTTTGATACGCTGCCTGTATGGTTTCCTGTTAGGCCAACGGCAAACATACTCAGCTGCAGCTTCCGACGCGCTGCCATTAAAAACCAATAAATAAAAAAACCATATCTCGGTATTATATGTCAGAGAACTGTGGCATTTTGAATGTATGATCAGCTAAATCACGACTAAATGTTTCGGTTTATTAGAATTAGACGGATTTCTATTGTGTGATTACAATTCCAAAGTTCATTCCTAGGATTATTAATTAATTAATCTTAGGATATTTTTGTAATAGTTCTCAATTTTCATTTTGTTGTTTTTTAATTTATTTCGCATTTTCTTTAATAAACAACAAAAGAAACCCAATGATATTATTATCGTTAGAAAGCTGGTGAAATGTAGATATTTTTTCTGTAACTGGACCATACGCTAGCCTTAAAGAAATTTATAAGAAAATACTATTGAAAAGTGGTTTTTAACAGTCGAAGCGCTGTAGAGTTAAGTTTAAAGTCTCTGAAAAACCTTATAATTAATTCAATTAAAATAAAACTTCTGTTTCTTATAGGAAATTTAATGCTCTTTCCAAAGATGTAATTGAATATGATTTATGTGAAAAACTTTTTGAGATATAATCAATTTTATGAGAAAAAGTAGGAAAATTGAAAATTTTACAAAATGAAGAATAACTTTTGAAGGCGAATGAATCGGACCATAGTTTATTAGAAATTTTTTGTTCCAAATAAAGTGAAAAACCATATTCCGAAGTATTGCCAGAGGTTGCTGTTACAACCTGTATACACAGACCCAAAAACCCAAAAATGTCTATCACTTTTGTTTGCAACATTTTTCTAGGGAAATTGTTTTTTTTGGAAGTTCTGGGGGGAACAATCAGCGCCTAGCGGCCATCTGAAGTACTAATTCAGTATAATTTTTGGTTGTGCCAGATATATAATATTAATATACATTTGCATTGCTAAAATTTCAAATTTGAAGAATATTGGTTGACTAGAAGTGGGGGGACTTTACAGAACAGATTTTTGAGTTTTTCGGAATTTTCGCTAAAACGACTATAACCGATTTCGATTAAACTTGGAATATTAACAGTTCTATTTATATATTAATCTCACTATTTTTGGGGGGGGGACCAATGTGTAAGTTTTGATGTTTAAAGATAAGTTGTCATATTATATAAATGTTTTTGTGCCATCACATAGAAATAGACTAACATACAGACATAATACAGACGGACACACAAGTAAATGCCTATAGATATAATTGCAATCACGCCATTTATACCACACCTCCCTAGGCCGAACAGTCATCAATATTATATAGTTTTCAAATCTATAAACTTTGAATGTATTGCCTGAAGGCTTTGTAATATACTTCATCTACCAATATATTAACCAGAGGCACCAGATATATAAACCTATCCACCACTCCAGGATCTTTACAGTACAACGTACACATGTAAAATCGTATAACTTTTTGTATGTTTCTACCCAGCTGTATCCTAGGCCCCTTCTACCTGTATACGATAAATGAGCAATCAATTAATTCTGTGGAGTATTGTATCCTCTAAACTTTAAAAAAAAAATATCTAGCTACCTTTATTAGTGTTCTCTGCTCATTAAATTAATTACGTTATCAGAGATAATTAGTTAAATTGTTGCCCTTTTAATATACATATATTTTTTTTTCATTTATAGTTTATAACTGGTTTAGCCTCTAGCTAGTAACTTTTGATTTAAGTTTCAATAGTGCACCATTGCTAGCACCCAAATGTGCGTTCTAAAAGTCTTGCTCAGACTGCGGCGGTCTTTAACACAACCACTTATTCCATAATATCTATAGTACCTTTCCCTTTGGCTTCCTTATCTTCTCCTAACACATCTGTACCATATATCTAAACTGTGATATATATACAAAAGTCTACGTATATTTTATTTTTTTTTTTCAATATCCCTTCAAAATATATTTATATTTATTATGGCTAAAAAATTATTTAGTGTTCTCCCCCCCCCTCTTGAAAATTACAACCCCTTTCATTCCCATCGCATCAGTTATTACTTTCTCTTGCTAGTAAGAGTATAGCGACCGTGTCACTTTTTCGAATCGATTTTTAACCAACAGTACTCGTTTTTATACCACTCAAGTCCCCTAATTCTGGAAAGTAATTTTTTTAAAAAATTGGTCAGCATAACTCAAATACAGAAAAATCACAAGAAGTTCGCACTTGATATTTCCATTTAATTTCTCCCAAGGAACCCAATAATAAGGTTTTTGTCACAATCAGTCATCTGGGAGTACCAATTCATTGAATGACTTTTTTCAGTGGTTTTTTTTTGCGTTTTTACCGAAAATTTCTCCAAATGTTTTTCTTTAAACTTGGCATGGAAAGTACACATATAGAGTACAATTTTGTATCAAACATTTTTCTGGAATAATTCATTTTAGGATGTGTTTGGAGGGTGGGGAGATGAAGTTGTGGTATCCTCTAAAGCAACCACAACTTTAAGTGCTTCAGAAACTTGCTGCAGTCACGACCCTCCTTTCACACAAACTACATTGTTTGTGGCCCCCCCAAGTATATGATAGTGCACACAATTGATATGGAGAAATATGAAGTATTTATGCTTTAGCATGCAGTAATTACTCATTTATGGTTCTGAAAATTAAATTATACTAGGTTATTATAAAAGTTTTTGTTTTGCATTCAAACAATGCTGACCTTTGAAGTTAGATAATAAATCTTATTTGCTGGTTTCATTTATATAAGTTATATTAATGTTTACTTTGATTAATCCTTTATTCCATTATATACCCATACATCTTTACCTTAAACGTATAATCAGCAACCAGAATGTACGAAGAAAAATTTGTGATTCGCGGTCTTTTGATATACAATTAATTAATCTAAAATCTCGTGTGAAACACTCATAAGACTTTCTCTTACTGCAGTTTATTAAGTTATAACTGACAAATTTTTCTTCAGTTCTATATCAATGGAAGAATCTAAATTTAATAAGGTTACTTCGTTGAGGGAAGCGTCACCTCCTACGAACACAACTTCTTTAAATGAACTTTCTCGAAAGAAATTTCAAACAAAAGTGATAGGCCTCTCTGTATTCATAGTTACTAAAAGTAAATTTAAAAAATGCGTTGGTATTTTGAAGGTTTTCTGAGATAAAAACTTGAAAATCTGTACAGTAAATATGCACTGTCGGTTAGCCGATTTTTCTCAAACTCTGAATATTGGCAACATATTTATTATTAATTAAAATTATTTAGATGATACAATTATATAATAAACAAAAAATTTTAAGAGTGATCCAAGACAGTTCTTTTTCTTCCAATGTGACTAATATAACCCCAAAAAAAAGTTAGACACCGCTGTTCACCATAGATTTAAATTTAAACTATAGTTACAATCTTGCTTAAGTGTACGAGACTGAGGGCGGTCTCTAGCGGCCAGATGCAAATTTTGTACAGAAAACAAGAAAATATTCCCCACGAAAGAGGAAAAATATGATGATTTCTTCTTTGTTTCTAAATTATTACTTTGGCCATTTAAATCTGAAAGTGGCTGTGTAAAATGTTTATATATTATGGAACTAAAGGATACAATCATAGAAATTGTTTTCTTTAAAAAAAGAATAAAAATTCACAAATCTTTTAGAATTGCAAGTGTTAACTTGCATTTTTTTATTTCTTATTGTTAGTTATTTCTACCCAAAAAATAATTTCAGCCGGTTTGACTTATTGTACGACTTATAGTTCTCTGAAAGAGACAAGCGTATTTTTTATTTTATTTTATTTTTTTTATGTTTTATTCTTAAATAATACATAATAAAGTGGAGACGTGCTTGTGCGGGCTTTAAGTCTCCATTCCGGGTGGTAACATTTTAAATGTAAAAACATGGCCTATTCAAGTGCAAAGGCAACTAACTTTCAGTGACTCTCTTGGTAAAGGTTGTGTTCTTGCGGCTGATTGATACTTCCTGGCTGGATGGCAGCTGGTATGGTGGTATGATCCCTCCTGGCCATGCTCGTTCCCCATTCGACACGGAATAGCGTCTGGTCCTAGTAAAACCAAAGAGGTACCCACACAGATCGGTCCACCAAAGTCAAGACTGTACTGACTGGTACGCGCAACGTACGCGCCCGCCATTCCTTTGTCACTTCGTTCTGCTCGCCCTGTTAACCCTTTCGTTTTTTTTTTTTCATTTTATTCTTTATTTTTTATCTTATTTTATATTTTTATTTTTATTTTACAAAGAGAGGAAGCTAATGACTCCGGCTTAAGTCAAAGGAACTTTTGTATTATACATTTCTAACAACATTGTAATATAAGCTTACAGGAGGTATTTATTTGTACGGAGACATAATCTTACCATATGTATTGAATTCAACATCCCTTGTTATTTTACTGGCATTCACATCGTACCACATGCATAGAACATACTATTGTCCCTATAGTTGCACATGTATTGCTAAAAAAAAAAAACAAAAAAAAAAAAAAAATTACTTTGCGAATCAACACAAAGTCACGGAATCTCCCTTTCTAAGAAATAAATAAAATAAAAATTATGATGAAACTACCGCAGAATAATGATTTATTGATGTTTGAAATTGAATTAAAAAAAAAAAAAACTGGAGTGAAACACTCACACAACTTTCTTACTGCAATTAATATAATTTAATTGACAAATTTTTATTAAAATTGCAACGCTTACAAATGTATATTTGGGCTGGTAATATCCAAATGATATAACAAAATTTGGACTAGCCGCATCGTTTCAAATTTTTAAAATTGAGTTTACACTGGAAATACATAATGAGTGTGAAAATATATATATATATATTTTTTTTTTTTTTACCGAATGTGTGAACAAAAGATTTCAAAAATGAAAAATTGCCGTATTCATAAACTAAGTATTCCATGTAGGGACTATTATCATATCTGAAACGAAGATTTCGAGCAATATCCATTAACCTAAAATGCGACTTTATTGGATTGTTTTTGCATTTTTCAGTTTTTTGCGAATTTCTCAATTTTTGTTTATACTCTGCACACATACACACACATAAATATCTATCACTTTTATTAGAAACATTTTCCCGGGAAAAGGTAATTTTGGGGGGGTTCTGGGGGGAACAGTAGCATTAAGCTTTCCTTTAAAGTAGCGCTTTGTAATTTTGACTATAAGGATTTCCTCTAAACTTGGAATACTAACGTGATCGTCTCATATTAAAATACAAAATCTGGTGTGAAATATTCACACCATTGTCTCTTATTACAGTTACTGCAATTACAAAAATTATTAAATTATAAAATTATATTTTGGCAAAAGTAATAAATTTTCTATATACTTAGGACTTCTTTTTTTTTCAGAGCTTTAACATAAAAATAAAAGAGTGGGGTTACATGCATGTTAATAGCCACCCTTAGCTCAGCTAGTCGCTTTAATATAGTTGCACTGTAGTCCAATGCATTCGCCAATAACTTGGAATGAATTCCAAAAACATTTGAAATTTAACGCTTCAAATTCCGCACAACTCCTGAAATAAATTTTTTATTTTCGAAAAATGTTTCAAAAAAAATGTGATACGTTTATTCTAGGCAGTTAGATAGGTAGATAAAGATGTTTTATTTATTACGAAATTTACATTTTTAGGAAAAAAATAAAAATAAAAACTGCACATCTAATGACATGGTCACTTAGACCGTCTGTCAGAGTTCATTCCTGATTAAATTAATTTTACAAAATACAAAAATCATAACTCATAAAATATAAAAATAACACAATTATAACAAAATACAAAATAAATTAAAATATAAAACAAATTAAACATTAAATTCTTCTACTAACATATTTCTATACAATAATGCATATTTAATGTACAAAGCAAAGTTGAGCCAATCAGATCCATTTAACAACAAGAAAAATTCTGCTTCTGTCAAAGCTGATTTTTTTAAAAAACGTAATCTAAATTCTTTAAGGATGTGGCATTCTGCCACAAAGTGAATAACATTACGTCTTTAGATAAATTACACAAGAACAATTGTAATTGACATTAGGCAGCCACGGCTTATAACTTAAATTTAACAATTCACCTCTCTTACTTTAAATATATATTTTTTGTATTCAAAATTTAAATTACTACTTATATAATTTGTACTAAAACTTAATTTATTAAACTGCTCGTGGAATTCGGCGTGTTTGGCTAAGAACTTAAATTCCTCTATCTCGTTATTATTTATTGCAGATAGCAAGCACTGCGTTTGCCTTTTCCAATTAATGTTGGGTTCATTATTCTTTTTCATGGTTTCCATTGCCACTATATACGTTAATTTGTCTTCAGAATGATTATTTGATACATTTAATATATAGGAAAAATGCAGCTTCAGGGTAAAACAAAAAAGTGTATTCCTGCCAGTTTCTAAGAGTATGCAATAAGAAGGAGAATTAGTCGGCAAGCTAAATAATTTTTTAATAAAAAATCTTTGTAATTTTTCAACATCTTCATTACAATTCGTGACCCCAAGCCTGGCATCCAATAACACATTCCATAACACGCATCACTGCATTGAAAATTTGAAATTAAACTGGGACACTAATGTATTTATTCCTAATGAAACTATGCCAAATACTGCTTATAGTAAGCTTACCAACCACGAACTTTTCTTTTAAGTGTAATTTAAAATTCAAGGAGGAATTTAAATTGATACCTAGATAGTTATAGCTCCGCGACACTTCAATGGGTTCATTTTTGTAAGACCATTGTTCACGTTATTCTAGGCAGTTAGCATTCCAAGTTTAAAGAAAAACGTTATCATGCTTTTCGAGAAAATTCCAAAAAAAAAAACTCAAAAACCTATTCTGTAAGGTTTCATTTTCGGTTGACCGATTTTCTGGAAATCTGGAATTGTACCAATAGTTCTGATAATATTAATATTATATAGGTGGAGAACCATACATTGAACTGTAATGATACTTTAGACGGGAGCTAAACACTATTGTTCCCCCAGAACTCCCTCAAAAAATCAGTTTTCCCAAGAAAAATGTTACAAATAAAAGTGATAGGTGATAATATACAAAATTTATAGAAATTTTTTTGGAGCCGTTTTAGAGAAAATCCCCAAAAAACTGAAAAAAGAAAAATCACACAGTAAAGTGGAACTTCCGGTTGGTAGATTTTACTACGAAACCGTCGTGTCAGCCTATACCAAAACCGAGTACCAAGTTTGAGCTTCCTGAGAATTTTTTTTGTTTTTGAGATATTTAGTTTAAAATATTTTGTTCAAAACCTATTTTTCGTACTCCGAGAACCTCGAAATATGTATTTCCGGTGAAAGCTCAATTTCGATAAATCTGATACGTTCGCAATACTTCTTTTTACTAGGAATAACTAGGATTGTAAGTAAAAATACTAACAATCAGAACATGTTTTTAACGATGGAGTGTTTTGGAAATCTCAACATTTTCTTTTACATAATAAATGTTTCTTATTTATTTGATCGGTAGTGATAAAACAAAAAATTACAATTAATGAGAAGACACCCCTTGATGAGGCGCCTTTGTATGAGGCAAGTCTGCACACTCGCACACGGCAGTCCTGGAAGCACTAGCACCTATATCAGGAATATCAAGTTTGTGCTGTCTGCGATTTTTCGTTGTTATGTTTCGCGGCCCGCACAAATACTTCCACTTACAGCGGTAAAGACAAATTAAAAATATTTATTAGATGGCTATTGTTCGGTGGCTTGCTAGCTGAATGAAAGAAGCTACTCCTCTAACGGGCCATGAAATAACTTGGCATGCAGCCACCTTAAACAGTGCTCATCTAATTTAATACAATAGTAATTTATACAACAATTCGTCTCATCCAATTTTTCTGCACTGTTTACAATTAATTAAATATAAATAGATTCATAATGTTAAACAATAAATAATTTTACTAGAAAATTATTTTTAAAAATATCGTTATATGAAACGTTCACTCGACTTCTTCTTACTGCAATTTATATTTGACTTTTTACTAAGCGTTAAGTAACTTCCATACTACATAGGTGAGAGAACTTAAAGTACGAGGCATGTCCAGTAAGTAAGTGTACTGAATTTTTGTAGGTTACAAAAATTTTTATTTGAACAAAAAAATTACCTGGTTACATTAGTACATATGTAAGCTATTTTTCGACATAGTCACCATTCCTCTCAATGCAGGTGGTGAACCGGGGTATTAATTTTTTGATGCCTTCCTCGAAGTAGTTTCCCGCCAACCCCTTCGTCCACTTCTCCACCTCCCCCTTCACCTCCTCGTCGGTTGAAAACCTTTTTCCACCCATGTGCAGCTTCAGGGAGGTAAAGAGATAGTAATCTGAAGGTGCTAGGTCAGGGGAATGCGCGGGATGGTTCAGGACATCCCATTTAAACGAGGCAAGCAGTTCCTTCGTGGCGTTGGCCGTGTGTGGTCTGGCATTGTCGTGCAGCAGGCAGACTCCCTTTGTCAGCATGCCTCTCCTTTTGTTCTGAATCGCCCCCCGAATTTTTTTAGGGTCTCACACTATCTTGCAGAGTTGATGGTCTCCCCTTGAGGCATATATTCAATTAAAATTGTGCCTTGACAGTCCCAAAACACGTATGCCAAGATTTTCTTGGCTGAAATTGTGGTTTTGAACTTTTTGGCGGAGGGTGAAGAGGTGTGACGCCACTGTTGAGACTGCCTTTTGGTTTCAGGTGTGTAGTGTGCAACCCAAGTTTCATCTCCAGTAATGATGGAGCGGAGAATTCATCTCCATGGAGTTTGTAGCATCTCAAAAACTCTTGCCCGGCGGGAGATTGGATTGACATTTTTCACGAAACGTATTGTCGCGGCGACAGTTCTTAACGTACTGACCTCGAACCGGTCTCGTTGCGGAGGGGAGAAATCAGGCTACAAAACAGTGTAGCCAACATGTCTAAAACAAAATCCCTCCGGCCGTGAGAGCCTCAGTACACTTACTTACTGGACATGCCTCGTATAACAAAACGTCTGAATATAACGTGACGTGCCTTACCAGTTACTCACTCTGTAAGTATCGTAAGTATACAAAGTTTAATGAAACCCTCAGAGACATTTCCCGTGGTAGCCTGCTTCATTTTGTGGTCATCGACCGGTTTCGGGGGTTCGCCGATCTTCAGAATGCGTTTGTCAGACAGTATGATAACACAGACTTACACAGAGTAAATTCAGTTTATACACCACAAAATGAAGCAGGCTGTGATAGCAGGAAAATGTTTCTGATGCTTTCCAGTTGTGCGTAACCAACCACCGCAACAATTAATGAAACCCCTTGTCATAATGAAGAAAGTTACAAAAACCTGTTCAGTCAAGTTGCACTTCCGGTGAACTGATTTTTTTCAATCACAAAATTTGGCATCACATTTAATTTCAATTAATATTATGTGATTTTTTAGATTTTCGCGGCCATTTTCATGAAAAAAACACTTGAGTTTGCGGGTTGTGACCGGCCAGTGGTTTGCTAAAAAATCAACGTTTCGCCCATGTTACAATGATCCTCTTCAGAGTTGTCACACCTGGAAAACCAATTGGGCACTAAGAATTATATAGATGAGAGAATCGTATAATTAATTGAAATGGCACTTCAGAGGAAAGCTTAACGCTACCACTCGGAAAATACCCTCTTAAATGAATTTTTGCGGAAAGAAGTTTGAATTAAAAATCACAGACCTATCAATATGTTTATAGTATATGTACATTGTTTACAGAAAATCATTAGAGCTGTTTTGGTTCGCCCCCTGATAGCATTTAAACTAATTGCTATTAAGTTTGAACTCTCTGCGATTTCCCCTTTTTGAGTTATTATGAAAACACTACACACACTATATCATTTCTAAAAACTTTTTTTCCGGACTCAGGGAAGCTCAAAATATTTATTTCCTTTGAAAACTCAATATCGAATACGAGCCTCTTACTAGCAGGTAAGAGAAAGTAATCATGGCGATAAAATAGAAATTGATTTAAAATTGGTATATAAAAATTAATAAATAAATAAATAAATATATATATATATATTATAAAAAAAGATAATATAAAAAAGCGCGTGATGAAGATTTATGCTATTAATAACAATATATTAGAGGTGGTGCAATAACTGTGAGATGACTGAAAAGGTTTGCCTAGGGCAGTTGTTTTTAAAATAAAACCAAACTCATATTAGTCTGGTATCTATACACGCACGGCGATACATACAAATGGTGTCATACACAAATACCTTTTCTGATCGTCTTTTTTAATACGCCGATCTTTCTCCTAACCAATCTAATACATCTCCTAACCAATCTAATACATCTCCTAACAAAAATATAATTTGAAAAAGTGTTTTATAACTCATATATATACGATCTGTATCTATAAATTCTTTAAACTCATTAAATTATATAAAATTATTAGATTTTTGTGCTTTATTTTTCGTTCTATTACTTCGCTTCTCATTAGATAACTTCTCATTAGATAAAGGATTCTGTTAATAAAATCTATTAATTACAGAAACAATACGTACTAATACTCTGTCCATTTTGATTGTTTCTTACAAAGTCAATTTGCGTTTTCCAGACGTTCTTTCCAAAACCGTTGCAGATGAAGTATTGCAAGAGTCTCGAATTTTCGAAATTGAGTTTTTACCAAAAATACGTGTTTCTTTTTTTCAAATTTCAGGCGCGTCAATACATGTTTCGAGGTTTCGTATGTACATAAAAAATCTGGTATGAAACAATCACACAACTTTCTCCTACTCCTATTAATGCAATTATAAATAAAATTAACCAGAGTCGTGGACGATATAACTGAGGCGTTCAACCAGCGCAAACATACGAGTATGATCTTTTTGGACATCCAAAAGGCATTTGATTCTGTATGGCACTGCGGAGTGCTTTGTAGACTGATGGAATATAATTTCCCTCCTTTATTATTAAAGTAATTAACTCTTTACCTTAATAATAGGGAATTTCGCGTATCTTACAATATGGCTTTCTCAACCTCACAAAGTGACTGCAGGAGTTCCACAAGGATCTATTATAGGACCAGTCCTTTTTCTCATTTACCTTAACCTCCTGCCACGCCCTAGGGATGTCATACTAGCCCTCTATGCGGACAACATAGCTATTTATGTCTCCTCTTGGAGACTGGATACAATTGTTAACCGTTTGGATAGGGCTATGCTATGCGTCGAGAGGTTCTGCAGTATGTGGAAAATTAAGATAAATTCATCCGAAACTGAAGCTATTTTGTTCACCAGGCGCAGGCCGGCGTTGTATCGTCATGTCAGTTTCGGAGGTCAGCCAATACCTTGGCCTGCCACTGTCAGGAATCTAGGCGTGGTTCTCGACCAGAGGCTCACCTTTGCTAACCACATAAGGGACAGAATCAATAGGGGAAAGGCAGCCATACGGGTGTTATTTCCCTTGTTTTGTAGGGAGTCTAAGCTCTCTCAAGAGAATAAGCTTTTGCCTTACAGTGGTTAGATCAAGATTATTACATGCCTGTCCCTTCTGGAGCTTGGCATGTCGATCCAGTGTCGCCTCGCTGCAGGTGATGCAAAATAAGTTCCTGAGATTAGTAACTTCCTCACCCAGGTATACCCGAATCCTTGACCTGCACGTTTCTATGAAAATCGACTATGTTCAAGAATACATCAGAGTTGCCACAGAGAAATTTTTTGACAGGTGCAATTTAAGCCCTAATCAACTTTGCAGGGTAATTGGGGACTATGACTTGGGGGTTGTGCTCAGGCACAGGAGAGTGATGAGCGCTGTACTATAAAGAATTGGCCGCATATAGCTTGGGTTTTTTTTAATTTTTCCCTAATCATTTGTATAATTAGGCTTCAAATAATGTATATATTTACCTTTAGGAGGTTATAGCTGCTAAAGCTGACACTCCTGAGTCTCTACATTTTTTGTAAATTTATTGTAAATAAAATGATCTATCTATCTATCAATAAATAAAATGACTGATTTTCTTTAAACTTCAAATTGTACTCATTTTTCTTAACATAAATATAGTGGCGGTGGGGGGAGAGACAAATACCTACCTACCAACCTAGGCAGCTACCATTGTAGGCTAGAATAGCTCGCCAATAGCATTTAACTAACCCAAACAAAATTCGAAATTTGACGTCACAAATTCCCCACTAATATTTACAGTTAATTACTTTCTCTTACTCCTAGTAAGAGGAAGTATTGTAATCGTGTCAAATTTTCGATATCGAGTTTTCACCGGAAATATCCGTTTTGAGGCCCCCTGAGTCCAAAAAAGTGGTTTTTAGCGAATGGTCTGTGTGTGTGTGTCTGTGTGTGTGTCTGCGTGTGTGTATGTTGTATGATGTAAGTATGTGGTATGTCATGTATGTCGTATGTATGTATGTATGTATGTATGTATGTTGTATGTATGTCTGTTGTATGTATGTCGTTGTAGTATGTATGTATGTATGATGTATGGATGGTATGGCTGTATGTAATGTATGTATGTGTGTGTGTCTGTGTGTGCGTGTGTATGTATGTATGTATGTATGTGAACAGCATAGCTCAAAAACGAAAAACCGTAGAAAGATGAAACTTGATATTCCGTCTAGGTATCACCATGGCATCCTACAGAGGGTCATCTGTCTAAATTCCTCAACCGGAAGTACCACGTTACTTGTTGTTTTTTTTTACTTTTTTGCGATTTTCTCAGAAATGGCTCCAACGATTTTCTTCAAACTTGTAATATCAACTACATATACAAAGAGCTGCAACGTTTATTTGAAACATTTCTCCGGGAAAATGCATTTAAGGGCAGTTTTAGGGGAGGGTTGGGGTTAGGTTTCCATCTAAAGTGCTATTTCAGTTTATTAGACAATTCTGTCATTAAATAATGTTAATTAGAATTAAATATGTGTTGAATTTCGAGTTTGAAAAAAAAATCGGATACCGGAAAGTGCGTGTACTTTCCACTTTAGTAAAGTTTTTTCCATTTTTCGCGATTTTCTCAAAACATGGCTCAGACGATTTTCTTTAAACTTAGCTATTAACTACACATACAAGAGCTACAAATATTTATTTAAACATTTCTCAGGAAAATTCATTTAATGGCACTTTTAGGGGAGGGGTGGGATTATGTTTTTCTCTAAAGTGCGATCATAGTTGATTATACAATTCTATCATCCAAACAAAATTAATTAGAAATAAAAGGATGGCCAAAATTCCGAGTTTCCAGGAAATTATTTTACCGGAAGTGCGCTTTTACTAAACGATTTTTTTCAGTTTTCGTCATATTTGAATTAATTTGGTACACAAACTATAAAATTTGTCAATTATAATTTTGAGAACTGGAGTAAGAGAAAGTAGTCTGAGTGTGTCACACCAGATTTTTTTTTTTTTTTTTTGGAAACATGTTTCAAACAGAAGTTAAAATTCCAATAAATATGCAGTAAAATTGAAGTTAAAAATCATAGTCATTTGTGAGAATATTTCCCCCCAAAAAAACCTCTTCTACAAAGTGGCACTTCCGTTTAATCGATTTTCTTGAAATTTGGAATTCTAGCATCGTTTTTAACACATATTAATATATTATTATAGGTGGTAAGATGGTTGAACTTCTTGCAATTTTTCATTTTTGACAGATATTGTTAAAAACATATATAATATATTATTAATATTTTTTTTATATTAATATATATATATATTATATATATATATATATGTTTTATATATATAGACCATTCGTTAAAAAGATTTTTTTCACTCTCGGGGACCGATGATGAAACTAGTTTCGAAACTTTGACACTATCGAAATACTTGAATGTAAAAATTCAAAAAGAATTGTAGGTACATACATAGTAAGTAACATAGTGATTGTTCCTGGCATCGTTTAAAATATATAGAAATAATTACAAATGAATGATAATTATGCTTCACAAATATTACCGTTAACAATGTTTTTCAGAAGAATCTGGTTTTTGTCTATATTTATGGCTTGTTTGTTAGGTTGGGTTCAGTTTGCTGGCCCCTGCACTGCTTGCCACCTAGCACACATGTTACTACCACTATTAAACTATATTCATCAACAACTTAAACTGTACTAGTCTAATTTAAAAGTATGATAGCTTAGAAAAGTACACGCTTTTATCTTGAATATTTAATTATGCATACGACATTAACGACTATTTAATGTACAACCTGTTACTTTCTCTTAGAGTACTAAGAGAAAGTATTACGATCGTGAGTAATTTTCGAAATTCTCACCGGAAATACATATTTTGAAGCCGCTCCGACTACGAAAAAATTGTTTTTAGAAATTAGTCTATTTGTGTGCGTGTGTTCAGCATATCCCAAAAACAGAAAAATCGCGTAAAGTTAAGAAACTTATATTTTGTTTAGTTGCTACAATTGGGCGTAACAATAAGGGTATTAGCCCAAATGGTTGACCGGAAATATCAATTTAGTGAATGGATATTTTAGTTTTTAGCGATTTTATCGAAAACGCCTCCAATGATTTTTTTTTTAATTTATTTTTTTTGAATCATTTTTCCCAGAAAATTCATTTTAGGGAAGTTGTGGGGTGAGGGGTAAAGTTAGGCTTCCTCTTAAAAGACATCATCTATATATCAGAATAACGACAATTAAATATGTTATCAAATTGCAAGTTTTCTGGAAATGTGACTTAAGTGAACAGTTTTTTTGAGCACTTACCAAAGGTTCGATGTACCTACCCTATTGGCAGTTGTACAAGCCACCTTCATTGCACGTCTGAAATCACAGTTTGGTTTTTCCAACTCACGTTGAGAGCGTAGGTCAAGATAGGGGACTATATTTAACTTTCCTAGAAGTCTAGCATTAAGAGGAACTGGACACGTAGAGAATTATCCTTCCTACACAGAATTAAAAGCTATGTGACGCTAAAGACAATTCACTCCAGATTTCCTTTCTTTCCATGCGGGAGCCGGCGCCTATTCCGCTGACTTTAACTTGTCTATCCCTGTTGGTACGGTGGCTACCAACTTTGACGGTGAGTTTAGAGCTATTGGAGCGGCGCTAAATGAGATTAGAACATGCTCAGAAATTAAGGTTGTACTTTTTGTTGGTTTGATTTGCTATTTTAGGCACCAACAATGCAGAGTCTTTGGATATATTGGATATAGCAATTCTGGAACTTAACGATTCGGGTAAACTGGTAAGCTTTCCAGTAGATTCCAGCACATTATAGAAACATGGAAATCAAGAAGCAGACGGAGTTGCAAAAAAAAAAAAAATGGATCCTTATTACCACAACCAGATTGTTCGTCTGACTTATGATTCCTTGAAGCGTATTATTCGGACAACCATTAAGAGACATATAAGTGAGGAACAGCACATGTAAATGTATTCCATACGCCCTGCGACTTAGGGATGCTGTGGCTTGTGGTTTTTTTCAGTTTTTCGTGATTATTATTTTATAATGTAAATCAAATGAGATTCTTTAAACTTAGTTGACTAAATATATGTGTAGTAAATAGGTTCATTACTTCTATAAAAAATCTTAAAAAAATTATTTTAGTGGAGTTTAGGGGGAATTGGGAGGTCATGCTTCACCCAGAATTGTCGTTTTATTATACTATACGGATCTCTACCCATATTGACGTCACTATACGATTCGTTCCAATAAGAAGAGAATCTGATGTGAAAACTTATACGCTGAGTAAGTGGTGATACATGTATGTATTTACCTAAGGTAGAGTTGAATGATTTACATTATATTCAGCGTCAATAATATTGAGCAATTAACATTTGAAGTTTAACGTTGCAGACTCCTCAAAACGGGGCAGCTAATCAAAACCAAGTTTAAAGAAAATTATTAATTGGAGAAGAAAATCTGTTTCAGTTAACTAATTTTCTTCAAATGTGGATGGAATTTTAGTAAATCTTTTAATTTCCCCCTAACATTATATTGGTGGCAGAACCATATATTGTACAGGAGTAGTAGTTTCGAGGAAAGCAAAGACGTTGCTGCTCCCCCAGAACCCACCAAAAAAAAAAATTTCTTGATAAAATAATTCAAATAATAGTGATAGGCATTTATATGTGAATATAGTATACAAAGTTTACTCGTGACTTAATTTGGAAAGTTTGGCACGACGCAATACGTTCTATAATGTTGCAAGAGAGAGTAAAGATTTCATGTTATAAGAAAAATTTTAGCTCAAAAATGTCATGCGAGTAATTTTACCGTCACCTTCAAAAAACTGTGTGTAAATCAACACTTACGATTTCTATATGAGAAAAATTAAAAACCGAACTCGTTGGTATCTTATTTAGTAAAAAATTGTTATTTTAGCAAATATATCAAAAATCTCTAATGTATGCCCCTTCAAAAAGAAAAAATATATAAGTATATATATAAATAGTAATGGAATGAGGGAGAAGTATTTGAAGAACACGTGTAGGTCAAGTGTGATGCAGATGACATGTCCACTATTAACATTTGGTAGAGGCACCCTTAGGGCTGGTGGTGCGACGGGTTACAGCTTCAAGCAAAAAATATCAAGACCCAATACTGAGAATCCGCCATTATTCTTACAGATGCCACTACTAAATACTAGGCAAAAACTGTATTATTCCTTATTTTAACTTCCAACATTCAATAATTACTAAATTCCACTGAAACTCTTGTCTTATTCTATTTTCTCTAATAATTGTTTAAAAAAAAATTTAAAACAATTTTTATTACTTTCTCTTACTACTGCAAGAGAAAGTACTGCGATCGTGTCAAAGTTTCAGAGTTTGGTTTTCACCGGCAATACATGTTTTGAGGTCCCCTAAATATGAACAAAATATGTCTAGCGAATTACTCTGTACCGGTAGATGCGTTTTGTGAACAAAATATTTCAAAAATTAAAAATTATAGAAATCTTAAACTTGGTTTTTAATTTCGGTACCACTACCGCATCTGACAACCTCCATTAGTCGGAAATGCGATTTTATTGGCTGATTTTCTCACTTATTGGCGCGACTGTCTCGAAAACGGCTGCAATGATTTGCTTTAAACTTCGTATACCACCTTACATACAACTGCTTTCACTTGTATTTGTAACGTTTTTCCGGGAAAATCTATTAATTTGTGGGTTATGTGGGTTCTCCACCAGTCTTGTGTCCAACATTCCAGCTCCTCAAGAAAGCCAAGTCTCACTAAGAAGCAATGGAAAACGCTTGTTTTTTTTCATCGCTTCCAAAGGGTTTATTTATATTAGATAAAATAATTTTATTTTTATGAGTTATAAAAGAATTAAATAATATAAATCAAAATTTCAATTGCTAAGTAATAGATGTAATACGGAAATATGAAGATACTCGAAAATGGACTGGCTAACAACAATGCACTTTTATTGGGTAATCAAAATATGATCATTTGATTTGTCCGATTAGGTGCGACAGGTGGAGGGTTAATATTATTATTATTATTATTATTTTTAATTTAAGGCGTTTCAACATCTATGGTCATTAGCTCCCGGAGCCTTCTCAGTGCACTGCCGGCCTCTGGACAGTGTTCTCTCGTTACAGCCAACACTGCCCATCA
This sequence comes from Triatoma infestans, assembly GCA_011037195.1. Lineage (NCBI taxonomy): Eukaryota > Metazoa > Arthropoda > Insecta > Hemiptera > Reduviidae > Triatoma > Triatoma infestans. Next base: position 38,898 of record JAAEAF010000143.1, on the reverse strand, counting down.
CCGGACAGTGAGCTGTAGAGGTTAAATTTGCTGAACTGGGGAATTTACAATTGAATACACATAATTATTTTCATTACAATAAAAACTAAGGCGTACTTTAATGATAAAAAAAAACTTCCTGAATTAATCTAAAAATAAAGAATGCTCGATCTTTTTGGTTTCCGCAGACATTTTCATGAAAAACATTTGAGTTTCCAGGTTGAGACCGCATCAGTGGTTTACTAGAAACCGACGTTTCGTCCATATTGCAGTGAGCCTCTCTTCAGGGTCTAACTACATGATAGCTAATGGAGCCCATTCGTGAATATGAGCGAAAGGTTGGTTTCTAGCAAACCACCCAACGGGGTCTTAACTTGGAAACTCAACTGCTTTTCATTAAATGTTTGGAAAAATTTTGTATTTTGGGAAAGTACATCTCGTTATACATGTATAACTCCTTCGTAGGAATACGCAGTGTAAATTTAATATATCATGAACGTCCAACAATAAATAATGTTCACACTTAAGTTTGGGAAAATGTGTATCACCCTATGTCGATTGTAGGGGATATAAGGAAAATCTCCCAAATCCGGGACGTCTGGCAATTTTAGCGTTATGTAATGGTTATGCAATTTTAGCGTTATGAAACCCAACTGGGTCAGCCTGTTCGAGTCCCATCTAAAAGACTTTGACGTCCCATTAGTGGATCGCGTCCCGCCGTTTGGGAAACACTGTCCAAAGTACCACTTCAATAAAATGACTGGTTCTGCTACCTATATCATATTAAGTTGCATTAGAATTATTGAAAATCGGAAATGCCGCTTAACAGAATAGATTTCTGAGTTTTTATTTTGAAATTTTCTGTTTAAACTTGAATGCTAACTATACAAATGTATCACTTTTATTGGGAAGTTTTTTTCAGAAAGAATTTATATTAGTTGGCGTCAGCTAAGTTTTCTAACTGTAAATTGCACAATTAGTACTTTGGGCTGGATGGCTTAATACTTGAGCACATTCGCTAAAAACATTTTTTCTTTATACCCAGAACACCTGAAAACTTGTATTTCCGGCGAAACCTCAATGCAAGCAGTAAGAGAAAGTACGAAAACAAGTGTTATTTCCATAATCCACAGAAGATTGTTAGTAAATCATTACAGTTTGTACAGAAGGAGTTTATTATTAGCCATTTCACAAAGGCATTAAGTTTGTACAAGTTTAGAATTTTTATTGCTTTCATTTTAACTGAACTAACTTCATATTCCTATTGTTTCCAAAAGTATATAAAACTACATATGCTAGATAACAACAATGTAAAAAATAAAATGCAAAAGCAAAAATAAGATAACATGTAAAGCAAGAAAATAAAAGTCCTGGCATTTTAACGGCTATTTATAAAGTGTAGGTACATCTCCTCTTCATTGTGCCGCTTTATTTTTAGTTTCTCTTACTACTGTAAGAGGAAGTATTCAGATCGTATCAAATTTTCGAAATTGAGTATTCATAGGATATAAATGTTTTCAGATCTCTGAATACGAAAAAAAAAAATTTGTTTTTAGCGAATGGTGTGTTGTATATGATCTGTGGGTTTGTGTGAACAAACTACATTAAAAAATCTGGTGTGAAACACTCACACAACTTTCTCTTAATCCAGTTCTCAAAATGATAATTGACAAATTTTATAGTTTGTGTACCAAATTTAATGAAATTCGTCGAAAACTGAAAAAACTGTTCAGTAAAAGCGCACTTCCGGTTTACTAATTTTCTTGAAACTTGGAATTTCAGCCATCCATTTATTTCTAACTAATTATGTTGGATGATAGAATTGTATAATCAACTAGGATAGCACTTTAGATGAAAATCTAACCCTACCCCTCCCCTAAAAGTGCCCTTAAAAGATTTTCCCAGAGAAATGTTTTAGATAAAAGTTGTAGATCATTGCATGTTTAGTTTATATACGAAGTTTCCTAAAAATCGTCGGAGCCATTTTTGAGAAAATTTTGAAAAAGTGAATAAATCATTTAGTAAAGTGGTAAAGTAAACGCCTTCCGGTTATCCGATTTTTCAAACTCGGAATTCAACAACATATTTAATTCTAATTAACATTATTAGATGACAGAATTGTCTAATAAACTGAAATAGCAACTTTTAAGATGAAAACCCTAAACCGCCCACCCCTTCCCCAGAAGTTGCCCTTCCAGAGCATTTTCCGGAGAAATGTTTCCAAATCAAAGTTAGTAGCTCTTTGTGGATGTGTAGTTGATGTATCAAGTTTCAAGAAAATCGTTGGAGCTATTTCTGAGAAAATCGCAAAAAAGTAAAAAAATCTAACTTATAAAGTGGTACTTCCGGTTGAGGAATTTTGACAGATAACGTACTGTCAGATCCCATGGTGATACTTAAACGGAATATCAAGTTTGAATATTCTACGGTTTTTCGTTTTTGAGCTATGCTGTTCACATCATACATGCACACACACACACACAGCCACCACCCACGGACACACACAGGCCCACACCCAACACACACACACAGACCATATTGGACTAAAAACCCTTTTTTTGACTCAGTGGACCTCAAACGGATCTTTTCCGGTGAACAAACTCGCTATCGAAATTGGAACGATTACAATACTTCCTCTTACTAGGAGTAAGAGAAAGTAAAAACGAAAAAACACAGAAAGCTGAAGAGACTTGATAATCCATATGGATACCATAATCACATCCCTTAGGAAGATTTGGTTAAAAAATCTATCAATCAATCGGAAGTCACGTGTGTTTAAAACATTTTTTTCGATGGAAAACTGATTGTTCTGGATGGTTCTGGATATTGATGAAAACACGTAAATAATATATATTTCAGGTGATACAGTAATTGTTCGTCCTAAAGTTTAAAGTGGTTATTTAACTTTTAATTTTAGTATAAATCACGAAATGATGCTAGCCGAACTGACGCACGCAGTCTCTTCTACAGATCCCTGGGAATCAAGCAAGAATTGATTGAATTTTCTTTTAAATTTCAATTATATTTCATATTATATTTTATTTATTTAATTATTCAATTCTGTTAAGCCTTAAAGGGCATAGAGAGTGAGTTGACCTGAACTCATACAAACAGACCAAACAAAAAAAATGTAAACAAACAAAATAAAAAATAATAATATACAGAAAAAGAAGAAAGAAAAGAAAAAACAATTGATGATGATATCTTGATGAGAATATATATATAAAAAATATATATAAATATATATATATATAAGATTACAGATCCATTATAATAGGAAAAAATAGAGAACGATAATGAAAAATATTTACAAAAACTAATTATTAATGGTAATGCCAAATATATCACATATTATATTAAAAGTAGAAATAGGTCATGTACTGATAATTTGGAATATTAAAAAAAAAAAATCAAATGAAAATGTATGAAATCTAAACAAAAAACGCAGTTTTGTTTGTCCATAGTATTGAATTGTTGCTTTTAAATGTTTCTATATAAAAATATATTTTCTAATTTTGTTGGCCTCTACCAGTAAACAGCACCTACTAATTTTAATTTATATTATGCCGTTTTTCAATTTGAAAATTTCACCTGGAACAAAAAGAAAATATTGCACACCTACTGCTCTAAGGTGTCACTTCAGTGCAATATACGTTTCTATCAGCTATAATGTCATCATTAAGATACAATAATAGCTATGCGGGTATTGGTGTAAGTGATTATGAGCATGAACTTGTGACTGGGGAGATCCTCAGTTACAACTGCTAAATTTTATATTGGTATGGAAAATGTTAACAGTAATGTGCTCGTTCGCGACACCCAATTTGGTAGTTGGACGTTAAGCCTGCCTATAAATTACAATAAAAGCATTAATAAAATTCCAAGGGATGACGTATAGTGGTTAACCAGAAGTGCAAGGTTTCTGGGTTTCGAAATTTCTTCGAAAATGGCTCCAATGATTTTCTTAAAACTCCCTAAAAAAATTTAATTCTACTTTAATATGTGTTGGCAATAGTGAAGAACAAGTTGAAATCGAATCCGATATCAGATTTTTATTAGTTTCGTATCAGCTCCACCATCAAAACCGATTCCAAAAATTCTTTCAATCGCTCCTTCATGAATTTCTAACGTTTGGTTTAAAATGACCTTTCCATTCGTTCAAATGTCGTTTAATTAATTAAAATGTTTAAATTCGATAATTTACTTCATTAGTTAGTAAAAAAATTGCATTTCTTATCCATAATAAAAAACAGTAAACTAATAATTAGCAGCAATATATTTTTTGTTTTTAATATTTTATCTCTAATTGTATGGGCAATATTAGGCTACACATCAAATACGGATTTACAAAAATTCATTAAATTAAACACTATAAAAAATTGAACATTAAATTATACATAGAAAACAACGCAAGTAATCAAATAAAATGTTTTAAAAATAGCGCCAAACACAAAATTTAACTTAACAAGCTTTAGCCTCCTCCCTCTGTCTTGCCCATTTCACATATGACTGTTGCATATTCTTTCGTAAAATAAAACTTTCATGTGTGTCATTCATTTATTATATCACTTTTTAAGAGTATTTATAATTTCTTAATCTTATTTTTCTAATTAATACTTTTTAATAACTTTGTAGAAAATAAAATATATACATAGGGTACGATCTGTTCGTTGCAAATATAAAAATGGATTCAGTTACAGGTAGATTGATTTTTGAACAAATCCTTGGAAGAGGTTTCAGTTCAAAGCGTTTAAATTGGCTATATTCAGTGATTTGATTTATTCATTCACTTCGGAATGAAATAATTTCAATCAAGACCTGTATCGAGTCCAGTCGGATCCAGAGATTCACCCAAAATGTGTCCAGATTCGTATTGGGTACTAATAAGAAATACGTGCCTATATTGAATTAGGTAGATATATCTTGCTGGCCTGCATTTAAAAATATAATGTTGTCGATGATTTTCTTAAATTATAATAATTTATGCTATTTATGTTATGGAAATAAATGTTTGACAATATTACTGTTTGATTATGGAATTATTGACAGCGTTATTAAAAACTATAATTGGAATTCACTGCCACCGTCCCATCATCTGTAGTATTTATCAGTTTTGTTATTACATATTATGGTTAGAAGTTATAAAGTTACAATCCTGCCACTAGTTCTTTCTACATTACTATAAGACAGTTTAATACTTAATTTTTTTGAAATATCACACCACGTAACCTTTAATTTAATAATAAATATAAAAAATAATTTAATTTAATTTTGCTGGAACGACCTTATTTTAAAAAAAGTCGTTCCATCACTGTCAACTCATACCAGTGAACCGAATCCTCCCGAACAGTGCCATCACAAATTTATCACTCACTGTTCCTGGTAAATTTTCTACATCTGCTATTTAGAATAATTATTCAAGATACAGACTTTTAAAAAGAGCAGCATATATTCATGAATTTTACTTAAATTTTTGGACAAATTATTAAACACAAATTTAAAAAAAAAAAAATCTGGTGTGAAATACTCACACAACTTTCTCTTACTCCTGTTATCAAAATTATAATTCACAAATGATATAGTTTGTGTACCAAATTAATAAAATTCGTCGAAAACTGCAAAACTTTTCAGTAAATGCGCACTTCCGGCTTACTAATTTTCCCTTAAAACTTGGAATTTTGGCCATCGATTTTATTTCTAATTATTTTTGGTAGGCTAATAGAATTTATATAATCAACTTGATAGCCACTTTAGAGGAAGCGGTAACCCCACCCCTCCCGAAAAGTCCCTTAAATGATTTTCCAGAGAAAGTTTTTAATAAGAAGATTAAATCTTTGCCAGTTTTAGTTTTTTATACGAAGTTTTTCCACGAACATCGTCGGAGCCCTTTTGACGAAAATTGCAAAAAAGTGAAAAAATCATTTAGTAAAAGTGTTTAAAACAAACGCACCATTCCGTTCTACCCTATTTTTTGTTCAAACGTCGATTTCACCAACTATTTTCATTTTAATTAATATTAGTTAGATGACAGAATGGTCTAATAAACTGAAATATCACTTTAGATGAAAACCTAACCCCACCCCTTCCCCAGAAGTGCCCTTAAATGAATTTTCCCGAAGAAATGTTACAAATAAACGTTGTAGCTCTTTGTATGAGTAGTTGATATAACAAGTTCAAAGAAAATCGTCGGAGCCATTTTTGAGAAAATCACAAAAACGTAAAAAAAACAACTAGTAGAGTGGTACTTCCGGTTGAGGAATTTTGACAGATACGCAGCGTCAGATCCTATGGTGATGCCTATACGTAATATCAAGTTTCCACTTTCTACGGTTTTTCGTTTTTGAGCTATGCTGTTCACAAACATACACACAGACCATTAGCTAAAAACCACTTTTTTGGACTCAGGGACCTGAAAATGGATATTTCCGGTGAAAATTCGATATCGAAAATTTGACACGATTACAATACTTCCTCTTACTAGGAGTAAGAGAAAGTAAAAATCATGTATCACAAATACATGTATGTATATTATTATTATGTATGAGGTAGTATTGCGATCGTGCGAGATGTTCCAAAGTGAGTTTTCATCAGAAATACCGTTTTTTGGGGAGGTGGGTCTCCTAAATATGTAAAAAATGTTTTTGTGGATAGTCTGTGTGCGTGTATTTAATAGAATATCTCAAAAACGAAAAGTTGCCGGAAGTTCAAACTTGGTATACCGTTTAGGTTAGTACCACTATATCAAACACAAATATTTCGGTCAAAATCCATCAACCGGAGTGCGACTTCACTGATTTTTTTTCGAAAACGATTTTCTTTAAACTTCATATACTATCAACACACATAACTACGTATCACTTTTATTTGAAACTTTTCCCCAGAAAAGCGTTCTGAGGGAACAGTAGCGTTATTTAAGTTTCTTCTAAAGTACCACTCTAGTATAACCACCTATATAATATTATTTCACATTAGAAGCATTGATTGAATTTCAAATTTGAAGGAAATCAGTTAATCGGAAGTAGAATTTTACAGAATAGTTTTCTGTGTTTTTTGGAATTTGCTCGAAAACGGTTACAAAGATTTTCTTTAACGTTGGAATACTTGTTGGATAGATATAAACGTATCACTTTTATTTGAAAGATTTTTTCTAAAAATATTTATTTTAGGGGGATGTAACCGTGTAACTACACGTTCAGTTAATTCCGATTATAAGCAAATTTGTTAATGATTAATCATATTAACTGCAGTAGGTACTAATAACCGCTGTAGTTGATGCGCCCGGGGAAAAGTAAACAAAAAATTACCTTAGTAAGAGAAGGTCACATACTATATTTTTAAACTAATGTAGATTGTGCGTTAATATTTTGTATATATAGGCGCCGATGGCAGAACGATTGTGAGCAGGTCTAGGGTAAGTGTTAAGCACATTACTAGTTCTATGCCATATAAATACTTAGAGGCAGAGTATTTAACAGTCGGTTATTGCCTGGTACCACCTAGTGGACTGGATGTTGTTGACTTGTTCTCTTCATCTCTGTTGCTCTTTCTGACAGCACACAGGTCAAATATTGACCCGGACGATCCCCTCATCTTTATGTTTTCTTAACAATTAATAAAGACCCTTTGTGAATAGGCCGGCGCATGTATATATATATATATATATATATCCAACTCCAACAATGCCGTCTCCTACAATTTACTTTATACACATATATTTTTAGAAACAAAAAAAAGTAAAAATAAAAACTGTGAGGCTTAGAATATTAGAGAAGCATAATTATACTAGTTGGATTTTAGCAATATGACTTGTAAGTTTTTATCTAAATATGGCTATATTCTATGGCAACGCACCGTTACCGGATATACACGTTGTGAGGTCTCCTGAGACGAAAAATTGGTTTTTACAAATAAATTGCCTTCTCCTTCTGTGTGTGGTCAGCATAACTCAAAAACGGAAAATCGTAGCAAGTTCATACTTGGTATTTAGTTTAAGTGCCAGCACAGGACCCAACAATAAGGTTTTATTAAAATCGGTCAACCGGAAATAATACTTTACTGAATGGATTTTTCAGGTTTTTCGATTTTTTCGAAAATGGCTCCAACGATGTTCTTATAATCGCATTTAATTTTCTCATTATCACATACTGCAACTTTCATTTGTAACATTTTTTTTCGCGTCTATTCTTCCTACGTTTATCTCGTTTGCATTATGCAGAGTTTTGCTTGTAGAAAAATCATTATAACTCTAGAGTATTAAGAGAATTTACCTAAACATTTTTAAATAATAGATACTACGAGGCATGTCCAGTAAGTAAGTGTACTGAGGCTCTCATGGCCGGAGGGATTTTGTTTTCGACATGTTGGCTACACTATCGTGTAGCCTGGATTCCTCCCCTCCGCAACGAGACCGGTTCGAGGTCAGTACGTTGAGAAATGTCGACGTGACAATACGTTTCGTGAAAAATGTCAATCCAATCTTTCGCCAAGTGTGAAATATTCAAGGTCGGGCAAGAGTTTTTGAGACGCTACAAACTCCATGGAGATGAATTTCTCCGCTCCATCATTACTGGAGATGAAACTTGGGTTGCACACTACACACCTGAAACCAAAAGGCAGTCTCAACAGTGGCGTCACACCTCTTCACCCTCCGCCAAAAAGTTCAAAACCACAATTTCAGTCAAGAAAATCATGGCATCCGTGTTTTGGGACTGTCAAGGCATAATTTTAATTGAATATATGCCTCAAGGGGAGACCATCAACTCTGCAAGATACTGTGAGACCCTAAAAAAATTGCGGAGGGCGATTCAGAACAAAAGGAGAAGCATGCTGACAAAGGGAGTCTGCCTGCTGCACGACAATGCCAGACCACACACGGCCAACGCCACGAAGGAACTGCTTGCCTCGTTTAAATGGGATGTCCTGAACCATCCCGCGCATTCCCCTGACCTAGCACCTTCAGATTACTATCTCTTTACCTCCCTGAAGCTGCACATGGGTGGAAAAAGGTTTTCAACCGACGAGGAGGTGAAGGGGAGGTGGAGAAGTGGACGAAGGGGTTGGCGGGAAACTACTTCGAGGAAGGCATCAAAAAATTAATACCCCGGTTCACCACCTGCATTGAGAGGAATGGTGACTATGTCGAAAAATAGCTTACATATGTACTAATGTAACCAGGTAATTTTTTTGTTCAAATAAAAATTTTTGTAACCTACAAAAATTCAGTACACTTACTTACTGGACATGCCTCGTATATCTTACAGCTGAAAGTGGAAGTATGGCTCGGCTCGAAAGTGTCAAATTGTCGAAAATGAGTAATACATGTTTATGAAAAAAAGTTTTTAGCAATATGTGTATGTGCAGAGTGTGAATGTAAATGAAACTGAAACTTTATATTCCGTAGATGTCCATGTCCACCTCATTCAAGTATTTCGTGAATATCTATCAACTAGGAATGCAATGTTTATCACTTCTCTAAAATGCCATATCAGTACAATGTATGGTTCCACTACCTAGGTAATATTATGTTTCCCCGTTTGGAGATTTGCACAGCGAGCCATGTTAAGTTTAATAAAGCGCCATATATACAGATATTATTCATTTGGTAAAGGTGTAGAGAAATTGGTTTGAGACCAGAGCATCAGAATATAGCAGATCTGTTATTAAAGATGGTCCCAAAAGAAACTGCCATTATGGAGAGTGCAGCGGCACCTTCTAATTAACGTTTGCCAGCCAATAGCCAAGTTATTTATGTCCGTGGAGAGCAGCGCCCTCCTGCCGCTTTCATAATTGGTCGCACTACATTCAATACATGTTTCCTTAAAATCTTTATCACCATTGTCTCTGTATTATACTTGGTTCATGTGATTACATTCTAAACTTATGTACTCTGTTATACATGTAGCTATCTGTATACTAGCCATTTCACAACAAATAACACACGCTTTTATACTAAAATATAACATATATTGTGAAATTATTATCTATCATAAGTAAAACGTAAACACATACTCGTACATACTATTACCATTAAATGCGTTATTTATCTGTGTCATGCATTTGATAAATGCATTTCTTAAATTTTATTTTATGTTACAAACAGCGCCCCAGTGTTACAACCCAAGCAGCGCCACTTAAAAGTGTGAAACACTCACACGACTTTCTCTTACTGTAATTGATATATTTTTTTATTTATGATTTATATAAAGGGTTATTACCTAGTTACAAATTTCACATAAAACTGAAAATATTTATATATGTGCAACCAAAATAGCACATAAAAGTCGTAATTATCGGAATTTCGGCCCAACAATAATTTCTTATTAATAATATATAGATTGTAGAATCTTTCCAAATATATGGAAATAACATTTTAGAAGAAAGCCTCCCAATCCCCATCCCCCAGAACACCTTTTAAATGAATTTTCACAGAAAAATGTTTCAAAAAAAGTTGTAGCACTTTGTATGATTAGTTTAAATAAAATCGTTGGAGCCGTTTTCGAGAAAGTAGCAAAAACTGAACAATTTATTCTGTAAAGTGGTAAATATATTCCGTTGACCGATTTTGACCAAAACCTTGACGTCGCGTTCCCTGATGAATCCTAAATGAAATATTAAGTTTCATCATCCTGCAATTTTCCGTTTTTGTATTATGCTGACCATACACACACACACACACACACACACACACACACACACACAAAGTAAGACAAACTGAAAAAAAAAATTTGGAGTCGTTTTAGAGAAAATTTCAAAAGTCTTAGAAAACTAATTTGTAATTCCAAGTAACTGTCCTCGCGACCTCCAGGATATATAGTGGCATTTATCTGACGACGTAGTCGGTAATTGTGACCTCTTTGACGACTTAGTTGTTACTGTAACTACATCTCAACTAATAAAACTATAGTTAGTAACTTGTAGTAATGCGTAGTGGTTTCTATGATCAATTTGACAAAAGATCAATGATTCATTAACTTCCAATAGAGATCAGAGTTGCAGTTACTTAAAAATATGGATGACTGCCAAGGACGCTTTCACTAATGATTTCTGGACAATCTATTTCTTGGATGCCATTTTTATTAAAGAGAATGGTGGGCTGAGTCCATCTCTTTACCTAGTGCTTTTGTTGGACATGAAATTTTACGAGATATACGTCTGGCTGAATATTTACTTTAGATGATAGTAGGTAGAATAAAACGAAAGTAAATAATAATGAAAAATCATAAAACAGAATAATAAGTTTTAAAAATAATAATAAAATAAGCGAAGTTTGAAGTTTGATAGGGTCACTAAAAGCACAAAACTACGTTCACAGTGGTGGCCCCACACCTTTAAACTGTAATCTAGTAAAAAAAGATGGGTACCTTCTTTTATTGTAATTATAATTAAACGACCCAACCTCATAAAGTAATGATTTATTGTGAAAATATTATCGAAGTAATATAGAGAAGGAGAAGATGAAGAAATTAGTGTTGAATAGGAGTATGCGGTGGGAGAAATATGGGTTTCCAAGAGGCCTGCACAACTCATGGACCAAGGTGTACGCGACGGATGAGCATATTAAATGCTTGTTTATTTAAACTTAATGGTCCTCCCCCCCCCTGCTTTACAACATAACACTGGCCTTAAATTCAACCTTGGGCAAGTGAACATCTTCAGAAGTTTAACAGATGGGGTCGCCATCTTTCGCATTATATTACACGTTTATCGCATAAAATTGTAAACATTTCTACACTCAGACATTTTCACTTTCTATCACTGGCTTTAAGAGATGAATAATGTGTACATGTTCGCAATTCAGTTTTCACCAAAAGAAATATTTCGAGGTCCCCTGAATATGAAAAAACAGAAAGTTCCCAACGTTCTGGGCATTTGTGAAAATCATAATCTTATATTTATGAAAATCATAATCTAATGGCACTTTTATATATTATTCTTGTACATACTTATCTATACATTGTAATAAAGCTTTTATCTAAGCATTCCAAGCCGAAAAATCGCAGGAAGTACTGAATGCACTATTCCTTTTATGTATCCACCATCGCATCATCTCTTGACAAATTTTATAGTTAGTATACCAAATTTAATGAAATTTGTCAATGTTTTTATGGAGTAAAACGCGAAAACTTTCGGTCATCTGATTTTCTTCAAACTCGGAATTTCAACAACATACTTAATTCTAATTAATGTTATATAGATGTGTAATTAGCTGAAATAGCATTATGAAATTGAATATGGAACTTTGAGGAAAATCTAATCCCACTTATCCCCCCCAAAAGTGCCCTTAAATGTATTTTTCCGTAGAAATGTTTCAAATATCAACAACTTATTAAGATGATGTATATCAACTAACTACTACAGACTAACATGATGACATACTAGATCTTGTATGTTAGTTGATATAACAAGTTTAAAAAAAAATCCAAAAAAATGAAAAAACAAACATTCAGCGTAGTGGTACTTCCGGATGAGGAATTTTGACAGATAACTTGCTGATTATTTACTGGTAACTTGCTTAGTGATACGCAAATGGAGTATCCACAATAGACCTCTTATTGTAGGTCGCAGTGGAATGAGGCTTGCCGTCCCCGCTCGAATCTACCCAAATGAAATGTCAAGTTTAAATTTTCATGCGATTTTTTTGTTTTTGAGACCCTGATCACACACACACACACACACTTTTCTAAAAACCACATTTTTAGACTCAGGGGAAGTAAAAACGTGTATTTCCGGTGAAAACTCGATATCGGAAATTTGACGCGATTACAATAAATGTAAATGTTGTGTACATTTACAGGTTTTTTTTTTTTAAATTTGTTTTTTTATTTTTTAAATAAAACTGACTATTGGGAAGTTTTGATATTAGCCCATTCTCTAAAACTGTCCCTTCCATTTTCCAAACATTCTGAGTTTAAAAAAAAAAATGAAACATAAAACAGAGTGAGTGTTTAAAATTTGTATGTCTACTTTCTCTTACTGTTGTAAGAGGATATATTCCAAGTGATTCAAATTTTCGATATCAACTTTTCACCATAAATACCCGTTTTGAGGTCCCCCTGAGTCTGTAAAAGTGGTTTTGAGTAATTGACGTGTGGTCAGCATAACTTAAAAAAGGATAATCACAAAAAGTTGAAACTTGGCATTTCGTTTAATTTCTATCAAGGGACGCGACAATAAGGTTTTAATCAAAATCGTTAAACCGAATATTACCCACCTTTTTTAGTTTTCCCAGTTTTTTTGAAATTTTCTCGGCTCAATAAGTTTGGGTGTATCAACTAATCATACAAAGAGCTAGAATTTTTATTGGACATATTTATCCGAGAATTATTACAATCGTGTTAAATTTTTTATGTCGAATTTTTACCAGAAATACTTGTTATATTTTTACTTTGTTGAGGTCCTGAGGTTAAAACAGGAAAATCCCTGAAAGTTCATCTGACATTTCGTTTTAATTCTACCCCAGAGGTCCCGACAATAATGTTTTGGTCAAAAATTAGTCAATCGTACCACTTTAGTGATTAGATTTTTTTAATTTTCTACGACTTTTTCGAAAACGTTGCCAATGATTTTCTTCAAATTTTGATATATTAACTAATTATATAAAGAGCTTCTTCTTCATCTTCTTCCCATGGCTCTACAGCCCTTGTAGGACTTTGGCCTCCTTTAACAAATTTCCCTAACCATCCCGACCTAATACCTTTCTTCGCCATTGCCTAACCCCTATTTTTAGCACGTCTGCCTCTACATCTTGCAGCCATCACAACCATGGACGTCCCCTTGCTATTCTGCCGCCTGGATGATTTTCATATACTTTTCGGGGAATTCTCTCTTCATTCATCCTATGCAGGTGACCTAACCAGCGTAACCTTCCTAGTTTGACTGCAGTCACTAGATTTTCTTTTTTGTAAAGCTGGTATAGTTCAGCGTTTCTCCTCGTATATAAAGAGCTACAACTTTTAAATCAAACATTTTTCCAAGAAAATTAATTTAAGGGGCTTTCTAGGGGGAGGGGGGGATTGGTGACGTTAGACTTTCCCTCTTCAGTGACATTTCTACATGTTACACGATTCTTTCTATATAATATTAATAAGAATTTATTGTGTGGCAAAAATTCCGAGTTTGTAGAAAATCGGTTTACAGGAGTGTTTTACACCAGAATTTTTTTATTTATTTTTTTAATTCAATAAAAGCACGCGTCACAGTCGGTTTTCCGCAGCTAGTAACTGATAAAAACATGGAAAAATAGTGAAATATTCATATTCAAATAGGTATTTTCATATTCATTTACCAGCTAATTATCAACACTTTTAAAAGAGAGAAAAAAATGGAATCCTTCAATCGTCTATACGATAAGATAATTTTTATTTATTACAGAACTAAATGTCTTGTTACATATATAAATATGGTTCTATTATATTAGTTTTTCCGTTAACATTTCATAAAAAAAATAAGCAAACTTCTTAAAATTAACTAATATTTAAAAAAATATACGTGCTAATCTATTAATTTTTGCCAAGGTTAGAGATATTTTTATTATAGCTTTAGTAATAATTATTGATTTGTAAATTGCAAAAAAACAAAGATGTATATTATCTAATTGTTTAATTCATCTCACGTATTTTAATGAAATTATAGAATAAATGCAGCTATTTATTACGTTTTTTTTTTGTTTTTTTTTTTGTATTTTTATTTAGTTATCTTTGAGATTAGAAATAATTTTGTAACATTCTGAAAATTTAAATTTTAAAACATTTATGAAATATAATATAATATAAAGAAATATGAATAAATTTTACTTAACTTACTAAGAATAGTGGAATATTTGTAACGCATTATTTAATAGTGTAAATGAAGCGAATTACTCAGTTCTGTAATTACATTCACAGCTTATATCCCTTTTAGATACTACCACTAAAACCAGATTGCGAAAAATCCATCAACGAAAGTGCACCTTTACTGAATGTTTTTTTTTCAGTTTTTCGCCATGTTCTCGAAAACAGCACCAATGATTTTCTTTAAACGACGTATACTATCATCAAAGCTATTTTCCGTGACAATCTGCTACTTTTTGTGGTCAGAATGTTTTTGTCAAAACAGTGTGATCACACAGACTTGTACAGAGCAAATTAAGTTGATAAAAAAAAAATCCTGATGATAGGCGAATGCCCCGAAACCGGTCGATGACCAAATAAAAGAAGTAGGCTATCACGGAAAATATCTAGACAAATAGATAAAAGCTTTATTAAAAATTTACAAATATGTACAATGATAATTCCAATGTACATTAACATTATAACATTCCTGCATTGTTTGTATAGTGTTTTTTGGGATAAGGCGAGGCACAATATGCAGGGAAAAATGGGAAAAACCCGCAGCTTTAGGAAAAATATTATGAGAGGATGTGTTTGTCTTTTATGCCTGTAATGTATGGAGGGATCGTAGGAGGCTATTTCGCGGCAGAGCGGATTAAGATGACAGTCTAGAGTGGAGAGGAGTTTCGATTTTGGATGAAGGAATAAACTGGGGTTACTGAAGATTTTAGGTGAAGTAGGTCGATTTTAGTGTGTCGTGGTGAGTCAGTCGGAAGTCTTAGGAATTTGTTCTGGGTTATCTGAAATTTTTTGATGTTACTGTTACTAGTCAGGCTTCAGGCGGAGGAAGCGTAAAGTAACATCGGTCTGATGACTACTTTGTACAGTAGGAGTTTATTTTGTATGGTCATTTTGAGTCGCGTGACAGTAACGGGAAGAGTAGTCTTATAGTCATTTTTACGGAAAATATCTCTGATGCTTTCCAACTTTGCGGAACCAACCAAAACGTCGTACACCATCAAAAGACATAAATAGCTAACACTATTATTTGAAACATTTCCTGGAAAAATTATGTTTTTGTGGATTGGGGTGGGGGGAACTGTAGCTTTAAGCGTTCCTCTAAAGTACAACTTCAGGTCAATATATGATTCTGCCACCTACATGATATTAATATGCATGGAAGCTTTGCTGGAATTCCAAATTTGAAGAAAATCGGTTAACCAGAAGTGCGACTTTATAAGTCGTGGGTTTTGAGATTTATTTCTAATCTTCTTGAAAGCGACTTTTAACGATTCCCCCATTAAATTTGGAATGCTAATTGCACAGATAAAACTCAAAATTCTTTGTCAAGAAACTAGTTTCCCGATACTCGATGCAGACTTCTAGACGAACGCTCCAATGTTCTCATATAAAACACATCTTATTTGCAATTTGAACTTATTTGGTTTAAAGTTTGATGCTATAAACTAGTGGTCCAACTCGAAAATGAATCCAATAGATACAAAAAATTCCTCTGCAAAATCACCAAAGCTCTATCCAATCTAACCTTATAAAATGACTTAAAAATCCCCTTAATCAAAGAAGTCATATCTTCCTTTTGTAAAAAACAAAAAAAAAAAATTCCCTAATCTCTCCTATTCTAATCTTCTTGTCCTACATTCGATCTTTTCCCACATTCCAGGTAGACCTCTACGCCGACTACCACGAGACACACTGAATCATTCACTAAATAATCTATAAGGGGCATTATTTATTACTAGATAACGTCCCTGAGATTTGTACGTAGCATTTCTTACGAGAATTTTCTTATTCATTAGAGACATTTTCCGTGGTAGCCTGCTTCATTTTGGGCTCATCGACCGGTTTCGAGCGTTCGCCTATCTTCAGGATGCGTTTGTCAGACAGTGTGATAACACAGACATGCACAGAGCAAATTCAGTTTATACACTCAGTGTTTCCACTTGACTGACAAACGCATCCTGAAGATGGCGAACGCCCGAAACGCGGCCGATGACCACAATGACAGCAGGCTAACCACGAAAATGTCTCGATGCTTTCCGCTCTGCGGAACCAACCACCACAACAATTTTCTTTTCTATTGCAATATCTATAAATAATAAAACAAAAAAAAAACCTACCAGCTGATAATACCGTACATCACCACGACGAGGCTCGAAACCTAACTTCTCACTCACCCCAGAATCCCTTTAAAATCAATTATCTCGAGAATGTTTCAAATTAACGTCGTAGATCTAATGCATGTTGTGGATTTATTTTGTGTGTGTGTGTGTGTACTGAGTTAATCTCCTGGATCAGCCTAAACTAAAATTCTAGTTTTCAGTTTTCTGACCAGTTTTACATGATCACCACACATGCATTTTTCCAATGAAAAATCCTTTTCCAAAATCTGACCCGAATGGAATACTTCTTCTTACAGGCAGTTAGAGAAATTAAAAACGATATTATTTATAAAATATTTTTCACATAATAATGTATATTTCTTCGCTGTTCATAATAAGTACATACTTAGATAGATACTTATATACTAGTTTCTTAAGTTGACAATTATGTCACGTTTTTACACCCCCAGATCAGGTTATAAGGCGGGCGATTGCATGTTATGCAGGTGAGATGTTCGTATTTCTGCGCATTATTGTCTTATTATTTGTTTATATTTTATTAGTTTTCCTCATAGCTAAGGGTATTTGACCTGTCTGTAATAATTCTTTTGTATAATAAACCAATTACTCTCGGTTTTCTTGACGCTTATAGCCGCCATTCTTATATAAATACATTATACAATAAACCAGTTCACTTTCATTATCTGTATCAAATTTCCCTACTTCTTTGATTGCACACACTTTGTATTTCAAAGTGGACAAAGAAGACAAGACAATGTCCACCAGTTTGCAATTCCACTTAATGCGATACTGTGCAGGTCTGAATACATGGTATGGCTGCTACTAAATTGTTTAAATCACCATCCACTAAGGAATGATTTTTCTAGTAATTCATTCAACGATGGCCATTGTGCTTCAATTAAGATGGGACAACTTTTCACCTTTATTTTGAAATACTGTTTCTTTTTTTTGTTGTTGTTGTTTTGTATAGGTGCTCAACAGCTGAGATCCTTTGCACCTATTGCATTCACTCTTTTTCTTGTAATTTCATTTTTTTTTCTCTTTTTTTAATGGTAACTTATCTACATTGCACTATTAAAAATTTAAAAACCTGATCCCTACACTTCATTCGTACACAACTCGATTGCACTCTAAACCTACCTGATCCATACTAGCTCTAATAAATACATTCATCCAAATAAATACATTCACTCCATATAAAAGAAACTTAACCATACAAACTTATTATTCGCACCAACTTATATACATTATAGAGTAGAGTACTTGATATTCCTCTACTCCAGTTTACTCTAATCCTACTATTTACAATAAAAATATTTACAAATATAAGATAATCTTCTTTATAAAAAGCAACCTACTATTTTAATTCAAAAAGAGCCACTTATAAATGTTGAAATAAGCCAATTTCTTTTAGATATTGCACAGTCTTGTTTACATTTTCAAAATTATCTTTCAGTGCATCAGTTAAAGAGTTAGGCATGCCTAAATTCGCTCTCATTGTTGTGTAGTTAGTAAATGCAGAATTGTCATAGGTGTACTGCAAACCTCGCATATCGGTTGTCTTTCCTCTCTGAACAGATAACTGTGAGTTAACATTGTATGCTCGATTCGCAGCCTTGCCAGCACTACTTCTTCCCAGCGAGATTCTCGATATGAAGTTAACCACTTTATTGGTGCACATTTAATTTTTCTTAGTTTATTCGAGAGAGGCGTGGCCTCCCATTCTTTATTCCATGTAGAAATATATGTTTTTTTAGACAATTTCTCCAATCCAGAGGCGAGACATATTCTTCTTTATTTATTATCAACGTTGCATCTTTGGCGGCTTTGTCGGCGGCTTCATTACGGTTTATTCCAGCATGTCCTGGGATCCATAGGAAGATCACCTTTTTGTGGTTGTGTTTGCAAAGATAGATATTTGTCAGTATAAACTGTATTAAACTATTTTTAGAATCAAACTCTGACATTGCTTCAAGTGCATTTTTCGAATCTGTACAGATAATGAACTTATGTTCCGGGCTGTTTAATATATATTCCAAAGCTTTGTTGATTCCGTATAGCTCTGCCGTGAAGACACTAGATATGTTGTTTAATGCATACCCATAAGATATATTATTGGCTACAAATGCAGCTCCCACATTAGTTCCAAGTTTTGAACCATCTATAAATACTTGTTTGTATTCTTTGTATTTGTTGGCAGTTCTTTCCAGGAATATCTTTCGATAGATGTAACTTGGAGTATTGTCATTTTTGTGTTTACAGAGGCAATAATCTACCGAAGGTTTCTCTAACAACCAAGGTTCTATCGTCTGCGGCATTAAATCTTGTCCCATGGGTATTTCTAAGTTGTTCTCCCTACAGAAGTTGTGGAATCGAATACCTAGTGGCTTAGATCTATTGCTCTTATTATACAAATCTAGCAAATTAGGAGAAAAAATAATTTTATGTGCGATGTGCTCTTGTAATGGTAATAATCTTGCCGCATAGTTGCACATCAGTATATTTCTTCTCATGGGCAATGAGGGTTCACAACTTTCCACAAGAAGGCTATCTATCGGACTTGATTTTAGTCCTTACTGTTTCGTAAAAATTGATTTATTGGACTTCACAAGAAGCTGTAAGTTAGGATTAAACTTTAAACTACCTTTAAAAACCAACAAGTAAAATCCCTCCCACTTGGATGCTAAGACCATCTATCGTTCAGTAAAAATTCCAAGTTTGAATAAAATTTTCTTTAAAATTGAAGTACAGCAAGAAAAGTCCGTTGTATGGTTTCATACCATATTTTTACTTACTCTTACTCCTGATATTACGAACTTGTGAAATTTTCGAAATTGTGATTCCACCGGTGTATGTGAATACTACATTTCAAAAAAGAAAAATCACTGGAAGCTGAAACTTCCGTTTAGGCACCATCATCGCATCTGCAAGATGGGCTAAATCTATCAACCGGAATTGCGAGCTTTAATGAATGTTTCTTCGCGATTTTCTACAAAAAAGAGCTCGACGATTGTCTTTACACTTAGTTTATTATCAAAATGTATAAATAAATACCTATCACTTTTATTTGTAACATTTTGCCGGGAAAATTGATTTTTTGTGGGAAGGGGTGGTGTACGAGAAGAATACTTCATTACAATATATGGTTCCACCACCTACATAATATTAATAATATATTAGAAACATTGGTAGAATTCCAAACTGTAAGGAAATCGTTTTAGCCAGAAATGCGATTTTAAAGAATAGGTTTTTGAGACTTTTCTCGAACATGACATACTTAAACTTTTCCTTTAAACTTGCAATGCTAAGTGCACAAATAGAAACCTCTCCCTTTTTATTTGAAACATTTTAGATAGAAAAAAATTCTATTTTAGATAGTTTTGTGGAATCTGTAGTGTTAAATGTGAAATGTTAATTGGGGGTTGGTTCAATGTTATTTGCCCTCTCTTCTGGAGTGCAATATAATCACTGGGTAGGTATGCGTTCTTCTACCACCTCTATATTTATGTTATATGACAAATGTTAGGAATTTTAGCAATATATCTAATTATTATTAACATTATACACTATTCAAATAATCTGAAGTGGCACTTTAGAGGGAACCTAACGTCTCCCCTTCCCTAGAACTACACTAAAATAAATTATCCCAGAAAAAGTTTCAAATAAAAGTGATAGGTCTACATGTGTGTAATATACATACGAAGTTTAAAGAAAATCGTTTAGAACTATTTTTGAGAAAATCGCTTAAAACTAAAAACATTTATTCAGTAAAATAACATTTCCGGTTGAGAAATTTTGATAGAAAACTTACTTTTAGATCCAAGAGGGATACGCAAACGGAATGTCAAGTTTAAACTTCCTGCGATCTTTTTTTTTATTTTTGTTTTTGGGCAATGCTATTCACACACATACATATTACGGTCCTAACACGTCTGGACTAATAATGTCATTTTTTTTTTTTACTTCTCTTATTCCTAGTAAGAGGAAGTATTGTAATCGTGTGAAATTTTCGCTATTGAGTTTTCACCGGAAGTATCCGTTTTGAGGTCTCCTGAGGCGAAAAAAGTGGTTTGTAGCAAATGGTCTGTGGGTGTGTGTGTGTGTGTATATGTGAACAGCATAACTCAAAAACGAAAAACCGTAGAAAGTTGAAACATGATATTCCGTTTAGCTATCACCATGGGATCTGACAGTACGTCTGTCAAAATTCCTCAACCGGAGGTACCACTTTACTAGTTAGTTTTTTTTTTTTTTTTTACTTTTTTGTTTTCTCAAAAATGGCTCTGACGATTTTCTTCAAACTTGATATATCAACTACACATACAAAGAGCTACAACTTTTATTTGAAACATTCTCTGGTAAAATTCATTTAAGGGCATTTATGGGGTAGGGTGGGGTTAGATTTTCGTCTAAAGTGCTAATTCAGTTTATTAGACAATTCTGTCATCTAAGTAATGTTAATTAGAATTAAATATGTTGAAAATCCGCGTTTGAAAAAAATCGGATGACCGGAAGTGCGTTTACTTTACCACTTTACTAAATAATTTTTTCAATTTTTTGCGATTTTCACGAACAAAAGTCCCAACGATTTTTTTGAAACTTCCTATATAAACTACACATACTATGATCTACAACTTTTATTCAAAACATTTCTCTGGGAAAATTCCTTTAAGGGCACTTTTACGAGAGAGGTGCGGTTCTGTTTTTCTCTAAAGTGCTATCATAGTTGATTATGCAAATTCTATCATCCAAACACACTTATTTAGAAATAAATAGATGGCCAAACTTCCGTGTTTCAAGATAATTAGTAAACCGGAAGTGCGCTGAACAGTTTTTAGTTTTCGACGAATTTCATTAAATTTGGTACACAAACTATAAAATTTGTCAATTATAATTTTTGAGAACTGGAGTAAGAGAAAGTGTGTGAGTGTTTCAAACCAGTTTTTTTTTTTTTAATTTAAGGAGTCAACATCTATGGGGCCATTGGCGCCCGGAGCCTTCTTAGTGCTCTGCCAGCCTCCGGACAGTGTTCTCTCGCTACAGGCAGCACTGTCATCACCGGACAGTGAGCTGTGGTGGCTCCATTTAAACACCACTTTTTCGGACTCAGGAGATTTCAAAACGCATATTTCCGGTTAAAACTCAGTTTCACACTTCTACAATACTTCCTTAGCGGCAGTAAGAGAAAGTAAATAAGTCAAACCTACAAGGTCGTGTTTTACAATAGATTTATTATACAATTTGAATAATATAAATGTTACAGATATTACAATTATATAAAAATAATATTTGTAGACAAGTTCGTAGGTCAATGTTTGCATCAAAGGTAATATATCAGTATGGATAGAAATGATAAACTATGTTGGCTCTTTGAAATACCATTGCCAAGTTAAGAAACTACGATGAATAATAGATACAAGATTATACACATTGCCGATAAATTACCATGTGAACTGTTTGAACGCATTAAAGTGATGCTGATTTTATTTTTTTTTTTATTTTTTTTTTTTTGTTTTAGTAAGAAACAATATTAATTTCTCTTTATGTTTATTTTAATTAATTGCTTCATGTTTATTTCATGCTATTTTAAATAAAATTAATTATTTTTGTCTTGGATAAAAAATTATTGGTTGATAACTAATTCATATTTAATCTCTCTGTGAATAGAACTTTTTTAAAGTTCAAAATCTGGTGTGAAACAAAAGACTTTCATTTCAAATATTTCTCATATTTTCAAATGACTTAATTCTCATAGAAATTTTCCGTGATAGTCTGCTTCTTTTTGTGGTCATCGACCGGTTTCGGGCGTTCGCCCTTCATCTGGATGTTTTTGCCAAACACTGTAATATCATAGACTTGCACAAGCATATATAGTTGATACATTCAACTTGAGTGTCCTGATGATGATGCTGAACATCCTGATGATGGCCGAACGCCCGAAACCGGTCGATGACCACAAAAAGAAGCAGGTTATCACGGAAAATTTCTCTGTATATTTTAACATTGTTTGTTAAAATAAATATTGGCTTTTATATTAAAGATTTTTGATGTTAAATTGTAATACAAGTTGAGATACTTAGCCTCACTGGCTCCATAGTTGTTGTGGTTGGTTCCGCAGAGCTGGAAAGCATCAGAGATATCTTCCGGTGATAGCCTGCTTCTTTTTGTGGTCATCGTCCGGTGTACCATCTGTATTTGCTCTGCGCAAGTCTATGTTTGACAAAAATATCCTGATGATGGGCGAACGCCCGAAACCGATCGATGACCACAAAAAGAAGCAGACTAACACGGAAAATATCTCTGATGCTTTCCAGCTCTGCTGAACCAACCACAACGACTTGATTCCCATTACAGTTGGCCTTGTTCAGCACAATTAATTATCCTAACCCTAACAAGACCTAGTAAAATGATAGCAGTTAGCTTAAGAAAATCGCAGTTTAAATTATCTAAAACAGCGTTCACGGGGTGTCGAGAGAAAGCCAAGTAATTTAGCTCGGGCGTACCGTTTCTAGGATATTTAGAAAATAATTAAAAAAAAATTATCATAACCAAACCATGCTGTTAGTTCGTCAATTTGAAGTAAGTAAATTAAATTTGAGCAATATAAAATTATTTTATACTGTTTTCCCCAAAGTATGTTTCACGGGGTAAAACTCTTCCAAAAGGCGCATTAAAATATTAAATATTATTTATTATTTATCTCAAAGTTAAAACAGCGAGGAAAACATTTTGAACACTTTTTTTTTTCTAATAAACTCTGGCATTAATCAAGTAAGTACAAATACGCAATCAATAAAGGTCAAGAAAGTATTAGCAATATTACTAAAGTTGATTGTTTAATCTGTACAAAACAAAATTTACATTTTGTAAATTTAATTTAAGCTTTATTTGGTAAATACAATTTAAATTTAATTCAACACTTGCAGCGAATGAAAGGGATCATATTCATAAAAATGAAAGACATACATATCGCGAGATCGGGATAGAGTTTAAAATAAGTTCATTAACTTTCTAAGAAATATAAATGAAAAAAAATTCTGTATTCAGGTTTTACGATTAATTTGCAGTGATCTAGAGTCCTAGTGTATTTTCGGATAGAGAGAAGTGAGAAATAATTCGCTCAAAATATTTTTTTCGTATTCAGGGGACCACAATACGTGTATTTCCGGTGGAACCTCAATTTCGAAAATTTGGCACAATCGTAATGCTTCCTCTTACTAGTAAGAGAAAGTAATAACACTTACGAGATAATACGTGTGTTGTCAATTAGAAGTAAGAGTTGCAGTAAGAGAAAAGTCGTTTGAGTGGTTCAAAACAGATTTTGTTTGTAATATAGCTGTGAATAGTGAATCAAACCTAAAATGTATTGACCTCGAATATTTTGGCCATATCTATTAGCATATAATAGAACATTTCTGGAGTAGCTAATTAGGATGCTGGTGAGGAGGGATTAATCGTTCTCACATAAGTCGGCCCACTTATCAATATATTAAAAAAACAACATAAATTCTGAAGTGATGAAATAATCCTATTATTATTTTATGTTGAAATTAAAAAATAAATAAATAATATTAATTGAGAGAATTATTTGAATGATTTTGATGGTCCGGGGGTGCCGCTCAAGGCTAAACTACTAGCATGGCAGTTTCATTACACCAATAGTTTCAAGAATGAATCGCTTTCCTAAATATCAAATTGGCAAAAATTTAACAAGCAATACACTTGTAACCAAGTTATTACTTTCTCTTACTTCTAGTAAGAGGGGAAGTATTGCGATCGTGCCAGATTTAAGAAATTCAGTATGTTTTGGGGTCCTGTGAATATAAAAAAAAAAAAATATGTTTAGCGAATGAAAAAACGAAAAGTCGCAGGAAGCTCAAACTTCGTATTCCCTTTAGCCTCCTACCGCATCAGACACGAAGATTTAGTAGTGAAAACCAAAAGAGCTGTTTTGTACCCGCCAAGTGCTACCGAGGTGAGACCTCTCAACCTATAGCACTCCTTCCACATTAGTTTCTCTAAGAAATCACAGAATCTGGGAAGATTCTAAAGAGAATGTATCCTCTTCCAACTTCTGCTGGATACCCAGGCTTCTGAACCTTCTCTGAATGATAGCGTCGCAGGTGGTCAAGAGCTGTATTGGAGTCTCCTCCCTGGCCCCCAAGCAATCTGTAGGTGGTATCGCTTTTTATGCCTAGCTTCTTCAGTCTGCAATGCCCCATGAGGAATCCTGTCAGCATGTGACAGAGTGATGCAGGTGTCGATCCTTACTGTGCAGAGGATGGTTAAACCTGTTTCAGACTTGTTAATGTTCACCTGAGCATTGCTGTTTTGATTTTCTCCTCGTTTTTCAGTTCTTCTCGAAGAAACTGGGTGCGTATCCCCCCCCCCTAAGGTTTCTAGTTTTATGAAGGGCCTTTATAGCCTTTTCTTGTACGAGTGTCGATCATCTTCTTAACTTTCACGCACATTTGTTACATTTCCTGTCATCCATTTTCTGCCCGAGTCATTAAGTTTACGAAGATATTCCCATACCATTTTCGAACTGATAACGACCTAGCCTTCGGATAGGATCTCTTGATTCTGATCCTCTCTGTCGAAGTTGGTCTGGACACAACTTTCAATTGCGTGAATTTCTGCCTGTAAGATGCTGGGGAATGCACACATAGACTCTCTGTCTCTGATCGTATTATAATCAAAATCAATTTTCTAGGAAAATTATTTATAATAAAAGTGATAGACCTTTATATTTTCAGTTACTGCGAGGTTTAAAGAAAACATGTTGGAGCCATTTTTGAAAAAAAAAAACGAAAAATGGCAAAATCCATTTAGTAAAGTTAGTTCTAGTTGATGGATTTTGACTGAAAAGTGGAATACGAATTAGTTTCATACTATTTTTGAAATATCTTACATAAAACCAACAAACAGTGCATTCGCAAAAACTAAATTTTGCGTTCACAAGAGAGCTCAGAAAATGTATTTCTGGTAGAAACTCAATTTCGAAAATTTTATGCGATCGCAATCACTTCCTCTTGCAGCGATAAGAAAAAGTAAAAATCGTTGAAACCAAAAGCAAAATTAAAGAAAAAAAAAAAGCTTTTGGTCTCTTAAAACCGCACTTATCGAGCGGCACTTAGATAAGCGATTTTCTTCAAACTTGGAATATTAGCAATGTATTAATTGTATGAATATGGTCATATTGACAGAAGTGTACTTTAAAGTTTAATGGTACACTTCCACCAGAATCCCTTAGAAATTGGTTTTACTGGTAATACGTTGTAATAAATGTATGTTTGTAATCAGTACACGAATTTTAAAGAAAATCTTGGCGCTATTTTTGGAAAAATCGCAAAAATCTGAAAAGAAGAAAACATTCAATCGCTCTTACTATGGATTTTGACCGCAACCATATGCGGGTGTGGTAGTTAAAACGGAATATCAATTGTTTGCTTCCTGAAAACTCAATTCGACTCAACTTGAAAAATGTGACTCGATTGTAAATACTTCCTTTTATTTCCTTTAAAGCCCCCCCCATAAGAGGAAGTAAACAAAACAACCAATGATTTTTGAATTAATTTAAACTAAGTTAGTGACTAAAAAAGACAAATAAAAGCGAAGTTAGAAAATTGATGAAGGAGAAAGAGTCAGCGCAGACAGACTGACGCCATTGACGAGGCCACCAACTGGTGTGTTGATAGAACAGATTCATGTTTCTTACCTGATATATAAATGTGTGTGTGTTTGTCAATTCTCTCTCTCTCTCTCTCTCTCCTTTTACACACACACACACACACACACACACACACACACACACATATATATATATATATATAATGTATATATATGTTTATGAGCGTGCATCGAGGACCCTGTCTCGCTCTCCTTGATGTAGGCGTCCGTCAGTCAGTCAGTCTGTCTAACTTCTTTCTTCACACTACCCTAACCATCACGATGTTATAGATCGTTCATTGCTGTTATTGTTTCATATTGCATAAATAATTTTACCCATACAATTGATACTTTCTATCCATTCAATGGTATTTTTCACCCTGCTTTTATATATAATCCATACCTTTTTGTTGTTGGAAATTAAAATCATTTCATAATAAATTTTGGAATATGAATTGTAATGTGTCGCACATAGAAAAAAAAAAATCTGATGTGAAACACTCACACGACTTGCTCTTACTCTATAACAGAATTTTGGTCAAAAGCCACCAACAGGAAGTGCGAATTACTGTATAACTTTCTCACGTTTTCTCTGAAATGGCATCAACCATTTTTTTAAAACTTCGTATACATTACTAGTAATCCAAATTTGTAGAAAATTGGTTAACTGCCGCAAGTGCTAATTTACAGAATAAGTTTTTATGTTTTTTTGTTTTGTAATTTTCTCGAAAACGATTACAATGACATTCTTTAAACTTGGAAATTTAATTGGATAGTTAAAAGAATCACTATTATTTTTAACTTTTTTTTTTGCCACAAAAAAATGATTTTGTTTTGAGAAATCTGTGACGTTAAATTAAAAATTTAATGGGATTTCTTCAATATTGTTGGCGCTGTCTTCTAGACTACAGTGTAATAACTTGAAATATTACCTATCATGGGGAGAGCAATCCCCCCCACCCCGATCTCTATATTTATGTAAGAGCAAAAGCAAATTGCAGTAAAGAGACGTGTGTGTTTCACTAAACTTATATCAAAACACTGCCCATTAATATAATAAGATTATAAAAAATTAAAAAAAAGAAAAAAAGAATAAATGTTTAATAAATATCGAATTAGACGTCGTAAAAAGGATCGATGGACGATATTTTTTGGGCGATTTGTTTTGGCCGGCTAAAATAAAAAAAATAAAAAATGAAAAAGAAAGAAAAAGGGCTGTAAAAACGTGGGCAGATCTTGTGCTTTGTGGGCGTCCATCGGGCGGGAGCGTGCATGGGCTCGTAGTGGTGTGTGAGGTGGTGGGGACCCAGCCACCAGACTTCCAGCAATATATCACCCAGTCATTAAATTATTCCAATAGCTGCCATTGATCACTGACTCTCAGGCTCTCTCATCTTAATGGCTTTTTATGCCATCACTCAGGCACGGATTAATTTGAAAGTTTAATAATTCTTACGGACAGGGCATTTACTAGCGGCCCAATAAAGTCTATCCCTCTCGCTTTGCAAGCAAGATAGATAGATAAAGAAGAATGTATACCCTTAATTTGGTCTCTAACTTATTATATATGTGGTGCGAGAAAGAACCTTTACCTCCCCACCATACCGCCAACCTGATTCCTCCAAGTCCGCTTTAATCACCACTACAAAAACTTTGTTAACTTCTCATTCCAATATTTTTCTCATTTCATTTATTTTATCATATCTCATATTGATAAACAATACATCTTGTGATTAGTCCCGCCATCCTCCATTTACCCATCTTTTGTTATTCTTTTTCTATATCCTTAGTGTTCACCTGCTTCATAGATCTGGTCTATTAACACATTATACAATTTATAAATATACATACAATTTTTATTTTCTGTTACTCCGGATAAGAGGAAATATTCTAATTGTGCCAAATTTTTGGTATCAAGTACTCATCGGAAATGGGGTCCGGAAAAGTGGATTTTAGACAATGCTGTGTGTCCGTGCGTGTCTGTGAGCAGCATAGCTCATAGCTTAATACTTAACATTCCATTTAGCTATCACTATGGGATCCCGACATAAAATGTCAAAATTCCTGTACCGAAAGTACCATTACTGAATGTTTTTTATTTCAATTTTTTTGAGATTTACACCTTTAAATACAATTTTTTTTTTTTTTTTTTTAATTTAAGGCGCGTCAACATCTATGGTCATTGGCGTCCAGAGCATTCTCAGCGCACTGGCGGCCTCCGGACAGTGTTCTCTCATTGCGGACAACACTGTCCATCACCGGACAGTGAGCTGTAGGGCTTCATAGGAAGAAAAAAATCTAAGGGCAGCACAGCTGGACTTGAACCCGGGTCCTCCGCGTGGTAGTCCAGTACGCTAACCACTGAGCTAATCCCTTCCCTTTTAAAGTACAATTACATATAAAATGACAAATTTACCTTAAACTTCAAATTTTACTCAGTTGTCCTAACATAAATATACAGGTGGGGGGGGGGGACAAGTAACCAGGGGATTATATTGCACTCCAGAAGAAAGGGACCATTTTTTATCACTCAGAGGACCTTCAAATTTCCAGTTAAAACTCAATTTCGGATATTTTACACGATCGAATACTTCTTCTGATTAGGGGTGAGAGAAAGTAAAAAATCTGATGTAAAACAGACACGATTTGCTCTTAGTGTTCATTTACAGTTATAATTGACCAATTCGCTTGAAACATATCATTCTCACCAGTTCTTTAATTGCCTTCAGTTTACATGAATGTTCCTCACCAGGTTTTCTTTTTTTACTTTCTCTTACACCTAGGTACTGAGATTGAATTAAATTGTAATTGAGCATTTTAATCAACAAAATAGCTCCAACTTGGTATTCCGTTTAGATACAACAAAGTTTTCTGTCAAAATATTATACAGCAACAGGCAGTGCGGCTTTGCAAAATAGGTTTTATTTTTTGAAATTTTCTCTAAAATAGCTGCAGCGACTTTTCTTTAAACTTGATATGATAGCTGCACAAATATAAACGTATCACTTTCATCTGATAAATTTTCAGAAAAAAAGGATAAGTTTTGGATAGTTTATCTGCAGAATTGGAGTTGTACAGTGTCAATGTTATTGGCTCCAGCAATTGGATAATAATCACACTTCTACCTACCTGGGTAGGTGGGTACTTTTCTCCCCCATTACCATGAGTAAAATTTGAAGTTTAATGTAACAGAAAGTCGAGTCTACATCAGATTTTGTTCAGAATTCAGAGAAAGTTGAAAACAATGTATTATCGGTGAAAATTCGATTTGGAAAAAAACTGACACTATGCCAGCAAGAAAAAATTAAGATGGATTTTGTTATTGTGTAGGAGAAAGTCTATCCACGTTCATGAATGTAGGTGTTAATTTGTAAATCTGAATGCATACGTTTTATTGTGATAGACATAATGTATTTAACAATGAGCAAGATGAAATGCATCAATATTGTATGAGTGAATCGGCTAGTTCAACCTTGTGCTGTATGTCAGCCACTATAGAAGTAATAAGCAGTAAGTTGTAGGATAAGTTGAGTTGAATTTGATGAGACATCGCGTTAATTTGCTCCTTCCATATATACACAGAGTAGTGGAGTGTTAAAGAGATCTCATATACCTTGGTCAGTTTCTCAGTTTAATGACCATGTGAGTGTGTGTGTGTAGGCGCATGTGTGTATTGCGCGCGCGGATCCCACACACAGACAGACACACATACTAAACACATACATTCGTACATTGATAGCCTTGCTTTTATTGTGTTTTACTACCAGCCCATATGTCTACCAGTGCAACCTCACCCTAACCTAATCATGCTAATAACTAATTACTTGCTATTGCACCAACTATACAATCTATATAAATAAATACGAATTTTTTGAGTGTATCCCTTCTTATATTCATTTTAGAATTATCTTTAAAATGTGCTTATTTAAAAATCATTAAAAGCATTGAAGCAAAAGTAATGGAATCAATTCTCTGTTGAGGAAATTCGCCGCACGAGCGCTGCTCTCGCTGTTTGCTGAAACCAGCTGTATCATGCGCGGATCTTGTTCAGAATGCGGACTCACTTGTATCTTTGACAGTATCTTCAACAGATATTTGTTGTTTACATTCGTATCTCAATATTTTACCTTTGCTCTTAAATCGTTCTGTTTCGTCTCCTTTAAACCTGTGTTAAGTTCTATTTTCCGTTAATAATATCTGACTGTTGGACAAATTATAACGGAATTACTTATCTACAAGGCTACAATTTCATGCATTTGACTATAAATTACTCGGGATATTTTCGAAATCCAGCAACTGGGGCGCACATTGATACTGTTGAAGGACTGAGTGATTTTGCAAAACGAAGAAACGAGATAGAATGGGCTTTTCTGGATTCATATCTTTGTGAATTTAGGTGGAGCGAACGATATGCTGGAAGGGATATTATGCAAATAATGCTGAACATTACTTGCTTCATCCTCTTTCCTCTGTCGTGCAGTTTTTAGTTTATTTGTGTACTGGTACTAAAATATAGAGACTTCCAACAAAAAACAGGTGACGTCCGCTTTCTGAACAAGACCCTAGCATACACTAGCTTCGTGCCCTCCAGTCACACTTGAATTACGCATTATCCCCCCTGCCAGAAGCGGGAATAGCTCAGTGGTAACACCGAGATCCCAAATTCGAGTAAACCAGTGCTATCTTCTCGACCTAGAAGATTGTTTTCTGTAACGAGAGAATACCGCCCCGAGGCCGGTGTTGCACTGAGAAACTCGGAATTTTAGAGATCTATTGCTCCGCAGAGGGACTGTGGATAGCATAGGGCTTAGCCTTCCACTTAGACTATAACAATAATTACAATACACCCTTTGTGTTAGTTAACAAAATATCTCAAAAACGAAAACTAATTCAAAAATGGTATTCCGTTTAGGTACTACCAGCGCATCTGACAAGACGTTTTCGGGCAAAATCCATCAATCGGAAGTAGTGGAAGAACGAAATGGAAAAATAATAGTTTTGGAAAATAGTTTAGTGAAATAATTTTGTGAAAATTAGCTACTTCAAATAGTGTATTTTAGTGATGGGGATAGAGCCAGGTACTACAATCTAGGTTAATGCAAACCAAGAGACAAAGGGCAAGAAACAGTTAGGGTAAAACAATAATACTTCCTCCAGACATTATTTGAAAGGATTTGAACTATGAAGAGAAGACATTCTTTCAAGAACAGTCTAAATTGACATTCAAGCCAGGACACTTGCTTCAGGAATCGCTCTTCTTAAACTCAGAGCCACTGATAGAGATTTGCCTTTATTCTAGATAAACATCTGATTATTAAGATATAGTTGTGATATTGTAAAGTACTTAAATTGCTTAGAGAATAATATATTTATTTTAAAAACAGTGGTGCTCTCTTGATTATTTCTAATACTTCTCTCTTAAACATATAGTTATACTTCTCTCTAACAAGCCCCTTTACAAAACCGCTTACGCCACTACAACCTACCACTACACTACAACACAACTTCTCACCAATAACATTTCACTATCTACATACATAAAGAAGATTTCTCGAAGATACCTATCACTTTAATTTGAAACATTTTCACGTAAAAATTTGTTTTTGGGTGGTTTCTGAGGAAACAGTAGAGTTACGCTATCCTTTAAAATAACACTTCAGTACAATGTATGGTTTTATCATCTACTTAATATTAATATACATTAGAATCTTTGACAGAATTTCCAAATTTGTAGAAAATCATTTAACCGGAAACGATACTTTACATAATTGGTTTTTGAGTTTCTTCGAATTTCTCAAAAACGGCTGTAACGATCTTTTCAAACTCGGAATTCTCACTGCACAGATATAAAGATATCACTTTTATTTAAAACATTTTTCCAAAATTTTATTTTGGAGATCTGTTAGTTGGTTTTAATTTAAACTGTACAAGCTTTGTTGTGCCACTCACAAGTCCTCTCGGTATACCACCCATACCACTTTTTTTATGACCAGTCCAAACATTGTAAAGTTGCAATAAAAGAAATTGTTAATTAAATAGTATTAGTTGGAATAAGAGAAAGTCGTGTGAGTGTTTCACACCAGATATTTGTTTGTTTGTTTATGTTAGAGATAATTTGAGAATTTCTTCTTATTTCTGGCCCATTCTTGAATGAAAACGCTACCACAGTTTCTTGAACAGAGATAGGATTATTACTTTCTCTTACTCCTAGTAAGAGGAAGTATTGTAATCGTGTCAAATTTTCGATATCGAGTTTTCACCGGAAATATCCGTTTTGAGGTTCCCTGACTCCAAAAAAGTGGTTTTTAGCAAATGGTCTGTGTGTGTGTGTGTGTGTGTGTGTATGTATGTATGTGAACACAACATAGCTCCAAAACGAAAAACCGTAGAAAGTTGAAACTTGATATTCCGTTTAGGTATCACCATGGGATCTGACAGTACGTTATCTATCAAAATTCCTCAACCGGAAGTACCACTTTACTAGTTAGTTTTTGTTTTTACTTCTTTGCGATTTTCTCAAAAATGGATTTTCTTTAAAC
This sequence comes from Triatoma infestans, assembly GCA_011037195.1. Lineage (NCBI taxonomy): Eukaryota > Metazoa > Arthropoda > Insecta > Hemiptera > Reduviidae > Triatoma > Triatoma infestans. The sequence goes on along the minus strand of JAAEAF010000143.1, from coordinate 5,763 downwards.
TTGAAACATCAACCACACATACAAAGAGCTACAACTTTTATTTGAAACATTTCTCCGGTAAAATGCATTTAAGGCCAGTTTTAGGGGAGGGTTGGGGTTAGGTTTCCATCTAAAGTGCTATTTCAGTTTATTAGACAATTCTGTCATCTAAATAATGTTAATTAGAATTAAATATGTTGTTGAAAGTCCAAGTTTGAAACAAATCGGATAACCGGAAGTGCGTTTACTTACCACTTTACTAAATGATTAATTCTCTTTTTCACAATTTTCTCAAAAATGGCTCCGACGATTTTCTTGAAACTTCGTATAAACTACACATACAATGATCTACAACTTTTATTTAAAACATTTCTCTGGGAAAATTCATTTAAGGGCTCTTTTAGGGGAGGGCTCTCGTGGGGTTATGTTTTTCTCTAAAGTGCTATCACAGGTGATTGTACAATTCTATCATCTAACCAAAATTAATTAGAAATAAATAGATGGCCAAAATTCCGAGTTTTAAGAAATTTAGTTAACCAGAAGTGCGCTTTTACTGAACATTTTTTTCAGTTTTCGACGAATTTCGTTATATTTGGTACACAAACTATAACATTTGTCAATTATAATTTTGAGAACTGGAGTAAGAGAAAGTTGTGTGAATGTTTCACACGAGATTTTTTTTTATCATATCGAGGAGACATAGTTTATACATAAAATCATATATTGATGTCTAGTATTTGATAACCATTTAAAAAAGTGAAATCTTCAGAAACAACTCATTTACTTTCTCTAGTAAAAAGTATTGTTTATTTTACATACTTTCACCAGTGATTTTTATTATTATTATTTTTATGATTTTATTGTATCTATAATCATTTACATATTTATGTAATAATATACTAATGATAGGATATGAAAGAATATTCAATTCTCATTTATACAGATGGATCAAAATATAAAAATCAATGTATTTGCAGCTTCCATGAAATCATAGTGAAGAAATTGCCAAATTAAGCCAAAGTATATTTACATTGTTGACATTTAGGTATAGAAGCTATCAAGTCATCAATCTGTTGGCACAACTGAGATCTTGTTACTGTAGGGCAGTCCAGAGCGCAGGAAAGCTAAGAGTTGTCGCTTTCCGGAAATCTAAAAAAAAAAAGATTGCTGGCAAAAGATTACAAAAGAAGGACGAACTATTGCGATTGTGTCAACTTTTTGATACCGATTATTCGCTGGAAATACATGTTTCGAGGAATCATGAGTCCAAAAAAAGTGCTTTTTAGAAATTGGTCTGTGTATATGAGAGTGAGTGTGTATGTATGGTCAGTATAACTCAAAAATGAAAATCGCAGCTTTTTATCATTCCCTACGTTCCTCGAATACTGAAGGTAGAAGTATTGCGATCGTGTTAAATATTTGTTATCCAGATATTTCATCAGATATATGCATTTTGAAGTACCCTGAGTCAAAAAAAAAAAAAACATAACTCAAAAAGGGGAATACGCAGCAATTTGTGGATCGAGCGGTCTTCTTAATGCGAAGATCGTAGCTTTACATTTATTGAAATTCAATTCTAGTTTTCATTTGTATAACCAAGCAAGTAAAAGATCCACTACAGACTGGATTTGGGTTACACCTTGGCGCCATTTTTGTGTTTAGATATTATTAAAAAATCTGAATAACAACTTTATTGTTGCTTTAGCTTTAGAGGCGACACTACCCTGTAGAGGTCTATTGTAATATGGGCGAAGCCGTCGGTTTACAGCAAACCAATGACGCTGTCTCAACCAGAAGACTTAAATGTTTTGCATGACAACGGCCGCGGAAGCCGGAAAGATTATGTAACTGGTAAATTCCATTTAGTACAGTGGTATTTCCAGTTGAGGAATTTATTTATCTGCCAGAATCCAATCCATAGTGATACCCAAACAGAATATCAAATTTGAACTTTGTGGATGTAATGTAATGTAGCACTCCGGTTTGACAGATTTTGACTAAAATGATCATGTCGGAAACTGTGATTGGACCTAAGCGGAATATCAGATTTTAGTACTACGCGATATTTTCTTTTTTGAGATTGTTTTGTTCACACGGATCATTCGCTAAAAAAAAGTATTATTTTTTTTTTTGGATTCAGATGACCTCAAAACATGTATTTCCGGTAAAAGTTTGATATATCACCGTCATTTCTTACCTGAACACAGTAGGAGAAAGCTTAACAACCACTCCCTACAAAATTAAGTCATAATGCTACTAATATAGAATTATATTACTAAAAATAAAACTAGTCAATAAACTATAAACATATTTCACATCTGTGAAATTTAAAGGAAGTATATAATACAGAAGTAAGGTTTACTATTAATAGGTTAGAATAGTTAGTAAGTCAAGGGTGGTCCTAAGATGGGGGCCGTAGTTAGGGACCATCTAAATAGTATAAATATTCTATTTTATTGGTAGTCCAAAACAGATATACCGTATCCAGTAATAAACTCTTCCTTCTCTTCTATTGAACACTTTACACTGTTCTTACTTTCTCTTACTGTTGTTAGAGGAATTATTGCGATTGTGTGAGATTTTTTAAACTTTTTTTTTTTTTTTGGAAATACAGATTGGAGGTACCTTGAGTCCGAAAAAGTGGTTTTTAGAGGTCTGTGTGTGAGTGTGGTAGGCGTAACTTAAAAATGGAAAAATCATAGAATGCTGAATCCTTGGTATCTGGTTCAGGTACTACCAGAGTACGCGACAATAAAGTTTTGGGATCAAAATCGGTAGACCAGTTGTAACTAGTTTACTAGATAGTTTTATCAGTTTTTAAACGTCTCGCAACGATTTTCTTTAAATTTCTTATGTCAACTAATCATATAATAAATCTAATTTTTATATGAAACAATTCTACCGGAAAATTCATTTAACGGGGGGGAGGGAGGTATTATTGCATTATTAAATTTATATGGGTATTTAAGATCAATTTTATTTTTATTATAAAATTTGATAATTTATATAATAGGTACGGTGGTAAAATTAGTAAAAAAAATTCGAAAGTATTTTTTCATAGAAATAATTAGCCAATCACGGTGTAGAAAAGAAGGTGTGAAATGTGGGTGTTTGCTTGGCCAATCAGAAATTTATAATTATCATGTTGACTACGCCTATTATTTCTATAAAAAAAAAAAAAATCTACTTTAGCATTTTTTATACTAATTTACTCTTCGTAGGTATTTAATAAATTATCACATTTTCCAATTAATTTATTTCTAACATATTATTTACTGTTTTATAAAATTAATGTGAGCTATAAAAGGAAAACTCTGAATTTTCACTCCATTGTTGAAGAAAAAAGGCAAAAGAAATTAGGCGGAAAAGCAACATCCGATTTTATATTTGGTCTTTTACACTAATGGAACAAAATAAAATTGAAAGTTAAACACAATTTTCACAAAATGTTTCCCAAAGGAATTTATAATATTCAGTTAAAAAACTTTTCTTAGACCTCGTGTTTGTAGCTATTCATTATATTGACAATAATTTTATGTATGTGGCGCAGTCCACAAAAAGTATTCGAAGAGTACTTACTATAAAGATGGAAATCAACGCATATGCTAATTCTATCAAAATCTAGTTTCTCACAACTTGAAACAAGAAATCAACTAATTATTAGTGCAAATAAACAAATAAATTATAATAAGAAAAAGCGTTATATATTAGAGTTCTAGTGTGAAACATTCAGACAATTTGATTGGGTTGGGTATTTTTGAACCAAATTTTACAGCCAGCTTTTTCTTATTTATTCAGTATTTGATTTTACATTCGTCAGGTTTGGTTTTTAGCTTTACGTTTCGACAATTATTTTGCCATTTTCAAAAGCTTTTGTACTAATGTCTGTAAAATGATATTAGAAAATTTTTTTATAAATATATAAGTTATTTTACATTTTATAAACTGTATAATGTTACATTATTTTATATTATTCTTCCACAAGGAAAAGTTAGAAATTTTTGAATTATAATATGAAAAACTTTAATTTCTTACTTACTGAATTTGAGTTTCACCCTCATTTGCAGCCATATTTGGGTCAACTGGTTTTATTATTGGAGGGGGGCGAAAAGTCTCTTTTCACCGAAATTTTTTTATTTCTATTTTTAAATTTACTGCAATTTTTTGTTTTATTCTTAAATCACTGTATTATATGATGCGTTTTTAATAGATTTGCATATTAACTAATTTGAAACCTTACATTTAAACGAACCTGCTATAACAAAACCTGCCATCTTCACCTCCCTCTAAAAACCAAGGCTAACAAATTTGTATTCACTAAATTCAAAAATCTAGCATACATAATAAAACCGCATCGTATAATACAATGATTTAAGAATAAAACAAAAAATTGCAGTAAATTTAAAAATAGAAATAAAAAAATTTCGGTGAAAAGAGACTTTTCGCCCCCCTCCAATAATAAAACCAATTGACCCAAATATGGCTGCAAATGAGGGTGAAACTCAAATTCAGTAAGTAAGAAATTAAAGTTTTTCATATTATAATTCAAAAATTTCTAACTTTAAAACATACACTAAATCTAATTTGTAATATTACCATAGATAACAACAAAAGATACAGCCAAAAATTGCAAGAAACTTAGTAATGAGAAAGCTTTCTAACATCAGCACGTGCACCAGTTGGAAAAACTATCCATGAACATCGCTCATTTAAAATCTCCAATACAGTAATTGATATAATAACTTTTAAGAGGGAAAAAAGGACATATCAAAAATAAATTTCAAGTAAAATCTTTTTCGGCTAGATCTCTTAATCTCAAACTCAAATTCAGTAAGCAAAAAATTAAAGTTTTCACAATATACTTTAGAAATTTCTAACATTGAAACATACATTAAATCAAATTTGTAATATTACCACAGATAAACAATTTCAAAGTAAAATCATTTTCGGTTGAATTTCTTAATGATTCCGCTCGAAACAAAGAACTAACAGAAGTACATGCAGTTAATTTCTAAATTAGGCAGCAAGAAGTACTAGTCAAGGTAAGTTTTTTTCATTTGTGGAAGGATAATATAAAATAATGTAACATTATACAGTTTATAAAATGTAAAAGAACTTATATATTTATAAAAAAATTTTCTAATATCATTTTACAGACATTAGTACAAAAGCTTTTGAACATGGCAAAATAATTGTCGAAACGTAAAGCTAAAAACCAAACCTGACGAATGTAAAATCAAATACTGAATAAATAAGAAAAAGCTGGCTGTAAATTTGGTTCAAAAATACCCAACCCAATCAAATTGAAATTAAAAATGCAGCCAATAAATAAGAAAAAAACAATATATGTCATTCACACAACTATTACTTTCTCTTACTCCTAGTAAGAGGAAGTATTGTAATCGTGGTCACATTTTAGATATCGAGTTGTTTCACCGGAAATATCCATTTTGAGGTCCCTGAGTCCAAAACAAAAAGTGGTTTTTAGCGATGGGTCTGTATGTGTGTATGTGTGTATGTATGTATGTATGTATGAGTGTATGGGAACAGCATAGCTCAAAAACGAAAAACCATAGAAAGTTGAAACTTGAAATTCCGTTTAGGTATCACCCTGGGATCTGACACTAAGTTATCTGTCAAAATTCCTCAACCGGAAGTACCACTTTACTAGTTGGTTTTTTTACGTTTTTGCGATTTTCTCAAAAATGGCTCCGACGATTTTCATTAAACTTGGTATATCAACTACACATACAAAGAGCTCAACTTTTATTTGAAACATTTCTC
>JAAEAF010000142.1:0-400743 GCA_011037195.1 Triatoma infestans | reverse complement strand
ACAGACCTGTGCTGTGTGCCACAGTGAGTACACCTTTTTTACTTCTTCAGGTTGGCCGTTTGTTTCCCGTCTACATATATACAGTTCTCTCCTTAACTTCTTCCACAAACAGTAAGTTTTTAATTATTTTATTTATTTATGTTTTCAATATTATTTTATTTTTACACAGGGGCGCATTTTTTAATTTTTTCAATAATAATAAAAATAAATAAATTAAAAATAAATAGGAAGTTATTTAAATATAAAATAAAATAATTAAAACGGCATCGTCACATAGTGTAATTACTTCTCACAAGGGACCGCTACATCCTTACAGGTGCATGCGCTACCAACCTCTGTATAACAACATATCGTACAGTAAAAAGAAGATAAAGAAAAAAAAAAACCTTCCCTCTTCACTATATAACCTATAAAATTGGAATGTTCTGAGAGTGCAGTTATGTGGTTTCTTTTAACGAGTTTTGTAAATGTGTTATAAATTCTATTAAAGCGGTTTACCACATAACTATGTTTAATATATATAGTATGTTGTGATTGATTCCCCTCCTGCCAAAATTTGTAGATGCGAATAATCAAAAATAGATATAAATTATTATATTACATGGCCTTGAGTGAGGCCAGTAGGACATAGGTCAATGACCCCTATATAACACTTTATTTTACTTGTTTTTAATACCGGTGACAAAGACATTGCCATCTAGATTTTGTTTTCCTCTCTCTTTTCTTTCTTTGTATCCTTATTTTTTTTTTTTTTTTACATGTCTTTCTTTTTCTTTCGTTTTTTTAAGTGACTTTAATGAGCGTACACGAAAGTAGACTTTCCTCTCTATTTACTTTAGCTGTAATAATGCATTCAAATTAAGAAAAAAAAAATCCAAGAAAACCGTAAGAAAATAATGTTAATCACCTGTTTCCTTATGTTATACAGTGGTGCCTAAATATTTTTTGGCGTATTTTTTTTTTAAGAAAAATTTCTCATGGTGCCTTCGCCGGTATTGCGTCCTCTATCAAATAAAGATTATTTTCTATTAGATTTAATAATTGATAGTTTCCGTTCTCAGAAACTTCTGTTCAACGTTTTTTTTGTTTTTTATTACACTTGTAGTATAAATAAATATATATATATTTCGTGAGAGAGCGAACATTTTTTACAAATAACTTTTCTTATTAAAATTTCCATTATATTTTTCTTTCTTCGATTATTTGAAGTTTTATTTTTCTTTCTCTCTCATAAAATATAATTATTTTTCTGGGAGTGGAAAAAACACCGCTTTTGATGTATCCGCTTCTATCTTGTGTTCTAAAGTTAGCGGTACTTTATCGATTGTTTTTTTTTATTAGATGTTCGATTTCTTTCTTTTTTCTTTCCTATTCTTTTTTTGAAAAAATCCGTTTGCGAGGATCACAAGGTTCAAAAAAAATATCCACTACGGCCCAGAAGACCTTTTGTGGCTTCACTTTGCCACAAACTTCTTTTAACTGCTTAAGAAGCTATGAGTTTAGTAAAGTCATCATCCCTGCATCATCCATACCTACAGCCCCATTATCAAGCAAATGTTATTTGGTAGACAAGCATGTCGTACATTGTCAAGAGACATCCAGCATATATCGGCACTATTCCGGAAGTCCATTCCCCTCAGCTTCCCTAGTAACCTGCACTCAATTGCATTAAAAAAAAGTACCTCACGTCGGTGCAACTCGTAAGGCTTGGATTATTGTTTAGAATCTAAATTTTTCCCCTTGCACATACTTCATAATCAGTATCTAAAATTGATAAATTGCTTATCAACTATATGATGGTACAACTCTGCAACTAAAGATATTTCATTTTTTTTTAAGGGATAAGAAATTGTAAACAATTCAATTTTATAGAAACATTCTCTGGTATGGAAGTTCTAAATGTATTTAAAGAAAAAGATTTTTTTTTTAATCGTTCATGTTATTTCAATGTGTCAAACCGGTTTCAAAGTTAATTTCAAGCTAAAAATTAAGTTTGCACTTCCCTAGTTAATTGAGAAACGTCGACCACATGTCAAATGTTAGATATGTAGAAGTAATGGCTGTAAAAATCAATCACTGCCAACTAAAGATCTATTGTGACTATTCTGGCGTGTCAATGTTTGTACACAAAATGTAGTCACCTGTGAAGTGAGTGGAGGCGTGCACGCAAGAGTGTATGTGTGTGTTGTGTGTATATGTGTGATTTGTGAGCTAGACCTTGTCTGTAGGTATGCTAAACCCCTATCAGTTGTAGACATGTTCACAAGACCACCAACAAGTGCCTAGGCTAGTCCATCTCTTCCTCCACGGGGTGGGGGACCTTATGCGATATATTTTATACAAATAATAATACTACTCGTAGGCCGATACGGTAGGCAGCGTATTAATATTAATAATAAATTAAATATCCTCTATTGATCCTATAAACCACCAAAAAAAAAGAAGATTTTTGCTGGCTGAAAAACGTGGGTATCTCATATACGAGTCCAAATTTTATTAGAAAAAACATTAAGAGCTATGTCCTCCTGCTCCTGCTCCTCCTGTTCCTCTTCCTGCTCCTCCTCCTCCTTCTCAATAGTGCTAGATTAAAACGGCGTGTGATCACGAGATTCGAGTCCAGTCAGCGCTGCCTTTAGCTTTTCGCGTGTTAGAAACCTCTATAGCTTCACGGGGATATAGACAATAGAGTTGTCTACAAACGAGAGAGCACTATCAGAAGGCGGCCGGTACTGCATGAGGACGTTGGGCTCCATTAAGGCTTCTAAGATGACACCACCAGAAAAACAAAATGTGATGTGAATCATTCACATGACCATCACTTTTCCTGCAATTAAAATAATTTAATAAAGACATTATTTCCTTACAATTATATTTACAGAAGTTCAGTTGGACTTGCCATAAATAAAGGTAATAGGGGTAATCATATACTTGTGTAGCAATACTCTCTGTCGTCAACTTATAAAGCTTGTAGCGGTAGTTTAAAATTTTTATCTTACTTTAATGTTAGGATCCCCCTAAAATCGGTCCCCCTCCCCTCCCAAATGTTACAAATTAAGTGATGGGTTTATATCTGTGCAGATATTATTCCAAGTTTAAAGGAAATTTTCAAGATAATTCCAGAAAACACAGAAAACTTATTCTGTGACCGAAATATTTTCCGTTATAGGCTTCTTCTTTTTTTGGCATCGACCGGTTTCGGGCGTTCGCCCATCATCAGAGTATCATCAGGAGCGTATAATCTGAATTTGCTCTTTGTGTAAGTCTATGTTATCACATTGCTTTGACAAAACATCCTGATGATGGGCGAACGCTCGAAACCGGGTCGATGACCACAAAAATAAACGGGCTATCACGGAAAATATATCTGATGCTTGCCAGCTGTGCGGACCCAACCACAACACCTATTCTGTAAACTTGCACTTCCGGTTAACCTGATTTTCATCAATTTTAGAATTCTAATGTGTATTAATATTATATAGGTGGCAGCACCATGCATTGAATTGATATAGTAGTTTGGAGGAAAGCTTTACGGTACCTATTCCCCCAGAACCACCACAAAAATATATTTTCTCGAGAAAACGTCTTAAATAAAAGTGATAGGTATTTATGTATGTAAATAGTATACAAAGTTTAAAGAATATCGTTTGGAGCAGTTTCCGAGAAAATCGCGTACAACTGGTGGGGGGAGGGGCGGAAACATCACAGTTCCAGGTTGATGGATTTTGTTTGAAACCTTCGTGTCAGATACGGTGGTGGTAGCAGTTATCTAAAACGGTTACTATCAAGTTAGAGTTTCCTACAATTTTTGAGATGTTTTGTTCACACACATACGCTAAAAAAACCCTTTTTATCGTAACTCAGGAGTCACGCAAAACATGTATTTCCGTTGGAAAGATTGTCATTTCCTTGAGTCGTTTAAACAGATTGTGATATTGAGGTTAGGCAAAGATTGGATTTAAATTGGCTTGTGGGGCCTTGTTATTTAGATTATTACTGAACATAATGTCCATAACTATACTTTACTTTCAAAACTATTTCTTTAGTTTCGTAAAAAAAAAAAAAACTTTTATTTTCTCCATAAAAATGGAATTTGATATATTAATTTTTGCTGTTTTACTTTCTAAATAGTTTCACTAATTACAGGAAATAGATCTACTAGTTAATAGATTTAAACTATGCTGGTCTATTAATGCACGTTTAAGCACATACCACTTATTTATATTTAATTTCAGTTTCCATTTTATTATACCCCTAGCTGTTTGTAATAAAAATGAAAAAAAAAACCTCGATGTGCATGCACAAACATACAAACAAATTCTTCCTACTATTTATAGCATTCTTAATTGCACACATAATATATGGATTTCATTTAGATGATGTTATGAATACTAAAAAAAAAAAAAAAAAAAAAAATGTAACTCATCAGTTAGTCCAGTTTAGTAAAATAAGGAGGAGGGAGGGAGATTTATTACAAAACTCTCTACTAGACATTTATGAGAGGGTGTTCAAAGATGGGGAGGGGAAGGTATCCTGCGGATTTGCTACGCACTCACACGTCCATACAATCTTCCTTATTCATTGTCGATTATTTACGGAAGACTTTCTTCTTTATCTCGTCTAATGACCCCGTGCTGTTCGTCCTGGTGCTGCTCAGCTGCCTGCTTACCATTACCTCAAATACTCCATTTCTTTTTACTTTTTTTCTCTTAACAAGAAAAAGAACAAAACCTCCGACTCATCCCGGAAATTAATGTTCTACTTAATTATTATTATTACAGATTTTTAATAAATATAAAAAGTTGCGCTTTAATTTAACATTTTTATATGTAATTTAATTACCTTTCTAACGACTGTAATAAGAAAAAATATTGCGATTTTCAAAATTGAATTTTTACGGGAAATACATATTTTGGAGCGCTTCCTGTGAATGGAAAAAACAAATCTGCTATGAAACACTTACCATGACTTCCTCTTACTGCAATTTACATAGCTATAAAGAGCAAACGTCGCAAACTCGTATTTCCGGTAAACTAATTTTCTTCAAGAGAGACAAGAGAAAACTCTTTATCGTCGAAACAGATCGGGGCTGCTCAACTTCAGGGTTGAGATAAAAAAATCCATCTCGGGAGACATAAGATTGATGGCAAACGAAATGAAAAGAAACTGTCATAGTAAACCTTAAGATTCACAACCCAAACTGCAAACAGCTACAGTCAGTGTACCTGCAGCTGGAGGCTCTAGCTGCCGTAGAGATGTCTGCTGAGTATTCCCAGAGAGACGATTATAATGGTCGTCAAATTCAATAGATCGATGCCGACCTCATCTAGAATAATAAATTGAAGTGTCACCTTAGAGCAAAGCATAAGATCCGCCACGGCAACCAAAACTTCCTCTCCTTTCTGAATGCCTGAATGTTCTGAATGCCTCCTTTCGAATGTTTCTGAAAACCTGTTTAAAACAAAAGGTATAAGTCTGTGTATGTTATGGTTAGTGTACCAAGTTTAATGAAGTGTTGGTGGAGAAAGTCGCAAACAATGAAAAAGAAAAAACTATTCAATAAGTTGCAGTTCCGGTCAACCGATTTTCTTCAAACACGTAATTTTTATATCACATTTCATTGTAATTAATATTATATAGATGATAGAATGATATAAGAAACCGAAATAACACTTTAGAGGCCCATCTCTCCTCCAAAATCCCACTTAAATGAATTTTCCCAGAAAAATATAAATGTATATATTTAATAAAGAAAATTTAAAGAAAATCGTTGGAGCTATTTTCGAGAAAATCGCAAAAACTGAAATAATGTGTTAAATTCCAGTTGATGGTTTTGTTCAAAGCTTTATTATCGGGTCCCCCAAGATCTTCAACTAAATATCAAGTTTGAACTTTCTGCTATTTTCCCTTTTTGTGTATCTCTCTCTCTCTCTCTCTCTCACACACACACACACACACACACACACACAGAATCTCAGAGAGAGAGAGATCTTTATCTAAAAACCATTCTTTTTTTTGGACTCAGGGGACCTCAAAACGCTTATTTCTAGTAAAAAACTTGATATCAAACATTGACACGATCGCAACACTCCAGTTTCATGCTAAGCATTCACAAGTGAGATGTCCATTCTCTCTCTCTCTCTGTTCTATAATTATCCCAAATTATTCTTTTTTTAAGCAGCTCCTTTGTTCTCATTGACTGAACATCCTCTAAATTTTTTTTATATCAGCCTTTTCAGGGGGTGATCTACATTCTAGGCAGATTAAAATTTTTTATAAATTATACATATTAAAGAGGAAGTATTGCAATCGTGTAAAATTTTCGAAATTGAATTTTCACCGGATATACACGTTTCCTTTGAGTACGAAAAAAAAGGTTTTTAGCGAATAGTCTTTTATTGTGAACGAAAACTCTGCAACTGACACAAATATTTCGAGTAAAATTCCACCAATCAGAAGTGTGACTTTACTGAAGGCTTTTTATTTTCTTTATTGTTCGCAATTTTCTCAAAAATTGTTCTTTAAAATTAGCACACTGACTTACACCCACATCCTTGCTAGAACTGTAAAAAAAAAACTGAAATAGCTCTTTAGAGGAAAACATAACCCCACCCCTCCCCAAAAACCTTACCTTAAATGAATTTTCCCGGAGAAATGTTTCAAATAAAAATTGTAACTCTTATTATATGTAATTAACATTGCAAGATTAAAGAAAATTGTTGGATCCAATTTGAAAAAAGTCAGTAAAGTGGTACTTCCGGGTAAGGAATTTTGACAGACAACTTATCAAATCTCATGGTGATACATAAACAGAATATTAAGTTTGAACTTTCTGTGATTTTTCGTTTTTGGAGCTATGCTGTTTTAAAAACCACTTCTTTGGACAGAGGGGTGGACCTCAAAACGTGTATTTCCGGTGAAAACTCGGTATCGAAAATTTGTCACGATTATAGTACTTTTTCTTACTGGTGTACGAGGAAATAAAAATATGTAAATCAGACATATATTGTTTTTTGGAATCTATTAAGGCTTAACGTATTCAACTTATTCTAAATTACCGCTACCAGTTTTGTTGATATTGACAGAGAGCGCCCACAATTTCTACTTAGGTATAATCCCTCCTGCCGCCTTTTGTTTCTTTATGGCCAGCTGAACTAAACGCAGTGGCAGTTTTATGGAAATTTGTTTATGTTTAATTGAATTGTTCAATTAAACCATACTTTCTTTTTGTAAATACCGTTTTCATAACATATATTTATATATATATATAGTTATATATAATCTGCAGTGCTAGTAACGGTATGAACTAGTCGTCGCCATGTTGATTAAATGCAGAGAATTTATTTGTTGTTGCCTACTGCTCATCATCGCCTCGTCTCCGTGTTACTTCATTCATCATAGTGATTCATCAGAAAAAAGAGCTTCTATTCTTTTATGGCCCACTATATCTTCCTACTCCTCTGGATCACTCTTTTCCTCTCTAGTTCGCACTGAACAAGTATGTCTTACATACAGTCTGTTTTATCGTACCCTCTCTCTCTCTCGCTCTCTTTCACTCTTGCCCTTTCTCTCTCACAATGAGTTTCTTCTACATTTCTAGTTGGAGTAAAACAAGTCCAATTAACGGCTTGACACCATTTTTTGCTAACCATACCTCTTTTTCTTTCTTTTTTAGCGCTCGTGCTTCGTTATATTACCCATTATATAAATAAATGCCATCTATTGTTAAATTTCACCCTAAAATAACAACATTAAAAAAAAAATCTGTTTGTGAAACAAACATGCGTACTTTCTCTCACTATAATTTATGTATTTATGACAAATTTTCTTCAAACAACTTTTAATAAATTTAATTGACCTTAATATTATATATATATATATATATATATACGTATATATATAGCTGAAAAAACCTAAAGTAAAAACGATATTGAGGAGAGCGTGACCATAATCCCCCCCGCCTCACAGTGGACATCACCCATTTTTTGCCTCCCACTTTTGGTGCCAGAGCATGTTGGCACTGAAGGGAATGAGATGGCCGAAACTCTGGCAAGGAAAGGTGCTGCATCGCCATTAAATGTGCCTGAACTATTTTGTGGGCTCAGCGACTACTCTCTTAGAAAGCACCTGAAAGAGCTAGCCTACGGCATCGAGAGGCATAGCACAATAGACCGTGTAGGTCGTATGCAACGGACCCCTTCACCACCCCCCAAAAAAATATAACCAGGAGAATTTTTTTGTTTTAAAAACCTCAAAATACATTTTATCTCAGAAAAGTGTTAAGTGAATGATGTGTGTGTGTGTGTGTGTCTAATATATATAAATATTTCAAAGACGACAAATCGCAGGAAGCTAAAATATGATTTTCCGTTTAGATACTGCCACCATATCTGACAATTTTCTGTAAACTCTTTCATACACTATATAAAAGCAGATAAATGCTTATCATTTTTATTTGAAACATTTTTTAGTAATCATTTATTTTAGGTGGTTCTGAAGTATGGAGACGTTAAAATTCAAATGGTTTGTCCGTTATTGGCTCTCTAGAACAATGTAATCATTCTCTATCTGCCTCTGTTGGAGTTTGGCACTTGTCCTCCCCCCACCGTCTGTATATTTATGTTAGGACATAAGAGTAAAATCTCGATATTTGAAGAAAATATTTCCTTTTTGTATATAACTCTATTAATAGGAGTAAGGAAAAGTCGTATGAGTGTTCTACACGAGATTTTTTCATTTACTGTACGTATACATTTTTCAGGGCCCTAGTAATAACAATCTGAAGAAGCCTATTGCAATAATGAATGAAATTAGAGGTCGTGGTAAATAAAAATATAAATAAAAAAATCTTCAGTGTTAAATATTCCAAGTAGGTGATTGTCGTCATCGCCTAAAATACACAATGAAGAACTTTGCTTATTTTTATCTGAGTCATCAAACTAAAAACTCGTAGCTAAATAGCCTCCTTTTGCAAAATGCCAATAAACTCTTATGTAGGATATTTACCTTACTTTGTTTTTCCTGTATTTAGATGTGATGTCATCATTGACTAATATATGTGGCATATATGTTTATTTTTTTTTTTCCTTCCACACCCAGATTTTAAAATTATTATTGATTACCTGTTTGTTTTTTTTTTTGTTTTTGGAAGTAAACCTTTTTAAAAAAAGATTTGTTGTAATCTATTATTGTTTATTGATTGGTATATAAAAATTATTATGTACCTATAATCCGTAAATGTATTGTACGAGAAAATAATTTAATACAGACTTTTGATTAAAATTTTGTGGTATTCCATTTTAATCTGTAAAAAAATTTTTTTAAAAAATATTTCATATTTAATTTTGGCTCAGCTCTTCAGAACTCCTTCATTAAAATATACGTTTAATATTACTTCTTTGGAAAGAGGAAATATTGTGTCCAATTTTCAAAATGGTGTTCAAAATACCTATTTTGAAGTCTTCTGATATATTAAATTTAAACATAAATGAAGAAATGATTTTGAAATGATCATATTACAGTCCAGAAAGTCAGCGCCAATTGAACAGTACTCAAATAACATTTGAATATTTCTTCAGAACTATCACCCAAAAATGTTTCAAATAAAATTGATAGGCATTTTATTTATCAGTTTAGACAATATACGAAGTTTAAACAGAAAAGTTGGAGCCATTTTAAAACAAAACATGCATTAAAGTCGCACTTCCGGTTGTGATGGATTTTGTGATTCGAAAAATTTATGTCAGATGTGCGGTGATGGTTTCTATAGAAGAATTTGAGCGTCACAAAAACCGCCATGGACTACGAACTTGAGCGTATCTCAAAATATGTATTTTCGGTGAAAACTCAATTTCGAAAATTTTGACACATATCACAATACTATCACAATACTATCACGCAGGATAAAGGAGAAAATAATATTAAAATTAAACGTATATAATGAAATATGTAAAAAAATATAACTTAGTCATAATATAATGTGTATTATACATTCATAGATATTAATATTAATTCATATTATACTAACCAGCAATACTCAGATGTACAGCTGTTAATCTTATCTTATTGAACAAATGGTTTTATTATAATATTATCACTTGTGCAGAAGATGGTAAGAGGAAGTATTGCGTTCGTGTTAAATTTTCGATATCATGTTTTCACCGGAAATACAGGTTTTGAGGTTCCCTGAGTCAGAAAAAGTGATTTTTAGAAATTTGTGTATGTGTGTGATCAGCATAACTCAAAAATGGAAAATCACCGAAAGTTCAAACTTGATATTTTAGTTTAAGTGCTATTATGGCGTAAAATCGATCAACCGGAAATAACACTTCACTGAACGTTTCCTTTTCTTCAGTTTTTTTTTGCGCTTGTCTTGAAAATGGTTCCAATGATTTTCTTTAAACTAACCATCAACTTGATTTTCTTATCAAATAAACATATGAAGAGTTACAATCTTTTATTTGAAACATTTCTACGGGAAAATTCATTGAAGGTAACTTTTAAGGGAGGGGAGAATTTACGTTTTCCTCTGAAGTACTATTTTAGTTTATTATACAATTCCATCATCTAAATAGTATTAATTAAATAAGTTGCCGAAATTTCAGTTTTGAAGAACATAGGTTACATAGGAATATAGGAAAGTGCGTTTACACTGAATAGTTTTTCCAGTTTTTTGGAGGGGATTTTCTCCATAAAAATATCAACGGATTTCATTCAATTTGGTATACTAACTATAGAGACCTATCACTATTGTTTGTTTTCGTTCCGAAAAAGTTTATTTTTAGAAGTTTTGATGGAGTGGGGGAGGTTACTCCTTCTTCGAAAAAGAAGCTAATTTATTAAATTTAGATTCTCCCATTTATATAAAATAAAAGACAAGTAAAGGTTTAGTAATAAAAATCATAAGTGTGAAGAAAATTTACTGTATTATAAAGTTATGTATAAACTGCGGTAAGAGAAAGTCGTGTGAGTGTTTCACACCAGGCCTTTTTTTTTGTAGTCTTTATTGAATATACATAAACATTGACCAAAGAAATTTGCCCATATTCCTGCAGGTGCCCCTTCCCCTCTACAATCCATTTCCTTTAAAAATCGTTATATAAAAAAGAAAAAGATATTTCAAGAAATTATAATATAACAGTGGCATTGACACTGTGAAAGACGAAACGACCAGACCACAAGTCAGGTTTCTTTTTATATTTGCAGAGTCTCCACAATGTTTACTAGATATGAAGAAGAAAAACTGGATTCTGTTGAGAATATTTCTGTTTATTTTTAGCTCACATATTTCTCTTCTTCTTTTTTTTTTATAGTTGGTTAATCGCTTTAAATTTTACCATGCGGTCACAAACAGTAAACCTTTATTTATTGATTTAAACCTCTTATATATATTTTTCGTCTTTTTTCTTCATACCCGAACAATTCAAACTGTATTTCTGGTGATGAAATCAATTTTGATAATTTAAATTTTTAATCTAGGCGGCACGTCCCCCCAGAATACTTCTAAAATCAGTTTTCCCAGAGAAATATTACAAACAAAAATTATAGTTTTTTTATCTACGCTTTAGTATTCCAAGTTTAAAGGAAATCGACGTGGTTTTCAAGAAAATTTCGAATAAACTAAAACTAAAAATCCTATTCTGTAAAGTCGCACTTTCGGTTAATGGAGTTTTTCAAATTTTGAATTCCATTAATGATTTAATATATATTAATGTTATGGAGGTGGTAGAACACAGTACACATGTGGCACTCTTAAGGAAAGCTTAACTTACACTACTGTCCTTCCCAGAACTCCCTTAAAAATCAATTTTCCCAGGAAAATGTTTCAAATAAAAGTAATATTAATATTTACCCATTAGGTTAACGGTGGTAGTACCTAAACGGAATACCAAGTTTTTCGTTTGCGAGATATTTTGTTCACACACACACACACACACACACACACACACACACACACACCACACACACACTACATGAATAGAAAAAAATGTTTTTATCGAAAAGTTTGTATGAATATCAATATGTGTGTGTATGTGTATGTGAACAAAATATTTTAAAAACCAACAGGAAGCTTAATACTTGCTGTTCCATTTAAGTACTCTCACCGCATCTGATGCGAAGGTTAAAGGCAAAATTTATCATCCCTGAATTGCAACTTTACTGAATGTTTATTTTTTTTTCAGTTTTTCGCGATTTCCACGAAACCGGCTCCAACAATTCTCTTTAAACTTCGTACACTATGTACATGTATAAATACCTATCACTTTTATTAGTAATTTCGAGAAAATTGATTTTTTTTTTTTTTTTGGTGTATTGGGGGGAAGTAATGTTATGGCTTTCCTCTAAAGTACAACTTCAGTACAATGTATGGTTTTCCATCTATATAATATAAATATACAATGCAAGCATTGCTGCAATTCCAAATTTGAAGAAAATCGGTCAACCGGATGTGCGACTTTACAAAATAGGTCTTAGAGTTTTTTTGGAATTTTCTTGAAAACGGTTACAACGAATTTTCCTTTAAATTTAAAATACATGCTGCACAGATAGAAACATATCACTTTTATTTCAAACATTTTTCTGATAAAAATTGATTTTAGGTGATTGTTGGACTGTCAGTTTGTTCAAACTTGAATTTGCTCCAGCTTTGTTGGTTTGGATATTGTGCGTTTCTTATAAGCCCAAATAAAATCCCCACCATCATTTTTATGGCCAACCCAGCTAAACATTGTAATGTTGCAATTTTAAAGAAAATTTCTTGAATTTCTTTCCTCGACAAACCTCATGCAACATATATCTGCCTGTGAAAATTAGGAAATTATGACTCCGATCACAATAATTTCTCTAACTAGAGTGGGGGAAAGTGGAAAAGCAATAATTACTTTGCACAATATTTTTCACTGCTAAAATTGAAGATTTTTGTAGAGAATTTGATTCTTCTAATGCAAAATTTTTCAGCCTAGATCGGAACGTGTTATTTGTTATATGTTCCTGTACTTGAACTGATGTGCAGCATCCACATGGGGCATTCAACTTTACCACTATCTCCTTCAACATTTAAATTTAAATTTCAAGAATCTTTAACTGAGAATTATCTGTTTTTTATAAAGCATATGTATAAATATCGTATATATATGTTTGTAAGTCTGTGTTAGGAAAAGAATTCGCTTTGAATTGGGCGTATAAATGCATGCTAAGATTTCTTTTGGAGAAATACAAACAAACAAAAAAGCCACTAAAGTGGCTTTTATAACAAAATAATACTAGAAAACTAGTTACTGGCAAAGACTCTGTACGGTAATTGTAACGGGTTCATGACAAGAAAAAGAATGAAAGAAGTGGATAGAAAGAAAGAGTGAAACAAGGAGGGAGCGAGAGAGAGAATGAAGGGCAATAATATAAAAATTGGGAGGAATAAAAAAAAAACTATAGAATGGTGTTGGCCGGGGGGACCCGCCCCTCTCTTCGGACATGTTCCTCCACAGTGATGACGAGTAGTTGTGGAGATAGTCTTGTGTGTGTGTGTGTGTGTGTGTGTGTGGTCTATTATTTGGTCAAGTTTAAAAAAAAAATAATAATAATTTCAAAGTTAACTGTTATTGTTTTTTTGTTTGTTCAAACAAACACGAAAAGATGCTATTATTATTTGATTAATATAGCATGAGTTTATTGGTTATTTCTTTCAAGGTGCCCAACTAATTTTAATTAAAAATATAAAATCACTTGAGATCAAGTTGGCATAGTTAAATCATTATATAGTTTTTATTGTTTAAACATTTCGATCTTATATGGTAACCTGATCTTTTTCTCTCTCTCTCTATTCATTTGTTACTTTATCTTAGGTAAGAGGGAAGTATTTGCAAGCATGTCAAATTTTCAGAAATTCATTTGAGTGGTGTGAAAAAATATTTCAAAAATACGAAAACTCGAAGAGCTCAAACTTTATATACCGGCAAGGTATATTACCACTGCATTGGATAAAATCTATCAACCGGAAGTGCGGCTTTATTAAATATTTTTCTTTTTCAGTTTTTCGCGATTTTTTCGAATACGCCACTAACGATTTTCTTTAAACTTCTTATCCTAACTATATAAACGCCTTTAATATAAAGTATTGTTCTATCGACTATATAATATATGAATATACATTAGAAGTATTGGTAGAATTCCAAATTTGAAGAAAATCGGTTAACCGGAAGTGATCTCTCTTTACAGAAGCGGAATTTGTGGCGTTAAATTTCAAATGTTTTATAGGGTCGGTTTTAGGATTGGTTGGCGCTCTCCTCACTTACACTTCCTGCCTGAGTAGGTACTTGTCCCCTCTCTAGCTTTGTATTTATGTTAGGTTAAGTGATTAAATCGTGAAGTTTGACCGCGATTCAACTATTGACCACCTGCTTCGATAAATCCACTTCTTATCACATCTCCACTATTGTTTTGTAGAAGAGCATGTCAGATGGATTTTTTAAGAGAAACTGGCAAGTATCCATTCTCCAGGCAGCCTGCTGAGGTAATAAGTTTTTGCGGCATTATCCTACATCTCCTTTTTATCTTTTCTATAGTATGGAGATGGGCGGCTAACGGTGTCTTTAAACACTTTCAGTTCTGCAGCAAGTGCCCGAATACTTATGGTTGGATTTGACTTGACAGCTTCCAGTAAAAGCCCCATCATGATGATTGTCGCCCTGAACCTGTCTTTCTTTCTAAAATCGTATCATCACTATTAATTTTCTTTTTTAAACCAACGCCGGGCAAGGATATCTTCCCCTTTTTGATTTCACATTGAGCACTCATAGCTTCAGCAGCTGTACCTGTTTTTTTTTCAGTATTGACATAAAATTACTCGTATATATCATAAGACACAGTCATGGTTTTCTAAAAAAGGTCACAATTGAACTGACTATTTGATGGGGGACATAATGTGTATAGAAACACTTTACAGAGTCTAAACAATATAATATAATCTAAATATCGTGTTTCCAAACATCTGACTTATACATATAGGTTTTAAGTACGAGGAACTTCTTTAATTAGAAAAACGGCCTATTTCTTTTTTGTGTACACCCCATTGTATGGGTATTATTAAATTTGTTGTCCAATTTTGAATTGAAGAAATCGATTGATCAGATAGTGCGATATTACTGAGCTGGTATATTAACTACATTATAAGTATCAATTGACCAGAAAGTGCGACGTTACTGAGCTGGTATTCTAACTAAAGTTATAATATGGTTATAAGTTTCAAGAAAATTAGTAACTGGTGGTGCATTTTTACTGAACAGTTTTTTCAGTTTAGCGATTTTCTCCATAAAAACACCGACAAATTTCGGGAGCGGGTGTTGTTGTAGTAGTTATGAGCATAGACCTGTAACTGGGAGGTCCCCAGTTCGAGTCCAGCGTATAACTGCTAAATTTTATATGCGTTTGAAAAATATTAATGGCGAAGTTCCACCCCTGTCCATGATACCTAATTTGGTAGTTGGACGTTAAGCCCGCCTGAAAAAATTGGCAATTACTTTACTGTACTCCAACGAATTTCGGTATACCGACTATAAAATTTGTCAATTACAATTTTATAAACTTCAATAAGAGAAAGTTGTGTGAGTGTTTTACATCAGATTTATTTCTATGTTAGGAGACCATTGATCACTATATTTGTCCTTCTAAAACTATTCTTCTTCTCTAATATTTATCATTCACAAAAAAAAATTGTTATTAATTCATTCATAAAAAGATAGTTCCAGCTTTTCTAGAAACTATTGACCTGTTAGCTAAACAAATTTTCTTCTTCTTTTGTTCGCTAATTGTGCGCTACACTTCCTCTCATTTTCCACAAATTAAATGGTTTCTTTCTTTTATTATTCCCTACCGAGCGCTGGCAGATTATAGAAGTCATGGAAGGAAGAAGTTACGGACATTATGCCTGTTAATGGAGCGAATAAGATTTCAAGAATCCTTGAGGAAGGTGAAAGAAAACAAAGATTGAAGCTTAATGTGAGAAGTGTAGAAACAGAACAAAAAAAAAAAACTGAGAGTGAAAAGAAACGGCTAGAATATATGTAAAGGAAAAAAAGAAAGGTCAAATTTACTCTTAAAATTATCCACTTAAATATGGATTAATAGATAATAAAACACCTTAGTATAATATCATTTAGTTTATTCAGTGTTTATTCTCTTTCTCTGGTGACCTTCTCTAATCTTCTTTTATTAAGTCTTGTCCTCATTGATGATTGATCACTTGATTGTTTTAGTATTTATTTATTTATTTATTTTTCTCTAATTATGTTTTATGTTGTAATGTAATGGTGTGGAGTTGTATTTGTAGTAGTGGTAGTGTGTAGCACGAGGTTTTAGTGAAAAGGGCTTATAAGTTTGTAATTTTAAAAGAGAATGAAGACTAGTAATAATAAGGTAGTCACACTGTTTTTCAAAAGATATATTCTCTAAGAGATATTAAGTTAACAACAATATGCTTATAAATTAATTGGAATAAGTCTTAAAACTTGATATGGCTCTGATGTTTTCACTTTGGTAGCTAGAACGAGTCTGTCTTAAAATATCTCTTCTCTTTTTTTCAATTCCTCCCCTGTGAGAAGAAGGGGTAGTACAGTACAATGCCTTATTGTTCTTGAACCGTACGAGTAACTGTAATGGTATTACCTGGCTGTCTTTTGCAACATATTTTGATAATTTAGATTTATTTAAAATTTAATATTATTTCAAGTTTCTTGCATCCATCACATTATCCCCCCTCCCGGAGAAATTTTTCGGCACGAAAAATTTGGGAGGTGATCTAGAGTTGTAGAGGCTTGAAGGTTATCCTCTGGTAAGGTGAGAGGGTATGTGTAGCCTCTGCAAAGTGGCTGTGTGTTGTAGGCTGCAGTCATCTTCTTCTGGAGCAAACGCTGCTTGAAGGTGTGAGCGTTGCTGTGGTGTTTGGATATCTTATACTCGAGCGAACGCTGCGTGAGTAAGTGAGCGTTGCTGTGGTGGTAGGCTGATATGCGAACACTGCTTGGCGAGTGAGAGTGTTGCTGATGAAGATGTAACTGGCAAGGGTAGACAAGGCGATCAATGTAGGCTTCTGTGTGATGGTGATGGATGTAATTTCTTGAGTTCTTGAAATGACTCTATATGCATATATGTGTTTTTGTTAATATGACTCTATATAGACGAAAATGCATATGTTTTTCTTGAAGTGATTCTATATATACGAAAAATTTTTAAATAATTCAAAATAATTATATATACATTACAGAAAAATTTATAGTAATAAATAAGTAAGCAGTAAAATTTAAATGAACAAGTTCAATAAAATACATATATAGCACCACGAAATCTATTTATTAGTGTGGTGATAAAAATACAATAAGACAAAACAAAACAAAAAATGAAGGAAAGGTATTGAATAAGGTTTTTAGAAGAGAGCTAATTAGTAAGATAAGGTGTTAAGATTTTAGTTAAAGATTTGTTTGTTTTTATGTGATTAAGTATGTTTTCAATTTCCATTTGGAAATATTGTGTTGTTGATCCCTTTCCATTTGGAAATGTTGAGTCGTTAGTCAATTTCCCTTTGGAAATGCTGTGGTGTTATTTTATTTCCTTTTGGAAATGTCGTGTAAGTTTATTTCCTTTGGAAATTTGTGCAGTTTGTGAGTATTCCATTTGGAATAAGTCCAGTTGGCGTCCTTTTCTTGTCCATCTTGAAGTAATATTTGTATGTCTAATTTATTAATTGCTGCATGTGTAGGCATATTTGTGTATATTTTGTTATTTCCCTTTGGAAATACGTGCAGTTAGTTGGTGTTCATCTTGTGGAATAAAAATTGTTAACCTAGTTGTACATCGACAACAAATAAGTAACTGTTGCATTTGCAAACAGATATATATAATTTTCAGTTTGTGTAGTCTTATTTACTGTGATCGTAGGTTATAATTGTGATCGTTCTCAGTGTGTGGTTGGGGTAATATTAGTATACGTAGCGAATTCATCGATTCATTATTAGTTTAAATGTTTGTTTGATTTAGTTTAGTTTTAGGTGCGTTCGCAGGAGGATTATAGGATTATGAGGAATCCGAAGTTTAGTATCAATACCTTTTGTAGAATGTTTGATCTGAAACTAATTCTTTTAAAACACAAAATTAATTTATATATATATAAATACATGGCTAACATGCTATTTTCATGCAACATTCATAGACATGCAATTCATGCATACATTCATAGACATGCAATTCATGCATACACATGCAATGATGTAGCTGTGAAGAAGTTTGATTCTGGAAAGAGAAATTTAAATTAAATTAATGTTAAATTAAAATATTGCTGAACACTTAATTTTATGGAAAGCTCTTATAACTAAGACATTTTTTGCTATTGAAGTAAATATTAAGTTATTAAGGTAAGTAGCTACTTTGTGGGGTATGCATGCATATTTGGGCCGTCGTAATCCAAGAGCTATTCAGCTATGCTGTGCTTTCTAGGTACCTTGAACATACATTAAGAAAACAATGAAATATTAGAAAAATGTTAGATTAATAAATCAAAAGATCGACAAGTATATAAAAAAATAAGGTAATGCAATTTTCTTTTAAAGCGAACTGAAAAAAATTAGATACATATGAATATCTAAATAAACATCAAAACATCAAACTATATAGGCATTATGCTTTAGACATTAAATCTGCAAAAAAAAAAATATATACAAATTATTAATATTAGGTATATAATTATATTATTAGGTATATCATAATGAAAAATTTATACTAAATCAATGTCAATTATTTAAGAATTTCTCAATTTCTGCATTGAATCGTCGTCGCTGGAACAGAAAGAAAAATGTGTTAACTAAGCAGCAATAAGTTTACTGTTCATTTTGGATTCTGCCAATAAAATAAATTTTAAATTATTGTAAGTAATATACATTTTAGTTCTTAAGACTAATTAATTGATAACGCATTTTTTTTTTTTTTTTTTTTTTTTTTTTTTTTTTTTTTTTTTTTTTTTTTTTATGGTAAATAAGTTTATTAATTATATGGCAATTAATTATATGGTATTAATTAAATATATACATATATACATGTGGTGTATTTTGTGGAGTTGAGAATAGGTTGAGAAGTGTGTCATGTAGAATGAGAATGATTTCTAGTGTTTTATGTTTTACGTCTGTCTCGAAGTACCATAGGATGTTTATTTTGGGATTGTGGCATTTTCCTTATGTATGCCTTTTTAATTTTACTGAGGTGTACTACTTTTTTACCGTCTTCCATACGTAAGCGTACAGTATGGTTGGGGTATAATTTGTCTATTTTGTAAGGTCCAGAAAATTTATGACCAAATTTGCCCTGAGGTTTGAAAATTTTGAGGTAAACATTGTCGTTAACCTGAAATTGATGTTTAGATACATTCCGATTATAATATTTGGCTCTAGTAACTTTTGCCTTTTCATTATTTTCTTTAGCCGAAGCGCGTACCTCTTTAATTTTATTGTACAATGTCCTTGTGTGGATATGAAAATTATCGAGGTCACGGGATGGGAAGTTTACTAGCCAAGGAAATTTGAACTTACTCCCAAATATGAGTTCATGAGGAGAATAGCCTGTCGAGGTATTTGGGCTTGAATTGTGTGCAGCTTTTATAAGTGGTAGATATTTGTGCCACTGGTTTTGTGAGTAGTGGGAGATACTACGAGCTATCGTTTTATGGATACGTTCCAATTTGCCATTGGAAGCAGGGTGGTAGGGAGTAGTGTTAACTTTTCGGATTTTCAATTGGGTGCAGATCTGAAGTATTATGGTAGAAGTGAAATTGGTACCTAAATCTGATAGTAGGTACTTGGGTGTGCCATAACGGGTAAAAATTTCATTTACAAGTATCCGCGCAATATTTTCAGCCTTTTGATTTGTCATGGGAAACATCTCGAGAAAGCGAGAATACTGGCAGATAATGGTAAGGATGTATTTGTATTCCTCACCTGTCTCTGGATTAGTGGAACCTTCCATGGGGCCTACTACATCTATAGATAAAGCCTGAAATACGTTCGTTGGCTCTTGAAAATCACCCAAGGGAGGTTTGTGAGGAATATGCGACTTACTAGTAGCGCAACTATGACATGTTTGTACATAGTTTTGCACATCAGTAGAAATATTTGGCCAAGTGAAGAACATTTTTATTCTGTCATATGTCTTATGAATACCATAGTGTCCCGAGAGAGGATTGTCATGAAATAATCTCATGATGGTATCACGCATAGAGTTAGGCACAAGCGTGCAATTGTCAACAGTATGCACTATTAAACCCTGTTGGTCTAAGGAATAGTGGGGTGTTTGAAGTAACTTCTGACATTCAGCGTCATTACTTTGAAGTTCTAGGACTTCCAGGAGGTCTATCGTTGGATAGTATTCATCGGTTTCGGCTTGAATGCAGCCTATGTATCGACTAAGTGCGTCCGCATGTGCAATATTTTTACCGGAACGATGCTCTATATAAAAATCAAATTCTGCCAGTTTCATGCTCCAACGGAAGAGTTATTGTGGCTATCTTTGATGTTTTTGAGCCATTGGAGGGCTGCGTGGTCTGTAACTACCTTAAATCTGTAGCCATACAAGATATATCTATAAGTTTTACACCCAAAGACGATGGCTAACAATTCACGTTCGGTAGTACAGTATTTGGATTCTGCTTCATTAAGCACACGTGAAGCAAACGCTATGGGCCTTTCATCGCCATTAATATTTTGGCTTAGAATTGCGGAAATACCTATATTACTTGCATCCGTAGTAAGGATGAATTCATGGTCGTAATTTGGATAGGCTAGAACTGGTGGAGATATTAAGGTGGATTTGAGAGCTTGAAAAGCGTCTTGACGCTCTTGTGTCCACTGAAAAGTTACACCTTTCTTTGTAAGGTCTGTGAGTGGCTTGGCAAGCTCAGAAAATTTGGGGATAAATTTCCTATAGAAACCTATGAAACCCAAAAATGCTCTGACGTCTTTTAATTTACGAGGTACTGGATAATTCTTAACCGATCTTAATTTTTCTTCGTCGGGTCTTATTCCGTTAGAACTAATTACATAACCCAGATATTTACAGCTGTCTTTAAAAAATTGACATTTACCCAAGTCTATGCACAAGTTACCGGTCTAAAGACGCTTCATTACTTTTAATAATGCATGGAGGTGTTCGTTGAATGTTTTCCCATGGAAGACGAGTATATCGTCTATGAAGGTGTGGCAGATGTCCAGTTATATCCGGACATAATTTTGTCCATTAAACGCTGATAAGCGCTGCTGGCGTTCTTCAAACCGAAGGGAAGAACCTTGAATTGATAGGTTCCGAAATTAGTGACGAAGGAAGTCTTTTCTTTAGATGCTTCGTCAAGGAGGATGCCGTGGAAGGCACCACTGATGTCTAAGGTGGTATAGAAACGGGTGGCATTCAGTGTGGATAGGATATGCTGTATATCCGGGAGCGGATAAATTTCAGAAGTGGTGATGGCATTTAGTTTGCGAAGGTCAACCACATACCTGTATTGTTTTCGGAGCTGTGTAATGTCTGTAACATCAACTTTAGTGTGGTCAGCGTGTTTTTTCTTAATGAGTATGACGGGGTGAGCCCAGTTGGATTTGCTTTCCTCTATTATACCTCTATCAAGATTGTCTTGTATGAGGGCCTTGAGGATGGGAGCCTCGGAGTGTGCTATCTTATAGGGGCGGCTGGACACAGGGGCATGATTTTTTGTGTCAATGTGGTGAGTGACTCCAGAAAATTTTGTTTGAAAATTGTTGTCGTGTGTGAAAGCGTCATAAAAAGGAGTGAGGGCATGTAGAACTTGTTGTTGTTGTTGAGAAGAGAGATGCGTTAATTTGTTGAGAAGTTCTTTTGAAATAGAGCGATTTCGTTTGTGTTAGTTTGATTGGCAGATTGTACTGCGTTTATGGTGTGAGTCTGTAAGTCTGTTTCAAAATCGTATTCGATATGAGCGATTGGAAAGTGTTTTTGAATAGCAATTTCGTGTGAGGTAGTGTTTATAAGGTTGATGGTGCATGTGTTGTTAGCAATATGTACGATAGAATTGGGCATGTAGAGACCCGTAGGTAAGGAATTGTGTTGTGTAAGCAGAATTTGTGTGTCGAGAGGAATTTTTGTATATAGTGTATGTGTTTGTATTATGTGTGCGCGAGGTGGCACTATAATTTTGTGGCGAAGCTGCAGGGTTTTGGGTAAGGGTAGCTGTTGAATCGAATTGATTTGGTGTGTTTGAGCACTATTTGAAAATGGAATGTTGAATTTATTGAGCGTTAGTGTACGT
Organism: Triatoma infestans; assembly: GCA_011037195.1. NCBI lineage: Eukaryota > Metazoa > Arthropoda > Insecta > Hemiptera > Reduviidae > Triatoma > Triatoma infestans. Next base: position 378,437 of record JAAEAF010000142.1, on the reverse strand, counting down.
GTGCGCAAATTAATAATTGCCCTATTTAATGTAAGGACATCTCTACCAAGTATTAATTGGAAATTGCCTTTTAATTGCGAAACTATGAATTCGCCAGAAAAATTGGAATTTTCGACATTGTCCGCATGCAAACGAAGGGACGTGATGCCATAATTAGGTATTACTTGATTAGTCAGAGATTTTAAAATAATGTTGGAATGCTGAAGGTTCTTATTTCGACAAAAACTGGAATCCACTAGGCTGTGACTAGCTCCAGTGTCTACAAGGGCACGAATAAATTTTTTGCCAATTCTTAAATTTACTAACAAATTATCAGAATTGGTGAAAGCAGGTATGAGAGCCAAGGTCATAACATCAGCCGTTCGTGGGAGCGGCTGTGGGCTTAACCGTTTTTTGGCTGTATCTGGAAACATGTTCGAGCCGTATGTCCAAATTTAGAACAAAATTGGCAAGTGGGCCCATTTTGGAGGTTATGGCTACCATTATTATTATTATGACTATACTGGGGCCTATCTGAATAAGGGTTAAATCGCGAATTGTTTGAATTAATTCGAGGACTATGATTATTACTATAATATTGATTATTATTATTATAGCGATTATTACTATTTGCTCTGTGATTAAGGTTTGGAGGAATATTAAATTTCTTAGGCATTTTGCCAAAGTTAGTACGAGGTTTTGGTCTGAATTTGTTGGTGCAGTCCACGTCAAAATGTGGACCGGAACAATGGCGACAAGGTCTGTTCTTTATTACATTAAATACTCTACAAGTGGTAGTTGGTTTTAATTGTTGCTTTTGACTTTTATTACGATGCGGGCATTCTCTGTGGAAATGCATTTGTCCACAGTAACGACAAGGAGATGGAGGTGTACGATTAGAATTTTTCGAAGTTACAGCGAAAACTGTGGGGTTTGTTTCAGAAGCCTGAACTTCTTTTAGGGCATTGGCATAGGAAAGTGCTTCATCTAATTTTTGAGGAAGTTTCGTTCGCACCTCATTACGAAGCGGTTGAGGAAGTGACTTCAAGAATGCATCAGTGGCCAGTTTATCTAGAATTGCTTGTAAGGCCTCGAGTGGGTTGGCTTGAGCTTTTACATGAATGGCGGATTGGATATGTCTAATCCTATCCGCGAATGTTTCAGGAGACTCAGTGGGCAAGGACTGAATATTAGTCATCTGTTGTAAGAGGACTAAGGGTGTTTTTTCCTTACGAAATCGGGCTAGAAGTCGCTCTGAAATTAGAGGATACGTTATACTTGTACCCTGGCGTTGTAGTTCGGCCTTCTGGGTGTCGTAAAATATTTTAGCAGACCCTGAGAGCCTAAGTGCTAATATTTCTAATTTCGCTGCGTCGTCCCAGCCAGAAAGACTAGCACAATGGCTAATTTGGTCAAGGAAATCTGACACTTTGGCTGAATTTTCGCCATCGAAGGTAGGTAAGCTATTGATTAATTGCAAATTCCTTAAGGGACTAGGTTGATTATTAATTGGAGGATTTGCTAATTGCTGCGGCGCAAGTAAATATTCTACAGCAGCGTCGATGCCCATGTCTTGTCCATTAATCTTATACATTTTGTCAGTGAACGAATTGCTTGGGGAAAGATTATATTTTTCAAGACGTCTACGTAATTGGAGTAAATTGCCTCCAACAGAAAGGTTATTATCGCTTAATATCTTTATAATTTGGGATCTATTAAGTACACTCATAAATTCAAAATTCGAAGGGGATTGAGATACAAATGGTACAATTACAAAAATTTAAAAATGAAATTCACTAGAAAATTCAATAATGGGAAATATTGAAGATATTTCCGCTGAGAAAGTAATTTAAAAAAAACAATCAAATTATCTGATGGATAATTTGTTTAATTATGAAATTAAAATTTTTACGTACTTGTAAATTTCTGGATTCTCGTTGAAAATATCCCACCGCTGCCACCAATGTAATGTAATGGTGTGGAGTTGTATTTGTAGTAGTGGTAGTGTGTATAGGTAGCTTGTGGCGTAGCGTTTTAGCGAAAAGGGCTTGTATGTTTGCTTGAGATAGAATGCAAGAATAATTAAGAACACACTGGTAGTTTAAAACAATATATTCTCTAAGAGATATTAAGTTAACAACAATATGCTTATAAATTAATTAGAATAACTCTTAAAATTTGATATTGGCTCTGATGTTTTCACTATGGTAGCTAGAACGAGTCTCTTCTAAAATATCTCTTCTCTTTGTTTCAATTCCTCCCCTTAGAGAAGAAGGGGTAGTACAGTACAATGCCATAATTGTTCTTGAACCGTACGAGTAACAGGACTTTATACCTGGCTGGTCCTTTGCAACATATTTTGATAATTTAGATTTATTTAAAATTTAATATTATTTCAAGTTTCTTGCATCCATCACAATGTTCTACATCAGAAAGTGCACTTTCCGCATCAATTATGCTTTTAAAATTTGCTAAGTTCTATTTATTTCGGTAAATTTTTACATTATAAAGTGATCTTAAAACATAAAAAGGAAATGTAGGTTAAAATCTAGTACAGAAATATTTGAAAAGCTTTTTCTTAATTTATATTTCATCTAACCTTTTGACTGTGCTCAACAAAAACTGAAAGTTCAGACTGTGAATGGATTTTTCGTTGGTTTTTTCTCTGCGCAAATCACCCCAACGATTTTCTTTCAACCTTGTACTGACACTGTGTTATATACGTATGTAGGCTCTTTGCATTTTTATTTGAAACATTTTTCCGGAAATATCCATTTTTTAGATAAGTTGCGGGTGTGTGGAATAACGACTGCAGCCTTCCTCTACAGTGCCACTAATTTTATATTATATATATATATATATATATTTAAAGGAACTAGATTAGATTAGATTAGATTGGCAAAAGGGAGGCGAGCCTCGTTCCATCGCGACCTACACTAAGAGGTCTCTTGCGGATCCTCTGTGATTATAGCACATCGCTCGCTTCACCCTCTTGATCAGGCCTAGCAAGGCTGAAAGCGGCTCGGTCATGAAGCTCCTGGCTTCGGGATTTCTTATTCCCAGTTGAAGAATCCTTGTCCTTATCAGACCGTCACACTCATAGAGAATGTTTGCGGGGTTTCTTTCTCGACCTTGCAGATTCAGCATAGCTCCTTGTCTACAAGTATGTGCCTATTCAGCTTACAATGCCCCGTTAATAAGACCCACTATTAACCTTTCTTAAGGTGCTAACATCTATATAATGTTAATAAGAATTAAACGTTTGTATAGAATTGCATGTTTGAAGAAACTCAGTTAACTGGAAATGCGATTTTACTAGACATCTTTCCTTTATTTTGACTTTCACTTACTGTTGCTTTCACTTACTCCCCCTAAAAGGAAGTATTGGGATCGTGTCAAATTTTTGAAATTGAATGTTTTTACAGGGAAATACATGTTTTTAGGATCCCCTGAGTACAAAAAAAAAAGAAATTGGTATGTGTTTGGTTGCAAGTGTGTATGGTGTCAGCAATACCTAAAAAACAGAAAATTCACAGAAGTTCAAACTTTATATTTCATTTAAATTCAACCAGTAAGGGGGGCGACAATAAGGTTTTTATCAAAATCCGTCAACCGGAAGTATTAATTTACGGAATTTTTTTTTTTGTTTAGTATTTTTGTGATTTTCTTGAAAATGACTCACAACGAATTTCTCTAAAGTATATGACTATATGGAAGAATAGAACAGAAACAACTCTATTTTGCTTAGAGATTCGATAATTATATTGTGCCATTTAATAACAGATAGATAACAGATATATGTACATTTATAAAATATGGTATAAAATGATTATAATCCATTTCATAACAAATTGTGTAGGTAAATAAGTGTTTTGGACTTTTTCCACTTATATCTTGTTATTAAATTTTACAGTGTTGATAGTCGTTTTAATTTTTTTTTTTTATATTTAATTCTTTTATATATTTGTCCTAACGTTTTATTTTCTAAGACCGACCCTCAACTATTCTCTTCTACTATATTAAGAACGGTCAAGAAGAATCTTCCATGGGTATTTACTACACACAAAATTGATTTTCTGGAGGAGCATTACCGTTAATCCGGAAGAATATTTGTTAACCCGGAAGTGCAATTTTTACAGAATTGATTTGTAAGTTTTTTCTGTAATTTCATTCTCAAAAATGGCAAAAAAAATTTTTTTTTTTTTTTTGGAAATATTAATTGCACACATAAAAAGTATCTATCATTTTTATTTGAATCTTTTTAACGGAAAAACTGGTGGTTTTAGGGGGGTATTCTGGGGGAGGAACAAGGCAGAGAGCAGCGCTGCCATACTAGTTGTATTCAGATCCAGCCCTTTTATTAATTAATAATCCTTACCATATTGTAAGCCCAAATAAACATTATAATTGTTTTGTAAACATTATAATTTTTAAAATGTGACCATTAAATTGAATAGTAATTAGAGAAAGCTGTGCGAGTGTTTCACAGCAATATTCATCTTGGTTAATCCTTAAGAGTTGAGATACACTTACCAGAATGTTATTCCTTTTGAATTCCTTATAGTCCACAAAATGTTGTATTCGTCATTCCTTTATAATCCATCATCTACATAGGCTTCCATACACCTGTTAACATTACTTGGTACTAGTACCAAAGGGACTTTAATATACTAGATTGTATCTTGCCATGTTTCGTCATATCAAACTTTCCTATAAAGAGTTACTTTAGTACAATATGTGGTTCCATCACCTTACAAAATGTTGAGGTGCATTAAAAAAAAATATCATCCCCAGAATTCCAAATTTGAAGACAATAGGTTAACTGGAATATAGAGCGGGTTTCAGGATTTTTGGTCAACGAACCCCATCGATATCCTTTTAAACTTGGAATGCTAACTGCACAAAAAATTAGCACGTCAACGTCATTTAAAACATTTGGGGAGGGGGGATTTATTTTTGTGGGCTGTTCTGGGGGGGGGGGTTCTCTGACATTATATTTTATGTTTTATTGGATTTTAAATGAAGTGCTTGTTTTATGGTTTACTATCCAATCATATTTAAGTACTGACCTACCTGCAATGGAGTGAGAACCCAATTTTGAAGAACATTTGGTCGATTATAATTTTGCTTTTTTACCTGTGACTGAAGAACAATTGTATGATGAATACTTACATACTTTTACAGTCAATTCCAATCATCGTCCGTGAGTCGCCGCCGTTTCTAAGATCCTAATAATATCTCCTCGCCATTTTCTCGTTGGTTCGTTCTCTGCACCTTCTGCCAAAAGGTCTCCTTTTCTTCGCTTCATCCTTCTTATGTGCTCATACCATTTCAGGGTTACTTCTCTCTGAACATTCTCTCGATGACACATATCTTAGAATCTTTTTTTTTTTTTTATCGAACATTTAATTCCTGAATCGATCCTTCCGAAGTAGCTTTCATATTTCGACGTAGAAAATCCATCTCAGCTGCCTGCAAGTGTTTCCCCTGCTAGTATAATGATTAATTTTGGGGAAAGGGGACAACTTATTAAAAATTACAATTGGGAATGGAATACATGGAAACATGATAAATAATAGGAGGAGTAAAATAGAAGGAGATGTTGAAATTGCGTGAGGTTGGTGTCCCTCTTGTTTGCCCCAGCCGTCACGTATTTTGCAAGAGTTATTGCCGTCCGTCGGTTAGTGCATCTGTATGTGTGTGTGTATGTATTTTGTTCCAGAGCTATGACATTGCCATTGTCACGCTCTTGACAGTTTAGGTCACAGAGCTTTCAACACCAATATCTCTCTCTTTCTCTCTCACATCCCATCACATCACAGCCAAAGCCAGAGAGTCCCCAGCTAGCCCTTAAAGCAAGAAAGACTATGGACCATGTATGTGTTGTGTTGTGTTGTGTTGTGCTGTGTTGTGTGTGTGTGTCTGTCCGTCCGTCTTTGTACAGGCGACTACTTTTATAATCCACGTAAGCTTTGGATGATGGGCTTTCGTTGCTCACAATTCTCACATACTTCACATCTCCTTCTCTTTGATAACTTCCTGAACTTTTACGCATAAACAATTTATCTTGAAGTTGGCTATTTTTATTTTTTATATATTGTTATTCTTGATTCACCTAAATATAGAATACATGAAGGCATTTTTTTTTATAATATTATTCTTCTCTTTCCTTTTTTATGGAACTGTATGGAAAAGCCTGCATTGTCACGATTTTCTCCAAGTTAACATATAATGCCGTAACTGTTTATATGCTTACATATGCACTCTTTGTAATATTCACATTTCACGAACTCGTTTTTTTTAAAAAAATAGAAAGAATATGGCGTGTAACAATCACACGACATTCTCTTATTCCTATTAATACAATTATAAAATTGACAAATGTTTCTCAAAAACGGATTCAGCGGGTTTTCTTTGAACTGAAACATTTCTGCGGGAAATTCATTTAAGGGCATTTATTGCGGAGGTGAGGGTTATGTTTTCCTCTAATATGCAATTTCCGTTCACCATTGTACTATACAATAATGCCAACTAAATAATATTAATTAGAATTATATAAGTTGTCAAAATTCCCAGTTTGGAGAAAATCGGTTGAGCTGAAAATGCAACTTTACTGAATACGTTTTCCAGATATTTTGTTTGTTTGTTTGTGATTGTCTCAAAAAAATGCCACTACGGTGTTAAACACTAATATTGATTATAAGTGTGAAAAAAATTTGCCATTTCGCAGTAAGAGAAAGTCGTGTGAGTTTTTCACATCAAATTTTTATTATTATTGACATTTTCTCAGCAGCTGCAATACAGGCTTCTGAATATATACCACACCCCACCACGCCGACAAAAGCCTAAATGGTTCCAGAAACTGCCTCTCCTACTAACTCACTTTAACCCTACACCTGTATAAACTTCCTCTCAATGAAGCTTATTTTATTAAATAAAGAATAGTTCACTAATTGATGGAATGAAATGATGATATTATTTTCTTTTCGTTTCCTTCATTCACCGAACCGTAATTATAAGAAAAACTTGAAAAATGGTTCCATTTTGTTTTTTTGTTTGTTTTTTTAATACTGAAAAAGACGTTAATACTGTTCCCATAGCAACGGTATTTAACTACGTGTAATTTTTTTTTTTTTAAACCCTCTTCCACCAGTAATTTTCCTTACAAAAATACCTCTTGCGGTTTATACAATAGAAATATTTTTTCTTTTTTTGAATACTGTCTCCGAGCATAAGTAAAGAAAATATATAATATATCAAAAAGAGTATATATATAAAAATAAAAGAAAAAACGAATAGAAATAAATATATATAAAAAAAACAACATGAATGATGATGGTTTTTGTGGTTGTATTGATGATACAAAGTTATGTCTTGTTTGTATTATTTCCTTTCCAATTTCTTATCTTTAGTTTTCTTTTTTTCTTTTTTTAAATTGTATCTAACGATGTTTGTTTGTAAGAATGAAGCGTGACTGTTGTATTGTTTACTTTTTATAGGTTAACTAAGAAATTATATATGTATATATATATTACTCGTGGAATATTTACAATGTAATAAATAATAAATATGTGTGCTGCTTATGTTTTGTATCTTTTTATAGTTAGGTGCATATTCTACCTATATATATTATTTTTATAGTGCTTTATATTTTATATATATATTTTTTTCTACTTTTTATTTAGCTTCGTTTAAAATTTTGTTATTCAAGTTTAATATATAGGACAATTTTATTTTAAACGTAATAAACATAAAAATGGCAGAGTTATGACTGTAAAACAATCTCACAAAATATAAAAAAACAATCTATTTTACTCCTTTATATAAAATGACAAATTTTCTTTGAACGCAAATTCGTAACATAAATCTAGAAGTGGCGGTGGCGGGGGAGGGGATAAGTACCATCCTACTAATCTTAGCAGGTAGACAAGTGAAGTTTACATTAGGGCCCAGTAGAGCGCTCTAAAAACACTGAACCTATAAACTACGTTCCTATATATAAAATTTGAAATTAATGCCACAAATTAAACACACTTCTAGTCGCAAAACTATCGAAAATAATATTTTTTTTTTTTGAAAAATGTTTAAAGGAAATCGTCGTAATCGTTTTTGAGAAAATTCCAAGAAAACTCAAAAACCTATTTTATTAAGCCGGCACTAGCAGTTAATCGATTTTGTTCATATTTGGAACGTTTTTCAATGCAGCCATTGTGTATTAATAAATATGTATGTGGTAAAAACCATATATTTAATTGAAGATGTACTTTAGAGGAAAGCATAAGGTTACGGTTAAGCCCCAGAACGTCCCAAAAAAAATAAAGTTTTCCAAGAAAAAAATATTTTAAACAAAAGTGACAGGTAGATTTATATGTGTAGACAGTATACGAGGTTTAAAGAAAATTGGTGGTGCCGTTTTCGAGAAAATCGCAAAAATCTGAAAAGAAATGAAATTCAGTAAAGCCTCACTTCCGGTTGATAGATTTTGTTATAGTACCTAGACGGTATATTAAGTTTGAGTTTCTGCAGTTTTCGTTTTTGAAATATTTTTTCACATGCGGACACGATCGCATAATACTTCCCTCTTATGCAAGAGAAAGTAATAAATAAACAGAGAGAGAGAGAGAGAGACAAAGAAAGATTAAGTTACCACATAAGAGCGAATCGTTTGAATAATAAAAACTATATAATCATTTAACTATGCTAACTTGATCTCAAGTGATTTTATTTTTCGTCAAGACATTTTCCTTGATACCCAGCTTCTTTTTGTGGTCATCGACCGGTTTCGGGCGTTCGCCCATCTTCATTTTTTTTATTTTATGTTAGATTTTTTATTTTTATTTTAGATTTTATTTTTATTTTTTTTATTTTTTTTTTAAATTAAGGCGCGTTAACATCTATGGTGATTGGCGCCCGGAGCCTTTTCAGTGCACTGCCGGCCTCCGGACAGTGTATTCTCGTTACAGACAACAATGTCCATTACCGGACAGTGAGCTGTAGAGGCTCCTAGGAAGATTATATTTTTAAATCCTAATTAAATTAATTTAAGGTCCTAATTAAAATTAGTTGGGCACCTTGAAAAAATAACCAATAAAGTCATGCTATATTAATCAAATAATTATAGTACCTTTACGTGTTTGTTTGAACAGACAAAAAAAGAATAACAGTTAATTGGAACCATTTTCGAGAAAATTGTGAAAAAACTGAAAAACCATTTGCAAAGTTTCATTTCCGGTTGATGGATATTGCCAGGAAAATCTTCGTGTCGGATGAGGTGGTAGAACTAAATAGAATACCAAGTTTGAACTTCCTGCGACTTTTTGTTTTTGAGATATTCTGTTAACACACATCCAAACACATACACATATAGAGCATTGGCTAAAAACATTTTTATTTTCGTATTCAGGGGAACCTAAAACATGTATTTCCGGTGAAACATCTGGCACAATTGCAATACTTTCTCGTACTAGGAGTAAGAGAAAGTAGTTGGAGTACTAAATTTAAATAAAAAGAAAAATCATTGGAGCCATTTGTGCGAAATTTTGCAACAAACTGAAAAATCTATTCAATAAAGTGGTAACTTCCGGTAGAGGGAAATTTAAGAGATAATTTCATGTCGGATCCGGTAGTGATACCCAAACAGAATGTCGAGTTTTGAGCGCGCACACTAGGCACAAACAGGCCATTTTCTAGAAAACTCCTTTCTCAAACTCAGGGGACCTCAGAAGTACGTATATTTCTGGTGAAGACTTGACATGAACACAATAGTTCCTTTTACCAGAAGTAACAGAAAGTAAAAATGAATTCATGGAATTAACTAGTGATAAGCCTAGTTGAATTTAAGTTTTATTCCATAATCGTTTCGTGTTTAATCAATAAATTTAATATAAAAAAAAACACACACACATGAACATTAAATTACATAAAAATGGTGGTCATTCATTATACGTAATGGTTTGTTGAACATAGGTAAACTGTATGAAATTAATTAAATGTATAAATTTTATAGCAACGAATAATAGTCTCGTGGTTCCATCAAGATATGTGTTTACCATTAGTCTGCAACAGGGTGTTCTGCTTCCAACTTCTCTCGTTACCGCAAGTTCGTGACCATCTTTTCAGCATTATCGTGTGTATATACTTTGGTCTTTAGTGTTTATCCCTTACACTATCCATTCTCAATGTACAACTAAGAGAACTTATAACTAAAACAGGAAGGCAAACTAATAGAACATATGTTTTTTATTTTAATTAAAAGCATAAAACAAATAAAACAAATTCTGGTGTGAAACATTTACACACAACTTCCCCTTAGTGCAGTATACAATGCACATTTAAGTGATCAATTTTCTTCAAACTTATAATTTTTACTAAATATTTACTTGTCTTCAATTTTATATTAATTTTGGAGAATCTAAACTTAATAAAATAACTACTTTTTTTGAAGAAACCATACCCTCTCCCTTCTCCCAAAAACTTCTTTAAATGAACTTTCTTGCGAAAAAGTTCCCAGTAAAAGGATAGGTCTCTGTATTCATAGTGTAACAAATTTAATAAAATCCGTCGATGTTTTTATGGATAAAATCGTAGAAAACTGAAATAACTTTATTAAAAACGCACTTCCGGTCAACCGATTTTCATCAAACTCGTCATTTTGGCAACATATTTAATTCTAATTAATATTATATTGACGATAGAATCGTAAGTAAAGTAAAATATTGGTTCAGAGGATAGCATAACTCTGCCCCTCTCCCCCCCCAAAAAAAACCACCTCAACTGAATTTTCCCGCAAAAATGTCTGCAATAAAAATTGTAACACTCTGTATGTGTAGTTGATATGACTAAGTTTACAAAAAAAATTGTTAGAGCCTTTTTCGAGAAAATTCAAAAATGAAAAACTATTCAGTAAATTGGAACTTCCGGTTTGAGTGATTTTTTTTGTTCAAAACCTTATTGTTGGGTAGTTAAGTGTCTCTTTGTGGAACTTAAACTAAATGTCAAGTTTGAACCTTCTGCGATTTTCGCTTTTTGACTTATGCAGAACCACCCAAATGCTCAAAGACCCACTTCTAAAAAGCATTTTTTGGACCCAGGAAACCTCAAAACATGTATTTCCGGTGAAAAACCGATATCGAAAGTTTGGCACAATCGCAATACTACCTTTTACAGTAGTAAGTGAAAGTAAAAAAGGAATGTTATTTTTTTAAGGAATCGAAATAAAAAAAAAAAAAAATTGATAGAGATATAGAGCAGAGAGGTTGATTCGTGGGAACAGAACAGGAACATTGCTATTTGGCCGGATAATACACTAAATTGGGACAGTGTGAAGTTAGCGGCACTGCACCTATCACAGTTAGCAAGGCATTTAGCGTCGCCAGGCTGGACCACACAGTTCAATAACTGGTCACTATTTAAAAAAATATATAGAAAAATCTGGTGTGAAACACTCACACGACTTTCCCTTACTCTTTTTATTACAATTATATATAAAATGACAAATTTTCTTTAAACTCTAATTTACGTATTTGTCCTATTTCAAATATAGAGGTAGTGGGGATAAATACCAACCTATACTAATCTTGACAGGTACAGAAGTAATCATTATATTATGGCCTATTAGAGCGCTATAAAAAACACTGAATCAAATACATGTAAAGTTTGAAATTAACAGTAAGGTGAGAACATAATCATCAATAATCACATGTAATTATGAAATATAAAAAATAAAATAAAAATACAATAATATTAAGAGAATAATAGAATTGTTTGAGTTACAAGTTATTGATGATAACAGTAGTTTGGGGACAGTTATCGGAAGTTAAATTCAGCGAACAGCTCAATTCTATACTTCCATGCAACTCTGGTGAACTGCACAATTACCATTTGGTAGATCTACAGAAACTTCCATTTTCAGAATATCAGAGCCAATGACAGAGAGATCCGGAGAATAGGACACATACAAACAAAATCGTAAGTGTCCTCTCTAGCCCGCAAGTTACAAAGAAAACATTGATCCCTGTCTTCTTAACCATAGGGCCTATAATAGATAACAAGCACCTCACATCTGAGGTTCATTATGCAACGCGAAATGGTCAAGTCAACGCAGCTATTAGCTAGAAGATTCCCACTTCGGACACATAATCAAGTCCCCAATCAATGTATTCAACTATGAGAAGTTTTAGCCCGTGCGACCATATCGCCACGGCTTACCTGCTATGACAATATAATTTTCAACGAGTACTCCAATTTAGATACACTAGACCAATATAGTGATAGATCAGGCGCATATTCAGCTGCAAGAGTTTTCTTAGTTCTTAATATCTAATTTGCCAATATTCTGGATGACCTATTCTGGGGCATTTTTAAAACTTTAACAATGTATTTAAAGTGGAGACTCAAAGTATATCAAAAAGTTGGGTCTAGACCTGTATCCAAATGATGGATCATATAAGCAAGGCGTATAAGAAGGCAAAAAGTAAAGTTTCTTTAAAAAGAGTCCCAACAGCCTCTCTACAATCTCATATTCATCAAAACCCTTTAAAGGAGAAGCATAACAGAGAATCGCACACATAACCGAATTAAAAATTTTCGATTTGACAGTCGCAAAGACTGTTAATTGCTCTTCTGTGAATAACGCTTTTCCAAACTCCATTCAACGCAAATTTTGCACCACTAGCTTTCTTTCTTTAAAATGAGCTTGGAAAGACAAACGAGGTGTTAATGTAACGCCAGGTAACCACTTGTATCTACTAACACCCCCCCATAGTGCTAGTGTTCACTAGACTTTAGAGGGCCGCTATTGCGGAAAACCATAATTGGTGACTAATCAAGATTTAAGGTGGAGACCCCTCACTCGTCTACAATAGAAATATTCCTTTAGTAAAATGCATTTATGAATATGCATACGTCTAAAGCATCGATAGAATTCCAAATTTGAAAAATCCAAAGTACGATTTTTACAGAATAGATTTTTTTTTTTTGTGAATTTTCTGGAAAACTATTATATAACGGTGTATTTCTTTAAACTGTACACACAAAAATGTATCACTTTTGCTTCTAACATTTTTCTGAAAAAGTTGTTTTTAGGGAGTCCTGAGGAATCTGAGTCGTTAAAATTTAAATATTATGTATGTTCAATATTATTGGCGCTCTCTTTTGTGTAACAATGTAATCATTCTCCGCCTGGGTCGATAGGATGGCACTTGCCCCGCCACCACCTGTTAGGATAAATGAGCAAAATCTTGAAGTTTAAAGAAAATTTGTCATTTTGTATATAATGACGTATATTGACAGCAGTAAGAGGAAGTCGTGTGAGTTGTTCACATCAGATACTTTTTCCTCGAACAAACTTCCGCTGAAAACTAATTTCGAAAATTTGAAACGATCGCTACACTTCCTCTTATAAGTAAGTGGACAAAAATTTGAAAAATAAATCGTTTATAGTTAAAAAAAAAACACGAAGAAATATAAATTTAGTATATGGCTAAAAAATATTAAATAGGCAACAAACAACACTGCGCGTGCGTCTATATTAACTGTAGAAAATGTTAATCAGCCAGTAAAAATACTGTTCAAGTGTTTATATGTGAGTGTGTTGTGTGTGTGTGCGTGTAGGATATATGTATAGTTTGTACGTCTGTCTGAATGTTTTGTGTGTTTCATTATAATCCTAACGGTTTTCAAGTTTTGAGGCCATACTATAAAGCACTCTCTCTCGCTACCCCCCACCCCACCCTTCCTCCTACTCTCTTTCACCAGTTGTCTAGCGCACTCACCCGCACATTTTACACTTAAATCACATATTTACCACAACCGTCCACTTGACCGACTAAATTCCTTTCTTTTCTTTTTTTATATTTTGCGATCGTGCCAAATTTTTGAAATTGAGTTTTCACCAGAAATATTTGTTTTTGAAGACCTCTGAGTATATAAAAAAATATATATACATATATTTGCTAATGGTTTGTATAATATATGCCTGTCTGTATTCGCTTAAGAATGGAATATCAGAAATATTGCAGAAACTACAAACAACTCATCAAACCGGAAGTGCCACTTTACTGAATGTCTTTTTTCCCATTTTAATTTTCTTCATTGAACTTCGCTTATTAACACAACCGTAAAGGCCGATTAACTTTTATTTCAAAAATATTTGTCCAAGAAAATCGAATTTTCTTTCCTGTGCGGAAGTCAAATTGCAACGTTAAGGTTACTTCTAAAGTTACCTATCACAATTCAAAATACAGTTCTACCACCTATATAATATTAGGGAATTTAAAAATGCATTATTAGAATTGCAAGTTTGTAGAAAAGCTGCTAACCGGAAGTACGACTTTATAGAAGCGGTTTCTGATTTTTTTAGAGTGCCGCTAGATGTTTGGTTGGGAGATCTGATAGAGAGAACGCCGCATGCGTTCAGGACGGCTTCGAATGTGGCCCAACAAACAATTTTAAACTAATATAAATAAATAATTAACTATTCAGATTTATTTGAGGTCTCTTTCATCACCAAGGAGTGAAGGGAATATCTCGGCTTGACGGTTCGATTTTAAGAAACGCGCTCTTTAGTTCAATGTTGTCTTGGATGTTACCTACCAGTTTTCAAATAGAACATATATTAAATGCAATCTGACATTTAATTTAAAGACTGGACTTTATAAATCCTATCTTCCCAGACCATTGATATCCCAGTCGCCTCACAATACTGCCTATATATATGTATATATATATTAAGCGTGTCTTCGATTTTTGGCAACATTTGTGAGCAACTATTTTCAAGGATGAAGTAAACTAAGAGTAAAATTAGTAACAAAATGTCTGTAAAATACCTTGAGATTTGCATTTTAGTATTTCAAATACAGTTTCCGCTATCCTACTCGTTAATGATTATACACAATCTCTATCTTAAACAGCTTTCTGACTATGAATTGAAAAATATAGCCCGGATGTCAGAAAAATTATAGTCTTGCTCATCAGCTATGATTAATGTTAATGTTTGTATTTTAAGTACGGCCCAAGACAGATCTTCTTTGTCCAATGCGGCCCAGACAGACGAATAGGGACAACCCTGTAGCCAGATAATATAAAATATTTATCTGGTCCTTTGCGCCTCCTCCCAAAATCAACAATAAAAATCCCTACAATGCCATCAAACGTATAGTACAAATTCCAAGTTTGAAGAAATCTTGAAGTGAATTATAATTATTGTAATATTTGCAGTGATAGAAAGTCGCGTGTTTGTTTCAAATAAGATATTTTGTTGTTGGTTTTATTTCTTACTTTCTTTTTTCGTAATAAAATAACATCTCATTCCTGACACAAAAATAAAAAAATAAAAAAAACAGCAACTGGATTTCTGATGATTGAACAGGTCTGATAAAAAATGTAAGCTTCAAAACAAAAAAAAATCAAAAACTTTTACTTCCGGTAAGAAGCCTACAAAATTGAGGCCTACCAACCTAATCTCGTCAACAATTTGACACGCATACTTAATTTATAAAATTTCTTTTACTGACCAAAATATATATATATTCTTAACGGTATTTTATTATAATTATTTTACATTCGACCATATTCAAATACATCCTAAAACATACATAAAAATAAAAACTGATGAATGGGATGTATATTTTCACTTAAACCTGTTTTTTTTTTTTTCTAAACATTAAATATTACGATGGTTGATTGATTTTTAGAAAATATTAAATTCCTGATCAACCTTTAATTAATTTACAACCAATAACGTCATCATCATTTTTCTTATCTCTATTCAGTGATTGAATTAATATTGCAAGTTCATGGTTAATCATTAAAACACCTGCTTTTGATACTTAATTAAGTTATCTGTTTTGTAAGTAGAGCTTTACCTTTTCACTTTCTCTTATTCCTAGTTAGAGGTCTCAAAGTTTCGAAATTGAGTTTTCACCGAAAATACCTGTTTAGGGGACCACTGAATATGAAAAAAATGTTTTTAGCGAATAGTCTCTGCGTGTGTGTGTGTCTGTGGAACATAATATCTCAAAAGTATGAAAAGTTGCAGGAACTTCAAACTTAGTCTTCCGTTTAGGTACTACTCTACCTACCTCTTGTGACATGAAGGTTTCGAGCAAAAGCCATCAACCGTAACATCAACTTTATTCGATGGTATTTTTACTTTCTCTTACTGTTTTGTTTTACTGTCAAATTTTCGATATCGAGTTTCCACCGAAAATATATGTTAAGGTCCCCTGAGTCGAAAAAAGTGGTATTTAGCAATTGGTCTGTTTGTCTGACTGAGTGAGTCAGCATATCTCAGGAACGAAAAATCGCAGTATGTTCAAACGTAATGATTCGTTAAAGCGCTACCACGAGACCTGAGAATAACCTGTTCGTAAAATCGTTTAACCGGAAGTGCCACTTTACTGATCGTTTTTTTTTTCACTTTTTTGCGATTTTCTCGAAAACAGCTCCAACGATTTTCTTTAACTTAACATATCAACACTACACACACAAAGAACTACAACTTTTATTTGAAACATTTCTCCGGAAAAATACATTTAAGGGTACTTTTGTGGAATTGTTGGGTTTAGGTTTTTCTCTAAAGTGTTAGTTCAGTTTATTACACAATTCTATTATGTAAATAATATTAATTAGAATTAAGTATGTTGTTAAAATTCTGAGTTTCAAGAAAATTAGTAAACCGAAAATGCGTTTTTATAGAACAGTTTTTCCATTTTCGTGATTTTCTCCACAAGCTCACCAACGAATAAATTTGTTACCTAACCATAAAATTTGTCGTAGATGTGGTGGTTGGTTCCGCAGAGCTGAAAAGCATCAGAGACATTTTCCGTGGTAGCCTGCTTCATTTTGTGGTCATCGACCGGTTTCGGGCATTCGCCCATCTTCAGGATGCGTTTTTCAGACAGTGTGACAACACAGACTTGCGCAAAGCAAATTCAATTTACAGGAGTGTGCAAATTCAGCTCTTTATATGTGTAGTTCACATTCCTAGTTTAAAGAAAATAGTTGCGAGACGTTTTAGAGAAAATAGCAGAAAACTGAAAAATACTTCCTTGTAAAAACGCACTTCCGGTACCCCGATTTTTCAAACTCGGAATTTCAACAACATATTTAATTCTAATTAATAAGCTGAAATAGCACTTTAATGGAAACCATAACCCCAACCATCCCCTAAAAGTACCCTTAAATGAATTTTCCCAGAGAAATGTTTCAAATAAAAGTTGTAGCTCTTTGTATGTGTAGTTGATATACCAAGTTTAAGATAATTGTTGGAGCTATTTTTGAGAAAATCACAAAAACGTAAAAAAAAAAACAAATGTTCAGTAAAGTGGTACTTCAGGTTGAGGAATTTTGATAGATAACCTACTGTCGGATCCCATGGTGATACCTAAACGGTTTGAACTTTCTATGATTTTTCGTTTTTGAGGTATCCTGTTCACATACATACACATATACACACACACACACACACACACACACACATCACTTTCTAAAAACCACTTTTTTAGACTCAGTACCTGGGAAAACTCGATATCGAAAATTTGACACGATTACAATACTTCCTCTTACAAGGTGTAAGAGAAAGTAAAAAGGATAAAAATATAGTTTTTTCAATGTAAATGGATTTAAAAAATAAAGGATGCTCTGACAAAATGTTAAAGATTATAGCCTTTAAGGAAGTAAAATAAAAAAAGTTGTGCAAGACAGTATGGGGTATGAACAGCAGAAAAGATAAGAAAACTTAGGGATGCGTCACGGTATGTGTGGCCAGCAAGAGGGCGTTGTGCCTCCTCCTCTTCACACTCCTTCTATCTCTCTCACGCTCTTCATGGTGAGCATCAATACGAGCAATTCTCTATATACTTCCCACACCACCATTACCACCATACTCTACAGGCTCTCTTTCGGGCCTGGTCACAGTAAAGAGAGAGAGAGAGAGAGAAAGAATTGTTTAGCAATCAGACCAAAGCAGTAACGGTGTTAAAAGAAGATCGCGCTGTTCAAGAAGATAGGAGAAGAGAGGTTTGGCGTGACCAACACGTTTATCCTTTATTCTATTTCCCACCATTATTATTATTATTATTATTATTATTTTTTATCATAAATAAATTCAATGAAAATCTAATATGGAAAACATTGGACAAACATTGACATGTCCATCTACTCAACTACTCGTATATAACAAAACATTGTCTACCTTTCTCTCTTTCTCTGTTGGTTTTTAGTTTCTCTTACTGCTGTAAGAGCAAGTATTGCATATGTGTGAAGTTTTCGAAATTGAGTTTTCACGGAAAAGGCCTATTTAGTATGACGAAAATGTTTTTATCAAATGGTGGGTGTGTGAATAATCATCCCATAAACGAAACATTGTAGGAAGTTCACACTTGATATTTCCATTGAGGTACTATCACCGCATCTGATGATAACATTTCCGGTCAAACTCCATTCACCGGAAGTGCAACTTTATTAAAATATTTTTATTTTTATAGAAATGCAAAATTGCGGGGATTTTTTCTTCAGATTTTTCAAAAACGGGCTTTAACGATTTTAATCAATATTTCGTACAATTACAAACATAAATTCCTATCACTTTTTGTGAGGGGGAGATTCTGGAGGACCAGTTAGCCTCTAAAGTACCACTTCAATACAATATACTGTTCTGCCACGTATATATTATTAATATACATCAGAAGCATTGCTAAAATTTCAAAATTGAAGAAAATCGGTTATCCGATTGTGTAAAAGTGCGACTTTACAGAATTGGTTATTGAGTTGTCTGGAATTTTCTAGAAAAAGACTATAACGGTTTTCCTTTGAAGTTGGAACACCAGCTGCTCAGATATGAACGTGTCATTTCTATTTCTTAACATTTTTTCGGAAAAAATTGGTTTTATAATAGTTCTGCGGAATTTGGGGCGTTAAATTTCAAATGCTATTTAGGGTTCAATGTTATGGGCGTTTTCTTCTGGAATTGTATGTAATCACTTCTACTACCTGCCTGAGTAGGTAACTTGTCCCCTCACCGCCGCCATATATATATAGGGTGTCCCAAGGTATATGGATAACGACTTTTTCTCCGAAACTAATATAGCTAGAAAAAAAACTAAAAAATACGTGTCCCCGTAGTTTTTTGTTAGAAAACCAAATTTAATTTGCAAATTTGTTTTGGTGCTTCCAGAAACGAGATATAGGCACCAACTTCATTTTTTCAAATGGGAAGGTGTGGTTTTTATTTAAGAAATAGATTCCTCTATTTTTTATAGGAAAATTTACTTGAACGGTTTTTTTCTTTGAACGATATTTTACAAGTTATGAATGAAAACATGATTCCTATAAGAAATTTCATAATGATTGAAAAGAAGAAAAGTACTATTTTATTATAAATTTTACTCCTCATTAATTACAGATCTTGCTCGAACTGGCCCCCACTGGCATACACATGCTTTTTCCTGCCAATTGTACCTTATGACCAAAGAAATACATCTCTAATGGTGGAGGCCAGGTCGAGCAAGATCTGTAATTAATGAGGAATAAAATTTATAATACAATAGTACTTTTCTTCTTATTTAATCAAAAAACCGTTATAATATCATTTTGAAATTTCTTATAGGAATCATGTTTTCATTCATAACTTGTAAAATATCGCTTGAAGAAAAAAACCGTTCAAGTAAATTTTTCATACAAAAACCACACCTCCCCATTCGAAAAAATGAAGTTGGTGCCTGTATCTCGCAAATTTGCAAATTAAATTTGGATTTCTAACAAAAAACTACGGTATTTTTTAGTTTCTTTCTAGCTATCTAGCTATCTTAGTTTCCGAGAAAAAGTCGTTATCCATTTACCTTGGGACACCCTGTATTTATTTACCGTCTAGTAGAGAGAGGTTTTACAGAACGTCTTCCATCCATCTCTATCCCTTGCCAACTCAGTTCTCCTTCTCCATTTTCTATTCCTCTTGCTTCCAAACCTTACTTCACTTCCTTATCTCAGGTTCTTCTTGGTCGGCTGCTTCTCTTTCACTTCCGATTCGTACACTAATTTTGCGAATCCTGTCATTTTCCATCTGGCAACGTGTCCGAACCGTCTGAGTTGGTTTCTTCTAATCGATTCTATGATGGGATCTACGCCTAGGTCTCTTCTTACTGTGGCATTTCTTACCTTGCCTCTTCTAGCCTTCCCTAAAACCTTTCTCAATTAACGCAAATTGAATTTGACTTTTCAATCTTGTCGTCAGGGGCGCCAAGACTCACTAGAATATTGGTAAGCACACAGCTTTGTGTCTAGCGACCTTCGCTTAGGCGGAGACTTCTTTCTTTCCCAGGAAACTGTTTCCAGTAGCGTGAAAAAAATCCTTCCTTCCCCACTTATCTTCTCTCTCACTTGATCTCCCATTCTACCTCCTTCATTTAGGTGGACATCCAGATATTTGAACGTTTTCATTAGCTCTAATACCGCTCCTCAGGACTTCATGTTATTCTCCTGCTACTATCGTCTATCACCATGGTCTTCGTTTTATCGGTATTCATTTCAACTTCTATCCCTTCACCACCTCTCTATACAAAGAGAAATCAGTGAAATTTGAAGTTTAAAAAAAAATTTATTTTATTTATGTATAATCTTATTAACAGCAGTCATATTTTTACTTTCTCTCAGTTTCTCGCGATTACTTCGAAAATGGCTCCAACAACTTTCTTCAATAGTTTGTATACTATCTATACGGCCAATCTAAGATTTTTTCTTACCAGGTTTTCTGGATTTTCTTTTTTCAACTTCCGCATATATCCCTGTCACTTTTATTTGAAATATTTTCCAAGAACATTTATTTTGTGGACGCATCTTCGAGGGGAACTTGCAACGTCAAAGTTTCCTCTAAAACTGCCCTCTCCCTAGTTCGGTTTTCTACGTTTCAATAAATATATTGATAGAATTTTCCATTTTAAAGAAAATCAGATGAAAAAACTGGAAGTGTGGTTTTACTCAATGAGTAATTTTTATATTTCACATAATCCTGGCGATAGATAGAAGGTTCCGCCGCTTCAGCATGTTGACAGCCATGATGCAACGCTTAGTGTACACAGAGCAAGTAGTGCAGCGTAAAAATATAAACTTAAATACTGAACAATACTAAATAAACAAGCATATAGCGACAGTTAGTTTAATGGTTAATTAACATTAATTTGCGTGATATTCTGGATAAAATATTTACTTATATATATATATATATATACACATGTTCCAGATATTTAATTTAAAGATCAAGATTACTGTATGTCGTCTGCTCTCAGCTGTTTTGTTTAGATCATTATCTACACGTAATTGTTTCACGCACTGAATATTATATTTTAACAGATTCTTTTTTTTCTCTCTCTTTCTTCATCTTCTTCTTCTTCTTCTTCTCCTATCATCAACCGTATAAAGATTACGGTACTGCTCAGGTCTTAATTTAAAATAAAAAAACAATAAAGGAAACATAAGCCGGTATAATATAAAAGTTACTAAATAATTTAATTATCCAAGGTGGGTTGTTTAGTTGGTAGCGGTAGTAGGAAAATCAGTTATCACGCGTGACCTTCATAATTGTTATATTTCACTTGTAACGTGTAATAATTGCTTAAGTCTTACTCATACAAAAAAGAAATAATAAAAATATAATATAATCAGGAGAAAAGAGGAAATATACTAGCCAGCATGTGATTATTTTACAGGAATTAATAATCGAAAGTGTTTCTTTCACTTACTCTTAGTAAGAGGAAGTATTGTGGGATTGTCAAATTTTCGAAATTCTTTGTAAGAAAATTAATGATTTTTAGCGAATGGTCTGTTTATGTGTGTGTGTGTGTGTGTGTGTGTGTGTGTGTGAGAACAAAATATCTCAAAAACGAAAAATCGTAGACAGCTCAAACTCGGTATTCCGTTTAGGTACTATCCACATCTGAAGTTTTGGACCGGAAGTGCGAATTTAATGAACAGTTTCTCAGTTTGTTCGCCTTCTTTCCAAAAACTGTTCCAAACCATTTTTTTTGAACTTCCTACTGTACCAATCCAACACACGTACATAAATATTTATCTATTTTATTTGATACATTTTCTAGGGAAAATTGATTTTTTGGAACATTCTGAGGCTACAGTTACGTTTAGCTATTTTCTTTAGAGTACTACTCTAATACAATATATGGTTTTACCATCTATACATTATTGATATATATTACAAGCATTGCTAGGGTCCCGAATTTGTAGAAAATCGATTAAGCAGAAGTGCGATTTTACAGAATTGATTTTTGAATTTTCTTCAATTTTTTTCTGGAATTTTCTCGAAAACGATTATAATGATTTCCTTTAAACCTATCACATTTATCAAACATTTGATCCAGAATATTGATTTTAAATAGTTGCACGGCTTTTGTGACGTTGAATTTCAAATTTTAATTGTATTGGTTCAGTGCTATTGGTGCGCTCTTCTGGGCTACGGTGTGATTCTCTCTTACCTGGCTGTGTGGTACTTGACTGGGATGAACTGACACTTGTTCTTCTTCACCATAAATTTTAATTGTGTTGGTTCAGTATTATTGCGGCGCTCTTCTGGGCTACAGTGTGATTCTCTCTTACCTGGCTGGGATGAACTGGCACTTATTCACCACCTCTTATTTATTTAGGACAAATGAGTAGAATTTGAAGTTTAAAAAAGCATTGTCAGTTCCTGTATTAACAGAAATATTAAAAAGTCGTGTGAGAGTTTCACACCAGATTTTTTTATTTATAGGCTGATTTCCTTCAAATCTGTATTCGTATTGCTACTGTTGTCTAGCTGCAATTCAAATCTAGCCAGATATAGTAAATAGATATACAAGGGACGTTAAAAATGTTCTTTATATCTTATAAAGTATCTTGCCTGGTGCTGGAATGATTAGCGTTCTACCAGCAAGACCGACTAGCATGACAAATATATAGGTCATAATTCTTAAGTTATGTTAAAAAGTAGCGGAGATATGAGTTTGTTACAAAGCTATTTCTTAAGTGAAATAGAAGTTCTGAATGGTATGTTTTTCTGTGTCCATGTTGATATACTTCTATATAATCATCAGAAAATATGCACGTGGAAGTTAGTGTCCGAGATATATTAACTAAGGCCCCGTAATAGTGAAGCATTAGTTTAGATGTGGTTTAATGTTGTAATTAGACAGGGTACCCGATTAAGGGGCGCAAGACCTCCTTACACTAATATGGTTACTAATCAATTCATAAAAAATTATGCAGTTAAAAAGTTAAACTGTTGAAAGGTGTTTTTTGGGGGGGGAGGATATAGTGCTCTGCGAATTCCCAGTAAAGTACTGCTACAAACAATACTGCCGTCACCGGGTAGTAAGGTGTAAGAAGCTCATAGGAAAACAAAAATCTAAGGCAGCATTGCTGGACTCGTAGCAGGGATCTCAACGCTACCACTGATGAATACTATATCTAAAAAATAATTAATTATATCTTCTTAAAAGAAAAATACTCTGGATTCTATAAAAAAAAAGTAACATGTTTAGAAATTGAGCTGTCTCAGTTAACTCTCACTTTGTCTTTCTCTCTCAAATTGAACCTTGGGCGCAACACCTCACCTGCGGCCAAATTGCCTGATGGTGACTTTTCTTGGGGGATGGGGGGCATACCGCGATTAGTTTGCGGCCTTCGCTATCCAGACCCCCTCACGCCAACACCTTATACTTGGAATTTTGAATATCGTCTGATTCCAAAGAAACCACATTCTATATAACATATTTTTGGTAAAATAAAATAAAATTTTAAATCAGAATATGAAATACGGGTAGCATAAGATACGAATGAAAATATATCACACCTGATTTTCAGTGCATTAGCCTAGTAAAAAAAGCAAATTCCCTACCATTCCTCATCATGATGAATGATTACTAACCTAATTCACCACATTATTTATGGATACAACCAACATGAATATTTACTCTATAAAAATATAATTACCAGATGGTAATTTTTTTTTATTTTATGTATCCTAGAAATAAAATATGAAGAAAAAAGTTCTTAGAATCAATCATGAATCTATTTAAAGATTAAATAAGAGATATAACTGGATTATATATATCCAGTTAGAAGAGGGTCAGGCAACAGTTTCTAGTCCAAGAAAATATAACTGTATACATCTAAGATAGTATAATGAGATTTATTTTCTGAACATGTTCCCAGAGATATGAAGTGGGAATTGATAAAATGTATATATTATAAAGTAATATCATAGAAAAAGGATTTGACGATGTTTAATGATGTAGTAGGTCAAGTATTAAAGAGATAAGAAAGAAAAACTCTAGTTGCCAATTTTGGTAAGAGAATAATTGTATTAGGGCTGGAAAAATCTGGATGGGAAACTGCAAGACGAACCCAGCTCCTCCAGAACTAAGAACATCCTGTTGATGCCTTAAATCAGGAAAATATTGGACAAAATTTTGTTAGTCGCAGTGTACATAATTATTACATACCGGTGGAGGGGGGGGGATAGTAGCATAGACGGTGGAGTTCCCAGCGCAACAAAAATACATATTGACAAATTTTCTTGAAACTTGGAATTTTTACGAAATTTTGTTGGTACTGGAATAACCTTAAAGTAAAAGCAATATTTGAGGGAAGCGAGATCTTCCAGCTACCCCACCCCTGAAACCCCCTAAAATCTATTTGCTCTGAAAAATGTTTCAAAACAAAAGTAGCTATATATATGAGTGATAGTTATACTAAGTTTAAATAAAAACACCTGAAGTCTAGAAAATTGATTTAAAATTAAAATCGAACTGAAAAAAAAATTTGGTTTGAAACATACATACGGCCTTTCACATGAATGGGAGAATCTAAACTTTATACAACGACCTCTTTTTCTTGAGGAAAGCATAATCTTCCCCCTCCTTCAAAATCTCCCTTAAATAAATTTTCTCGAAAAAAATTTCAAACAAATGTGAAGGTCTCTGTATTTATGGCCAGTTTAACAAATTTAATGAAATTCGTTGGTGTTTTTATGGAGAAAATCGCAAATAATTGTTTAGTAATGTCGCACTTCCGGTAAACCAATTTTCTTGAAACGCGGAATTTTGGCAACTCATTTCATTGTAATTTGACATAATAGTCTGATATAATAAACTGAAACAACAGTTTAGAGGGAAACATACCCCCCAACCCTACTCAAATGAATTTTCCCGGGAAATTGTTTCAAATAGAAATGGTTGTTCTTCATATTTTTGTATTTAATATTCCAAGTTTGAAGGAATGGATCCGTTGTTGCCATTTTAGAGAAAATCGCAAAAAAACTGAAAAATCCATACAATAACGTATTACTTCCGTTGGCCGATTTTGATCAAACACAAACAACACTTGTTATTTCTAAAAGTGGGGCTGCGCAGCTAACTACATAGATTGCGATGCAAACACGCAGCTTTCCGATCAGTCAGCGGAAGACATAACATTAACATATAAAATAAAATAAAATACTTTTTAATATTTTTTAAATTGTCAAGCTGTTCGGCATAGGTTCAAAAAATGTCAAGTCCTACTTAAATTAAATACCAATTTTGAACTTGTAAAGTCGCACATTTCCGGTTAGCCGATTTTCTTCAAATTTGAAATTCTATACATTCTAGTGAAGCGACATTTTTGGGGAAACTTTAACATTGCAGTTTTCTCGATAAAAAAATAAATTTTCCTGGAAATAAAGTTTTTTTTTGGAATAAGTGATAGGCCTGAAAATGGTGGAAAAATGAAAGAAGTAAATAACCATTCAGTAAAGACTCAAAGAGGCCATCGTTAAAATAATTTCATCTTAAAACTTGATTTTCGGTAAAAACCAATCTCGAACATTCGACACCAAGGCGCCTAAGAGAAATAACAAAAAATCTGATGTGAAACAGTCACACGACTTTCTCTTACACTAATTAGTGTTATAATTTAATAAAAATGGCGGTGGAGATTTTATTTTTATACCTGAGCGCCCTTATGTGGTGCGCTCTATGTCAAATCCAACGAAGCTTTTGCAAATACCCCCCACATAACTCCCTATAATCAATTTTTTGTTAAGAAAAATGATTGAAATAAAAGCTTTATTTAAATGAAAATCGGTGTAACCGTTTTCGAGAAAATTCAAAAAAACTCAAAAACCTATTCTGTAAAATCGCACTTTCGGCTAATCGAGTTTCTTCAAATATGGATTTCTATCAATGCTTCTAATGTGTATTAATATTATATAGGTTGTAATACCATATATTTTATATAGTTAGAGGCGAACATAACGCTTACTATTCCCCCAGAGCCCCGCCAAAAAATCAGTTTTCTTGAGAAAATATTTCAATTAAAAGTGATAGGTATTTATGTTTGTAGATGGCTTACGAAGTTTAATGAAAATCGTTGGAAAATCATGAAAAACTGATCGTAGTAACTAAACGCAATATCACGTTTCAACTTCCTGTTCATACAAATATACACCATTCGTATAAAAACATTTTTTTTCATATTTAGGGGACACCCAAAATATGTATTTCCCGCGAAAACTCAATTTCAAAAATCTGTCAGGATCGCTAGGTTTTTAGAGAAAACTAAAAACTACGCTGTACATAATAATATAATGTTCGTTTAAGCGGAAAAAAAAACAATGATTTTTTTAATTTTTTTAGAAACATTTAAATTGAAAATCACTTGATTATTCAATTGTTAAGGACAATCTGTATAGTCAGGGCAGGTGTTTTTTTTTGCAGTTTAAAGCTAGAAAGAAAAAGAAAAGAAATTGACCCTGGGACTTAAAAAACTATAAATACCTGTGAAATATTCTAAAGGCATTGTCCTTGGGGGATAACTATAGTATAGTTGTTACATGCAAGTCTGGTATGTTTAGCTTGAACTTGCATGGTACAGACTTTTAACTTTACGACGAACACAAAACACCATTTCATACTTCATTTATGCTTGGCTAGTATTTCTAGAAGAGTTTTAATAGGCAAGCATGACCTTCATCAGTTGGTTTTTTCCAATTTCCCCTCTGCCACTCTCATTAACCATAAGATTTTTAACCAAAGTTCTAAATGTTTTATTTCGTCATCGTAATTTCAGCAACTGTAATAATAATAATAAAATCTCAACATATAAACAAATATTAATAAAAAAACAAGGAACAGGAAGAAAGTACAGGAAAAGTACAACAAAAAAGTAGAACTTAACGAATTATTTTTTGAGGTCAACATTTTTTTGTTTTCTCTTTGTCATTCTCTCTCTCTCCCTTTCTATTTTCAGCAATTACTATAGTGAGTTATTGTCTTCTGCCAAAGTCACGTATACTTTTCCTCGTGTCGTGAACATAGTTTGGTCTTGCCCTTCCCCTTTTCACGATATTAATCTGTCTCCGTTAATTTTGAAAAATCGATAAGGAATGCCCGTAATTGTTTCTAGTTTTCTGTTAACTATTGATAATAGGAAGTATTGCGATCATAAGCGTAACTTATATAACTCAGACTTTTGTTTATTATTAAGGACAATTTATAACAAAAACATATTCAAATAGTTTTTATGCTGTAAAAGAGTAAAAAGTTAGGCTTAAAAAGGATTACCATATGAAGACTCTTCACTTAATGGAGACAGTTTTATCCTAAGGTCTTACTGTAATCGGATTGAAATACCTTCTGTAATAAATTATTGTACAAATTCATACTGTCTGAAGTTTTTTTTTTTACTTTCCTTTCTTTATCGCAACATGTTTTTTTTTTCTTCTCGCAATATGTCTGCGCATGCGAGTTTTGTATTTATACAATTTCCACTTTAAGTTTCTGAAACTGGGGAATATTGCAAAATAATTTATTTATTTTCTCCAATAATTTTAATGGTCCACAGTACCTGTTAGGTGTGAATTCATCATGATTAGGCAATTTTTTTTTTCTTTTTACTTTGTATTAAGTCTTACAAGAGAAAGGATTGCGAACTTGTGTTAAATTCACGAAATATGTTCACGGAAATAAGTAGATATCCAATACGAAGGTTTCAATAAAAATCTATCAGCGGGAAATAAGACTTTAATGAAGATGATGATTTATATATATTCACGATTTTCTGAAAAGAAAAGGCACCAACAATTTTTTTCTGAAACCTAGTATATACCAGGGTTGGGCTCAAAACGACTAATATCACTCACTAACTACAGATTAGTTGCATCACCAGTCGGAAATATTAGTTGTGAGTCACTTGTCAACTTGATTTATTACTTACTTCATACAAGTGATTTGATTAGTCACAGCGTTGACAGAGAGCAGTTTCATAACGCCAAAATGGACATGAACGTAACTCCCAAGCTAGTCCGTCTGATAAGGATGACCATGACGAGTGCAGAATGTGTGGTCCGTATACAGACAGATCTATTTGAAGAGTTTGCGCCTGGCGGACCCGACTTGAGGAGGCTAAGGACTGCAGCAAGGGACGCCCAAGCCTACCTCCTATTTAACCTGGCGTTAGAGAAAAACGTGATGGATCTGATATCCAGATCAGCAATATCCTCTGAAAAAAACCGTCCAGCTTCTTGCATTCGTTGACGATATCGATATTATGGCAAGATCGATGAACGCGATGAGAAAGTGTTTCAGTCTCTAGAAGCAGCAGCCAGAAGGCCAGGCCTGGTTGTTAATGAAGCAAAGACCAAGTATATTCGCACAGTATGTGGCCCTTCTACCCAAGTGCAGCACGTGACAATCGTGCATTATAGGTTTGAGAGGGTTATGAGTTAACTATCTTTGATCTCTGGTAAACAGCGAAAACCCAGGGAGAATTATGGCCGAAAACAATTGTTATTTTGGCCTAGTAAACTCAGCTCTCGTGGCACAAAGTCACTGCTGTACTAAATGCTCATACGACCATTGCTGATTTACGGCTTCAAAGCGTGTACCATGACGAAAACAAATGAACGAGCCCTGGTTTGAACGGAAGTTGCTTCGTAGAAGCTATGGTCCTATACGAGATGGCCAGATCTGGAGATTAGTATAATCGAGAAGTTTACGCTATGTTCAAGGAGCCAGATATTTCTAAGGTAATAAAACTTGGAAGACTGCGGTGGCCAGGGCCGTGTTGTGAAGAAATCCCGATGAAAACTATGGAGGGCATTGTACGAGGTGGGTAGGCAGACCAAGGCTGCGATGGCATCCAGTTGGATTCCGCAACTGGATGGCAGCTGCGCAGGAAAGAGACCCTTGTGCGCCCGTCTTGAGGAGGGTAAGACACTCTTCATGAGTTGTAGTGCCATTAAAGAAGAAAAGATTAGTCACAGATGGTTTCGTTAGTCACCGAGTAGTTAATAGTCACTGCATCAACGAAAAGATGTACATTTAATTACATTTTTTACTTATATTTACATTAATTACTTTTTTACACTTTTTACGTTAATCACTTCAATAAAGAAATGACTAAGAATAGCATCAAATCTGAGACTAATCAATCTCATTTTTAAAAGTGATTCGTTTAGTCAAAATTTTTGACCTGACTAATAATCGTTTTTTAATGATTTGACCTTTTTTTTAAATTGATCAATCAGAATTCGTGAGTCGCTAGAAGTATAGATTATTAGTTATTAGTTACCAATCTAATTTATGATTACTCTGGTATTACGTACATAACGTCTTATCCTGTTTTATTTGAAGTATTTTTTTTTTTTAAATGAGATTCTGTTGGGTGGAAAAGCAACGTTGAAAAAAGGGCTGCCTCTCCTCTGAAGTGCCATTTCAGTCCTATTGCGGTTCTTTTTACCCATATAATAATATTACGTCCATTGATTCGTTGCATCCAAATTCCCAAAGTTTGAAGAAAATTGGTTATCAGGCGTCATTTTTTGGGGGCTTTTAACGTCTTTATAAAGTAATAAAGTTCAGCATAAATTTTTTAATTAAAGTGAAAATATTGGAAATCTTTCCAGTTTTATAACTCGAAAAAAAAAAGGAAAAGAAAAGAAAATGTAACAAAGGTTTTATTGAAGCGGAGAAAAATAAAATAAGGACAAAGATCAACCTGATGGCAATATGATGATGTGGTCCATTAGAAAAGAATGCGAAGAAGACGGGAGTTAGATTATCTAGAGCCCCAAAATAGTAACTTAACAATCAAATAGTCATTGTGTTTATATATATACACTCACTTGTTGTGTGCGTATATGTGTGCGCGCATCATAATGCTTAGTCATCTTATGATTTCTATCACAACAATAAACAAAAAAATCACGTATATGTTTTATCGCTATTCTTACAAAATTATATGTATCAAGGTAATATGACAAAAAAAAAAAGAAAATTTTTCGGTGAATCATAAAAATCTGCTGAATGTTATTTACACACTATAATTTTACTAGTTGTTACTTTGACGTAATCTCTACACGCTCTAAAATATATTTACGATAAGTAAACAAGCAATAAACTATAAAATACAACGTTAAAAAACTACTTTTTTTCCCTTGAGATATGATGTCGGCCGACAAACTAAAAAAAAAATAAAAAGTCAAAGCTATTTAGGACACTATTAGAAACTTAATCTTCTTTTTAAAATGTTACTTCCACACTAAATATAATACGAGGAAGAAAGAATTTATAAAGTTTAATCAAAAGGAAAAAAAAAAACGGCTACCAAAAAAAGCGATAAAGGTGATGAGCAGACCGTTAATAATTATTGCTGAAATTAAGGAAATTTAGGTACTTTAGATAAGTAGGCATATTATGTATAATTAACCTTCTTTATGTCTAGGATGTCTTTTTTGTATTCTTCCATATCTCACTGTTCTCTTTTATTTAAAAGAAATGTAGTATAGTCGATTTTCATTGTTATTTTCTCAAACAACTATTAGAGGAAATGTTACAATCATGTCAAATTTTTGTGATATTGTATTTTCACCGGAAATACACATTTTTAAGTTCCGACGAGTAAAACAAAAAAAACTCTCCCTCCCTCCCTTTCGGAAACACTCATACTGCATGGCCATGGGTTTATTATTTGTCTGTGGGAAGGAACCCAAAGCCGTGAATGTAACATGTGAATCTTAGATTCACCGCATCCGAACAAATTGGGACCATAACCTTAAATGGAAATAGCCTGAGCTCTTCCACAGACATTCTGTTTCAAACCAAAGTTCCTGGATCTTTTCACAAATATCTGTTGCGACCTAAACTGCGCAAGCAATCTGTCGTACATAAGATGGATGGGTGTTTCTTCCTCTGTATCTGGGTAATAATTAATAGGAACGCTTCTCTTACTCAGTTCGCTAAATTTAGTTAACGCCACATCGGTGGGCGGTAAGGAAATTTCAACATTGACAGAGATACAAAAATGGGCGATAGGTACTAAAACCAGTGCTATAAACATTAATATACGTAATATCGTGTTTGTAAAGTTAAGACTTGCTGGGTTGGGTTTTTGAAGTCTTCTTTTTTTCGTAGACACATATTGCGTTCAATCGAAAAACTGCTCAAACTTGATTAGCGTATTCTGTTTAGTTACGATTATTAGATTAGGTAACGGAATTTTCTTTTCAGTTTTTCAGTCATAATTTTTCTTGATAACAGTTGTACAAAGATTTTTCTTGGTATAACTGTTTGAAAGAGAAATTGAATAGAAAAGGCTAGAGTGAATGAGAGATAATTTGAACCAATTTACAAATAAAGAATTCCATTAAACTACATGTAATTGCTGGGCAGTCCTCCCCCTCCCCTAGTTCAAGTTTCCTTTCTCTAATTGAAATATATCATCAATACTATTCTGTACTTTCCCATAAATCCTTTTACTTCTCTCATTCTCCCACTTCCTAAACTAAAAGACAAATTTATCTCTCAATAGTGTATCTTCTCAGTAGGCTCTAATAGTTGAGATAGATGGAATAAATAGCGGCTCATAAAAAAAATCCTTGAATATTCATGATGTGACATATTTTGCTTTATTATTATGCAATTAGCGGTACTTTACTTGCTCCATAAAAATATATTAAATTTTACAGTTAGCCATTACTTGAAAAAATAAACGTTTTTTCCCTTTTAATTTCTTTCTAACAGTTCGTATTTGTTTATTTCTTTTAATAGAGCTATTAAGAAAGGTATATATATGTGTATATAATTAGGAATAATAATCATTAATATCAACGTATCGATTAGTAATAATTACAGAATTAATAAGAAAATGTGCTCCCCTCTACATTGTTGGTCTGCTGTTTGGTGACCTATACACGAGTATACGTAATGAGTGTAAAATAAATCGTCTGATTCTTAAATTCATAAATCGTAGAATAAACGAAATATTCTTTTTGCGGCCTTTGTTCATATCCCGGCACCCACTATTCACGATTTAGGCAATCCTCATCC
This sequence comes from Triatoma infestans, assembly GCA_011037195.1. Lineage (NCBI taxonomy): Eukaryota > Metazoa > Arthropoda > Insecta > Hemiptera > Reduviidae > Triatoma > Triatoma infestans. The sequence continues at coordinate 346,107 of JAAEAF010000142.1, read as the reverse complement.
GTGAGAACTCTTCCTTATCATCCCATACGGGGGATGTCCTTCGTTTCTATTTCTCTGGAGGTATTTAGTCCAGGAGTCTTTTTTTGGACCAACGGTCTTCTGTCATTCTTTTTACATATAGTCATACAATCTCAGTCATCACAGTTCTACCTTCTGGAGGATGCTGTTTTTAACATCCGCTATCTTTCGAATTTCCTCATGCCTGATATGAGCAATGCGAGACAAACCACAGCTTTTACGCCAGAAATCCATCTTGTCAGCCAGCAGATTTCTTTTAGACAATTCACACGTTTCGCAACCCATAGAGGACGAACACACTTTTCACTAGGAAATGGTAAAGGTTCTTTTTATTAGTCTTCATTGCAACGAAATATCTAGTTTGAATTTTCAACGATTTCAACAGATGTTCTCTCGCCCTAGCCCTCCCTATAGAGCGCCGGTACGTGATGAAATTAGTGAGCACACTGACCCACCCTAAATACTCTTACTCTACTCCAAGAATATACTGAAATTAGAATCAGTATTAGAACATCTTATGGAACTGTCTAGAAAAGAAGTGTTGGAAATGGGCTTGAAAATATATTCATGTATAGATGGAAAGATGTGTTGTGTGATAGTGAGCTCAAGCTTGCGTTTGGATACGCTACACCCAAACATTTGCTGAGGCAGTTATTTGTGCAGACACTGTGTATGAATGTTTATACTCTGGGTATCAGAGCACTGCGAAAGTTTATTGTTTGATTGGGATATCTGTCCAAGGATGATGATAAGTTCCCTGAAAAAGGAGTTAGTCCCAGATAGTTACACCATCAGGCAATAAACTCAGTGAGGATTCAATTGAGGAAATGTGAGATGATGACCGCAATGACTCCACTTGTAAGGTGACGAAGAAGGAATTACCTACTTTTTTCTTTTCTTACACTAAAAAAAGAAGCTTATCTAAGATTATGACTATCAGATTGTTTTATCTGCAAATCTTTTAGAATTATCCATTTAACTGTTTTACATCGTAATTTATCACTATCTGTTAATAAAACTAAAAATTATTAATGGAAAAACAAAATAACAAAAATAACAATAAACCTATAAAGTGGTTTTTAACAAATATAATTGCTGCTTGTATGACTTGTGTATAAAACTAGTACGAGTACACAGACATACCGTAACGGAAGTAGAGCCCCGTTAGTAGACCATTTCCGTCCCAGAATTTGCTACTTTTTAAAATACAGCATTTACCACGGATAAATGCAATGACGACATCAAGCTTTTTTGCATGTGTTTTAATGATTTTGTAGTTCCCTTATTCTTTTTTTTCTTTTCTTGTACATGTTCCCAACAAAGTGAACATCAAAAATGATGCACTATTTTGTTGTTGTTTTTTTTTTGTAACGCTACTTTTTAACAATAATTATCGATTTCAATTTAAATGTGTTAAATGTGTTTTAGTGCCAATTTACCCTTTAACTGGTGAATTTATTACTTCCAGAAATAATAATTGCGAACGCGTCAAAATTCTCGATATCAAGTTTTCATCGGAAATATACATTTTGTGGTTCCCTAAATAGAAAAAAAACTTTTTCAAAATTGGAAGGACGAAAACTTGATTCGGTCAAGCGGAAATACCATTTTAGTGAGTGGAGTTTTAATTTCTTTTTTTGCGATTTTCACGATAACAGTTTTCTGTTCGACGAAGATATCAAGGAGTTTCTCTGAATATGTTATACAAACTACACACACACACACACACACACACACACACACACACACACACACGCATATATATATATATATATATAGTTTGAAGGAAATTGCAGTAAGAGAAGTTTTTTTTTAATTCTTCAGTCTTGGTTGCTTTAATGGATACCAAAAAGGTATAATCAATCGTCGTTAGGTTTAATTTGAATCTTAAAATGGACTTACACTTTTTGAGATGTATATAATGGATGTGAGAAGGAGGGAGAGTTAAAGAGAACGGATTTTAGAGAAATAAACTGGATGATATGTTGAACACTTTATAACGTATAGAACACACAAACTGCAAGGACTTTACAGTTGAATATTTAGAAGTCAGGTAGCAAGAGAAATATAAAGATACAGACTGGCTGAGTAATAAGAAGGTAGTAGATAGGTTGCTGACTAGATGTCTGTTGAAAAACTCGGTCATAAACTCTATCCTGAACGGTTCTGCTGTCGCTCTATTTATATGACAAACTCTCCCTTTCTAGTCTTGGCCTAGGTGGGAAGTAACTAACATTGATTCATTCTGCTCCGCTCTTCGGTTCCTATGAATCTTTAGTGGTTCGGATCCCATTGAAATCTGCAAAAGAAAATAGATGAGATCACTTTTTAGAAATGTTCGCTCCCTATAATAAAAGCGAACGTACTATCCAAATGGAGCAGGAAGTCGGGGAATAGATCGTTTCTTCAGGGATCTTGGTTTTCATAGTTAATAGCCCATACTTATTTAATCTGGAATTCGGCGCCTCCATTAAATAAGAAGATACACAGAGGCCATACCAAGGAACCCATTGAGAAAAATGTTTGTTTCACAGTTTTTTAAGCTTTCTAACTTTTTCCGAGAAAATTCATTTAAGATTTTGAGTGGTTATGCTTTCCTCGCTTTCATAAAGTTTAGATTGTTCTTCGTTCTCTCTTCGTAAAGTGAAGGCAACTAAACATCTTGTGAGAATAGTTGATAGGTTTGAAGAGAATTAGTTGTATTGGAATCAGATGTCTTGAATAGGGAGTAGAAGTGAAGAATAGGTGGATGTTAGTTAGAGAGTTGTTACTCGAAATACGAACTACTGAATTTACGAAAATAGACTATATTTTAACAATAATTTAAAGTGTTTGAAATAATAACTACAATTAATTTAAATCATTGAAATAGTAACTAAGATGCACAACAGTAAATGATTATGAATAATAATAAATATATGTTTAAACCTTGAATAGGGACGCGCTCGCGATGTGTGAAACTTAACTGCTTGAACTGACGTGAACTGATGTCTGAACGTTGAATACTGATTTGATACTGATGTATGACTGATGAGACTGGTATAATACTGATCCCCTCCTCCAGTGAGAGCGACGTTTATATTGGTATCACTCACACATTGACAGGTGTGTAAGTACTTGCCACACTAAGACATCTCTTGCTGTATGTTGACCTTAGTTAGGTCGGTGACCAGGGTGAGTTAGGTCAGTGAGGGTGGCGACAGATGGTGGCCAGTCGGTGATTATCAAAGACTGTTTGTTAATAGATGGTAGCCAGGTGGCCTTTTGAGTGTTCGTTGACCCTTGTATGAAGGGAATACCGGCCAGGTGGCTTCTGTACACTGGCCGTATAATGACCCCTGTTTGAAAGGGTTTTAGCGGCGTTCCTTTGACCGTGTGTTGACCCTTGTTTGAAAGGGTTTTTGTTTGCCGCAGTTCTTGACCTGAAGATAGCGGCTGGCTGGAACCACTAGTTATAATTTTTAGATTTATAATTTAAAAATTATATCTTTTTCTTCTTGCTATCACATTACATAGTTAATTATAACTATATAAATAAATTATAGTAAGAGAAAGTCGTGTGAATGTTTCACACTTACAATACTAACTAAATACACATTTTTAGTGATATGGGGGGGGGTAGCGATGTTGTGCCATAAAATTATTGTTCCGCTACCTGGTGGGAGTCAACGGAACTAAACAATTAGTAAAAATTCCTGACCTTTAAGAAAATTTATCTGTTGAGAACTGTGAGAATTACAATTCGAGTGAGTAGTGTGAGTGTTTCGCATCAGATTGTATTTATTTACATTGCACTTTGGAATAAATAAAAACCTGTTATACACAATGTAACTGTTTTTACATAAGTCTACACTGCTAATAAATTATGGAATCATGAATCACATCAAGCATTGTTGTAAATAATAATAAAGTAATAATTAATCATGCGAATCCAACATATGCACTTTTTTCCAACCTTATATATAATATTCATCATTTCAACACTCCCATATATCAGGAAGTATAATAGGTATCTGAAATTATAATTATGGGAATCGTGAGGGATTTTTTTTATTATTTCTTTTTAATGGGAAAATTAGAATTGTGAAGGGAACCACAAAAGAAATATAATGAAAGAGAAATAATGAAAAAGAAATATAATTTTTTATTTTTTTTTTAGTAAAAACAACACACTGACAAACAAACACGAGGTAAGCATTAAGTACCTTATCCTATATCTCTCTCTCTAAACTACATACTTCTAAAAAAAACTCGCATTACAAAGCGAGCCATTTTCAGTTATAATCTGAATTATTCATTATGTTTCTTTTAGATTTATATCTTCGGTAAAAAGGAAGTCTGACCCAAGCAAATTATTAAAACTATGTAATAAAAATTGTAAAATAGAAAAAAAAAACATTATTTATATTAATAAAATATGTTTTCTTTTTTTTTTTACATAACAGAACTGATGCAGGAAGTACATTTAGTTTTTACTTTTCTTTTATTATATCAGGTTTATGGTTTCTGTATAGATGGGAAAAATTATCATTAAGGCATTGGATTATTTTTATTTATTTATTTTTTCATTCGTGATATTATGAATGATTTTTATCTTCTTCGGCTTTGCTTTTTTTATATGTTTGTTAGTTTCTTTGTTAGTAGAAAAGAGATCAGCTGATAATCTCAAATCTCATCAGTAATTATTAGAATCAACTTCGTGTTTGGCTGTAACGAGAGAGAACACTGTCCGGAGGCCCGGCAGTGCACTGAGAAGGCTCCGGGTGCCAATGACCATAGATGTTGACGCGCCTTAAATTAAAAAAAAAAAAAATCAACTTCCGTAGAAAGAATTAACTGGTGTGAAACACTCACACGACTTTTCTCTTACTCCAATTATTACAATTTCAGTACTAGGGGGGGTATATAAGTACCTGAGTGGACACTTTGTACGCACAGGGGGAGTTGAATAGTAATGAGGTGGTTAAATGTTTTAGGCGCTCTCTTCTGGAGTATAATGTATGTGTCTCATGTGGCTGGGTAGGTTTGTCCCCCACCACCTATCACTACCACTGCAACCCCCCACCTCTAGATTTATGTTCGGAAAAATGGATAAATTTGAAGTTTATTGGAAATAAATAAATAAATAAATGAGAGTTTCACGCCGGATGTTTTTATATTTTAGTAAATATAAATGAGATTCACCTACATTTCTTTTTATTTTTTTTAAGTTGGCCAAAAATTCTTTCGTCCCATTAACAGAGGAAGATAATAGATAAACAAATGTTTTGTAATCTATGACATTTTTTATATAAAATATATATATATATGTTTGTGTACGTGTAGTGTCCTGATGCCCTGGTAAGTTTATAGGTCGCCAACCTGTTTTGCCAGTCTCTCTCTCTTTCGCTCTGTCTGTGTGTCTGTATGGGCTGTGGGTCAGGTTCCTCTTTCTCCAACCAAGTTTGCTAATACCAATTAATTCCTAGTATGGTAAAAAACTATCTTATAGTTAGTTAACTGTCAACCTTATCCACAAAACAACCATAAATAGGAGGGAGGCCCTCTAGGCGAAATTAAAAGTAATGACTTTTGAGAGGGGTTATCATAGATTATTTTTATGTAGGTTTTTACAAAAGTCATATTTGTCACATTCAACTTTTATTACTTTTTAAGGCTTTATTATTATATTATTTTACCTACTTTAAAAATGGAAATAAATTAGGCGTAATGATTAGATTTTTAGAAAAAACATAAGGTTACAAAATTGAGACTAAATTTAACTTCATTTTCTTATTGACTTTTTTTTAATCGCTTTTAATGATGATTTTAAGGACAAATTTTCAATCTCTTAATTTCTTTTTGCACTCACATTCACTTAAGTTTCATTTGCTCCAGGACATTACTCCTCACATTATTTTTATTAATGATTCGCAATGATTACTTCATCAAGCCGGATCTGCACACACACACACACACACCACAGACACAGACACACACCCACATATATATACTTGACCTCTGGAAAACGTCTAGCTAGATAAAATGTGGCCTTGGTCCAACATTAGATTGTCTGACGGTTGAAGAAGTTGACCTACCTCTTATGGTCCGGTTTTTAGGCGAAACATCAAACACCATAAAAATTTGCTCCAAACATGTTTACATATTGATTCAAATTTAGCTTAATTGAAGTAATAAATAGTTTATAATTGACAAAATTTTCTTCAAACTTTGATCTCAGTGGGGAGAACCTAAAACTGAATAATACAACACTTTTGGGGGGAACATGACTTTCCAGCTCCCCTGGAACCCCTAAAAATCACTTCTTTTTTCGGTAAAAGTTACACACGAAAAAAGACAGGTTCGTGTTAATGAAAACATACCAAGTTTAATGAAACTCACTGGTTTCTTTACATTTAGACAACACGTTAATTATTTCAATATATATAGATTCTATAGAATTGTAATAATATACGGAAATGGTACTTTAGACCTTCAGAGCAAAGCCTCTCCCACAGCTTTCCTAAACTGAACTTTCCCGGAAAAAGTATTTAACAAAAAAAAAAACAGCCTAGGCCGTTAAAGCCGGCTACACACGTAACTGCATACTTGAACGGTATACATGCGCAGGTCTTTTGCGCAAGTATACATGTGATCCACACGGCTCATGTATATGAACAGATAGCAGCTGGCGACTATGGCCGATGACGACGATCTCGCTTTAGCTGCTTTTATTTTAATTTACCAAAGAAAAAGTCAACGAAAAGATCGTTCTTTGTGGTGTAAAGAATGGCTGAAAAAACGAAAAAGCTATTCACACATTAATTTATTAAGTGAATTAAAACTTTATGCACGGGACTGGCATAATTATCTGAGAATGGATGAAGAAATTTATCTTCACCTTTTATCACTAGTTACTCCTTTGATTAAAAGGCAGGACACCAACATGAGACCAGCATAAGCAATATCTTTTTTACCCTTATCGTGGTAGTCTTTACACTTAATATTCCACAGACACGGTTCGCTTTCATAAATACGAATAAATTCTTCGATAATTGATCTATGCCCCTTCCTAAAATTAGCCGACATAATTATTTATGAATTATATATGTTTTGATAAAGTAACCTTTATACACTTTTACTGACTGAGAGGTTGCACAATGACGTTTTAAACATGAACAAGATGGCGCCCACAAGTATGCAGTATGAAATTTTTAACATTTTCTGACTCGTGCATGTTTTCCATACAAACGATCAAGTATGCATGTACAAGCGGACTGCGCATGTATAGTTCAAGTATGCAGTTACGTGTGTAGCCGGCTTAAGTGTATATTAACATTAAAGTAAAACATGAAAGAAAGTTAGAGCCGTTTTCGAAAAATTTACAAAAACCTAAAAAAATAAAACTCAATAAATTGGTACTTCCGGTTGAATTTTATTTTTTTTTTGTCAGATTCCATAATATGATTTAATTTTTCTTCAATTTTCCGGTTTTGAGAACACACACACAGACTAATTTCTAAAAACCGTTTTTATTTTCCGTTACTCTTAGTAACAAACATTAGTAAGATTAGCGAGATTAGCGAACGGTCTGTATGTATGGGTGAATTTTACAGAATAGTTCAAAAACGAAAAGTCGCAGGAAACTCAAGCTTGGTGTTCCGTTCAGGTACTGCCACCGCATCAGTCACTAAGATTTCAAGTAAAATCCATCAATTGGAAGTGTGACTTTACTGATTTTTTAGTTTTATGTTTCCTGATTTTCTCTCAAAAAGCTCCGAAATAATATTCATTAAACTTCGTATACTAACTACACACGTATCTAAATACCAATCACTTTTATTTGAAACATTTTCTCGGGAGAATTCATTTTTGGGAGTTTTGAAGGAACAATAACGTTATGCTTTCTTCTAAAGTTCCTCTTCAGTATAATATGGCTTTTTTTAACAGCTGCATAATATTAACACCCAGTAGACGCATTGATAGAATTCCAAATTTGAAGAAAATCGGATAACCGGAAGTGAAATTTTACAAAATAGTTCTTTTGAATTTTTTTAATATTATTGAAAATTGAACAATTTCCTTTAAACTTAGAATTCTTGCTGCATAAAGTAAAATCCTTACCCCAATTTTTATGGCAAGCTCAACTAAACATTGTAACATTGCATTTTTAAAGAAAATAAGAGAAAGTCGTATGAGTGTTTCACACCAGATTTTCTTTTCGAATTTGGGACATTTCAAAACATATATTTGCGGTGAATATTTAATTTCGAAAATATTATACGATCGCAAAAATTCTTCTTTAGAAACAGTGAGAGAAATTGAAAAGAATAAGGTACTCTGTTTTGCTTATTATAGTTCTTCTATTCTCATTAACAGTAATTTTTAATAGGAAAGTAAGATTAGCAACAAAAATTTCGAAATTTAATAAAACTGATCTATGTCATCCAAAGTATAAATTAATTCGAAATACTAAATAGGCCAAAATAAAGACCTGGGCTATCAGAATCTTGCTTGGCCGTAATGTTGAAATTTCAAGAGCAATTAATAGTTTTTATTGCATTAATGGACATAGCCGGGTGTAATAACATTGGGGGGGGAATCTCATGTGAAATTCTGCAATGATTTTTTCCTTAACTTCTTGCTCAAACCCCAGTGGTCTTATATTATCCAGATTGAGAGATTGAGACAGTTTAATTGTGAGTAATGTGATAGAAGAAACTATAATAATGGACTGAAACGTTAATGAAAAGTATATAATATTTTTTTTCAATCACCAAAACGAGAAACACGACTTTCTCTTAGTCCACTTTTCCCCCATGGCACCAGGATCCTGGTACAGTCACAGCCTCCTATCTTTCCAACTTGTTTATTGCAACTTACCACTTTCGAATGTCCAAGACGGGAAGTTCATATACAACAATAACTAAAAGAGTAACCTTCCATATCTTTTACCTTAACCTTCATATTATACCTTTATAATAATATATACAGCGTTGTAAATTGGATGTTGAGTTTTGGTCATACAAAAGAACTCTTTTTAAATTTCTACCAACGTTTCGGCAAATTTATTGTCTTCTTCAGGGTAAAAATTTTCAGTTAGAATTACAGTAGTAATTACTCTAGTTTAACCTGTGACATACCATCACCAAGTGTTGTGATTGAACCTCAACATCCAATTTACAACATTGAATATAGCGGTCGTAACGAACACCAAAAAACATCAATATTGCTGAGACCCACAACACTTGGTGGTGGTATGTCACAGTTTAAACTAGAGTAATTACTACTGTAATTCTAACTGAAAATGTTTACCCTGAAAAAGGCAATAAATTTGACGAAACGTCGGTAGAAATTTAAAAGAGTTCTTTTGTATGACCGAACCTCAGCATCCAATTTATAACTTCTTTTTTTTTACGGAGGGGGAGAAAATGCCTACGCACAAAGTGTGGGGCTTGCACCCACTAAAAACCCCCCTCGCTCACAGGCACTTGTCCACCCCGGAACTGCTTATGGTACTACTTCGGGGTGGTGCCTCGTAATGCCACTACGGGCTGCCTCCGGCTTAGCTGGACCCCGTCCTCGGGAGGTCGAGGTGTCTACTTATTTCGCCTATCTTCATCCGCAGGACCGTCCGGACAAAGGTAGCCACCCAGTCCCAACGATCCGCTCCGGCGAGCATGGCCCTCACCACCGTATCCGGGGAGATCCTCCACCATTGAACATAGTGGTCGTAACAAACACCAAAAAACATCAATATATACAGCTCAAACTGCTTTCATTGCGAGGGTCAAAAAATTTGTGTGCATAATGTTGAATTTGGAAATAATAATTTAAAAAATCTAATTTGTCAGTCACATAAAATGAGACAGAACTTTTAATTTATTTTATTGATTTTATTTGCATCTTTTAAAATATATCATTATTTCCAAATAAAGTCATAAAAAAAGGCAGAAATTCTGTCAAAATGTTTGTATTTTACTCATTCGTTCGAATAAAATAAAGAATCATCTTAATTAAAGTAATTTTATTTAATATTATATAGAAGTTAGAATCGTGTAATAAATATAAATAAATAAAATAGGTGTAAATAGCACTTTAGAGGAAAACATAACCCCTACCACTCCACCAAAAATCCTCTAAAATGAATTTTCCCGGAATAATGTTACAAATAAAAGTTTTTAAAACTCTAAGTTTAAAGAAAATCGCGAAAAAATGTAAAAAAATCTATTCAGTAAAATGGTACTTCCGGTTGGACTGATTTTTTGACCCAAAACCTTATTATCAGGTCCTCTGGTAGAACTTAAACGAAATATGAAGTTTGAATAAAACTCCGACTTCTTGTTATTGAGTGTTACTGACTAGAGATTGTTATATACAAAGCACACAAAGAAACCAATTTATTTATAAAAAAAAAACACTTTCTAACTCAGGGGACCTCAAAAAGTGTATTTCCTCAAAAAAATCGATGAAGGTGGCTTTGCTTTGTTTTTATATCTATTGGTAAGCAATCCCCATTCTCTCTCAAAGAATGATAAATTCCTTATTTATTTTTTTATTGAAGAGGGCTGCGACCAAAAAGGTTTATTATACTCCACCCCTGCCGCTGCCGAGATGATATCTCTCCAACTATAGCTCTCCTTCCTGATTGATTCTCCAAAAAAAAAAAATCTTAACATCTGTGAAGGTTCTAGGGAGGGTATTGGCTCCTCCAACATCTGGTAGGCTCTCAGGCTTCTAAACTCTCATTGAATGACAGCAGCGCAGTCTGGAAGTCTCCTACAAAATCGCCACAGAATCTGCAGGTGCTAATCATCACTACTGCCTTACCATATCTCTTCTTCAAGTACCCGCTGAGTCTACAATGCTCCAAATGATTCAAACCTGTCAACTTTGTAAAGCTTATTTTCTACTTAGACTGATTTTACGGTCGACGCCGTAACTGCTCAGACAAGAGTTAGACTGTCACAATCTTGGAAGGGTTCTCCAGAGGGATGGTCTCATCACTTCCTCCCAATTATGAACTAGATAAAAAATTAATATGACAATCGAATTCAATAATATATATATATAAAAAAAGTATAATCTGCAAAATTCTACTAGAGAATGTTTAATAATAATGTGTAGTAAAGTGTAGAGCTAATAGAATAGTAGTTATATTTTATATAGAGCAAAGGTGAATGTCATTACAGTGGGGACCCGCATTTCTATTTCTCTGTATTATTATTATTATTATTATTGCTTACATTATTTACAATTGTAAAATGTTTAACCATACTTTACAATAAAAATAATAATAAAACCTATAAAAACAAACATAGAATAAATAAACATTCACGCTTGGGCATAATAGCAGTTTAAAAAAAAAGAATATATAAATGTAATAGGATGCAATAATTTTGTTCGTTTAACAAAAATAAATCGATTATCGATCATTGGAAAATAATATATAGTCAAAAGTAATTGGTTCGTAAATGTTTTTTTTTTTTACTTTAATTTTTCGCAATTTTGTCCAAAGCGGTCCCAACGATATTCTTTAAACTTCATATACTAACTATATAAATAAATAACTATCACTTTTATTTGAATATTTTTTTTCTTTTTGTAGGAAGATTGATTTTTTAGGGATGTTCTTGGGGAGCGTTTATCTTTCCTCTAAATTATCACTTCAGTAGTATAGGTAGATGGTGCTAATCGATATAATATTAATATACATTAGAAGCATTAATCGAATTCCAAATTTGAAGAAAATTGGTTCACCGGACGTGCAACATTATAGGTTAGGTTAGGTTTGGGTAGAGATTTAGACTAAATGAGTAAAATTTGATGTTTAAAGAAAATTCGTTATTTTACATTATATAATTGTAATTAACAGGAGTTCAGGAAAATCGTGTGAGTGTTTACTCAGGAAAAATTTCAAAACAAATATTTTCCGATGAAAACTAAATACGAAAGTTTGATACCCGCTCTTACAATAATTTGTCTCTTAGCAGTAAGAGAATGCATTGTGTACATGTAATGTGCATTGCGTACATTTATTGTGCACGACTATCTTTTACTGCATTTCTAAACTTCCATTTTAACCATGGAAAGAAGGAATTTTTACCAGTTGTATAGTTTATTCTCAATATTTTATAGGGTTTTTTATGTGAAAAGTCCAACAACTTTTGTGTGGAAAATCCTAAAACAAAAAAAATAAATAAATAACAGATTCCGTAACTATAGGAGCCAAATAATGTACAGCTATGATATGTTTAAAATAAAGCCTAACGTTACAACCTCTCCCACGATAGTTACCTAAAATCAATTTTCATGGACAAGTGTTTCATATAAAAGTAATAGGCCTGGTAGTAAATAACGTTATGATGAAGTGAACGGAATGTCCGAATTGAATTTCTGTAATTTTTTATGAAAAAAAAAACAATCTTTTTTTTTATATACACAGAGAATTTGGAAATATTTCTTTAAGGTGAAAAATGTAATAAGTTTCGAAAATTTCATATAAATGAATTACTACCAGTTTACAATAAAAGAAAGTTGGAAATTGACCGTAATAGGGTAAGGGGAAAAGCCAGTTAGTTCTTCAGTAGGGATTAAAGATTGGCACCTCGGTGCCGCAGCCCAACAATCTACTAAGTAGTTATACTGTTGTAATTATTTGGGTTTAACAAATTCACGGGTGTACAGTCGCAGCTCTGGAAGATGGATAGTACTAACCGAAACTAGATGCGGTAGTATTAACTAAATGGAATGCCAAAAGAAACACGCACCCACATACATACATACTTACCGCTCATTAACTAAAAATAATTTTTTTTCGTACACCAAACATGTATTTCCGGTGAAAACTGAATTTCTAAAATTTATAAAATTATTAGAAGTAAGTGAAAGTAAAAATAAAAGATTAATCCCTCTATTTGTGTGTAATGGTTTAAATAATATATAAAAAATAAAATCGTGCTTCCCCATTATAGCGTTCCATATTATATCCATAATTGGTAAAAATGTTAGGGGTACGCTACCGAGAGGATCTCAAAATATCTACAAATAGAATCCGCAATAGATCCGTTGCAATGTTAGTCTTTCCTGTAAAGTGCTAGTTCTTGAATATAATGGATATTTAAATGTGTTGCGAACATTCTGCGAATTTGAAGTAAATTTGGTAATAAGAGGAGGAGGATAAAAAATACAATATGAGTAAGTCGTGTGATTGCTTCACACTTGAATTTTTTTTGTTTAACCTGATTGAATTTAATTCGAAATTAATATTTTTACTAATTTATTAGATAGCCTGAACAACATTAGTTGTTCACTACTGATGCGTGACGGAATAACACTGCATGTAAAGTGGCAGTTTAAAGATATGAAACCCACCATCTTAAAATAAATTTAATTAAATAAAAGTTTAAAAAATCGTAAAAATGATTTACGAGAATGAATGAAACAATAAAGTGTTGTTCTTCTTCGAACCTTATTGTCCGGATAACCCCAATTGAAGTAATAAGTTTTGTGAACTGTGTTGTGATTTTCCATTTTTGAGAGAAGCTGATGATGATCTCACGCGCACAGAGAGAAGAGAGGAGAGATTTGAGAGAGATTGAGGCTAATTCCTTTAAAAATATAAAAAACACACTTTTTTCATGACCAGTAGATCTTGAAGCATTTATTTCCGGTGAAAACTAAATTTCAATAATTTGTCACGACCATAACACTTCCTCTGTGACCAGCAGTTAGAGAAAACAAAAGACGACGTTAGCTTTTCATTATGGCTGCCCTCAGATATTATTTAATATTATTACAAACTGCTTTTATTAATTAATTTATTTATCTAGACAGGAATCTATTCATTCTAAATGATAGTTGGTTATTAATTCTAAAAGATCATGCAATCTCTTTCTTAATGTAATTTTTTTTTTTTTTGCCGTTGTTGTCATTCGTTACCCCACATAAATGATTATATAAAGGTAAAAAGTGATAAGATAGGGAACTTCTTAAAAAACAGCTGTTGTGCCAAGTTTTTAACGGTGTTGTATTTTCTTTCCCCTTCCCTTTTAATATAAATTAATGTAAATCTGTATGTATGTTTAACTGTGAAGTAAAGGAAACAAGAGTAAGGTCCGTTAGATCTGGTTCCCGTAATAACGTTACCAAGAGAAAGGTTTCATATATATATATATATAGGTGAGAGTGTGCGTTAAAGTGTGAGTGATGGATTGTTGAAGTCACACTGGACTTACTGTCTTCTTCTTCTTCTTGCTTATTTTGCTACCAAGCTCTTTATCATTATTAATTCGACCAGAAAGAAATGATAAATTACAAATAATAAGAGAGAGAGTGTACACAGGTTTATTTAATTACTAGCTCAATTAAGAAGTTGAAAAATTAGGTCTTAAATTCAATAAGTAAACACAACTTTCTCTTACACCAATTAATACAATTTAATAAAGAAATTTTCTTTAGAATATTGCGAAGTTGGCAATATTTAGTTCGGCTGGCCTTAAAAAAAAGGTGGTAGGATTCTTCATTTGTATAAATAACTTGAACGGTCTTATGTTGAACGTTCTATAATGTCAAAGCTAACAAAGCTTGTGCAAATTTAAATTTAAACCTAACTTACAGGACACCAACATCACTCTAAAATCAATGTTTTAATTAGAAGTGTTGCATTTTTTTCTGGGCAGTTAACAATGGGCAAGTTAACAAGTATAAAGAAAATCGTTGCAAGCTTTTTCGAAGATCAATTTTATCTCGTCACCCAATTCTAAGTCGCACTTCCGGTCAACCAATTTTCTTCAAATTTGAAAATCTAGCAATGCTTTTAATGTACCTTACATTATCTTACAGGTGGTTTTATTGAAGTGGTACTTTAGTGAAAAGGTTGAAGCTATTGTCCCTCCCCCTCCAAGAAACCCTAAAAATCAACTTTCCCTGGAAAATATTTCCCAATAAAAGTAATAGGTATTATTTAATAAAGTTATATTTCCGGTTGTTAGATTTTGTCTGAATCTCTCGTGTAAAACATGTATTTCCGGTGAAAACTCAATTTTTGAACATTTGGCACGTCGCATTACTAAGTACTTCCTTTTTTATAATTCGCATTGTTATGCGCCCAAAAATTAGAAAATCTCTTTAAATCTCAATAAATTTTCTAATATGTTTAGGAAACGTGAAAAGCCTAAATTGCTTGTTGTGGTTGAGTCCGCAAATTTGGAAAGCATCCTTATGGAAAGCCATCCATTGGAAGGCATCCATATGGAAACCATATTTTCCGTGACAGCCTGCTTCTTTTTGTGGTCATCGACCGGTTTCGGGCGTTCGCCCATGATCAGGATGTTTTCAAAAACAGTGTGGTAACATGGACTTGCACAGTGCAAATTTAGTTTATACACTGTTTTGAAAAATCATCCTGATGATAAGCAAACGCCCGAAACCGGTCGATGACAACGAAAAGAAGCAGCCTGTCACGGAAAATATCTCTGAGTCTAAAATTATCTTTAACTCACTTTTATTTTTTTCATTTTTTGTCTAAACCGGCGTGTACTTACCGTTATGCTCTCTCTACTTGCCTCAATCAGTTGTCGGATATATCCTACTTTAAATTTAAATGTAAGTATAATAATAGATTTGAGTCATATCAGGTGATTAAAATTTTTTAAAGACGGCCCTCTCTCACCCCTTTCGCCGCTGGTCTTTAAATAATCTTTACTTCAGTATATTTTACCATGCCTTGTCTTTTTACTCCAACAAGCATTAATAACAGTAAATAATATGTATACACATATATATATACGCGTAATAAATAACGTTAAATATTTAAAAGAATAATTAAAAAAAGAACTTTGAATGTCTGTGAAATTAGAATTACAGATAAAAAAAGAAGAAAAAAAAAAATCAAGTCACGGTTGAATGGGCTGGCCGATCGTACTAGAGAGAGAATTGGAAGTAGAGAAAGGAGTGGAGTGTCAAAGAAGACTGACTGGAATGATAATAGGGACCAATTTTGTATTCCTTCTCACCTCCGCCCTCTGGCTGGCTAGTAGTGAACTGTAGTCATGGATAACTGAACTGTTGTACTTTAAATATATAGGTTTTTTTCTCTCTCTTCTGGGAATATTTTGATGAAGAATGCCATTCCCACTTTCTTTAGATATTTTTTTTATTTTTAACACCTATCTCTCTCTCTCTCTCTTTTCTTATTAAATTTTTCTTACTGGTGTAAGAGGAAGTATTGTGAGCGTGTCAAATGTTAAATATCAAGTTTTTACCGGGAATATACGTTATGTATATCATTGCATCAGACAAGAAAATTTCGGGCGAAATCCATTAACCGAAAGAGTGATTTTACTGATGATTTTTTTTTCCATTTTTTTGTTATTTTCACGAAACAGCTTCAACGATTTCCTTTGAACTTCGTCTACTACCTACACACATTAATACCTATCACTTTTATTTGCAATATTTTCCAGAGAAAACTTCCCGATATTATGCTTTCCTCTGAAGTACCACTTCAGTATAATATATGGTGTACATAATATTAATACATATTAGAAACATCGATTGAATTCCAAATTTGAAGAATATCGATTAACCGGAATGCGATTTTACCGAATATGTTTTAGAAGTTTTTTGGAATTTTCTCGAAAATGATTACAGTGATTTTCTTTAAACTTGGCATGCTGATGTTTAGATAGAAAAGTATGATTTGAAACATTTTTCTCAAGAAATTTATTTAGATGATTATTACAGATCTGTCAGTTAGTTTAAATTTGTACAAGCTTTCTTCGTTTTTGTCAGAGAGCGCTCCACATAAGGCCGCTCAGTTATACAAGTAAAATCCCCACCACCATTTTTATGGCTAGCTTAACCAAACATTGTAACGTTGAAAATTTAACAAAAAATGTCTTGATTAAATTGTATTAATTAGAGTAAGAGAAAGTCTGTGAATATTTTAAACCAGATTTTTACTTTCTCTTAATAAGTGGAAGTATTGTGATCGTGTCAAATTTTCGATGTAGAGTTTTCACCGGAAATATACGTTTTGAGGTCCCTTGAATCAAAAAAAGTGGTTTTCATAAAATGATCAGTGTGTGTGTGAACAGCATAGCTCAAAAACGAAAAATCGCAGGAAGTTCAAACTTGATATTCCGTTTAGTTATCACTATGGAATCCGACAGTAAGGTATGTGTCAAAATTTTTCAACCGGAAGTACCACATTACTGAGTAGTTTTTTTCACTTTTTCCAGATTTTCTCGAAAATGACTTCAGCGATTTTCTTTAAAGTTGGGAAATCAACTACACATGCAAACATCTACAACTTTTATTTGCAACATTTCTGCGGAAAAATTCATTTAAGGGCACTTTTAGGGGAAAGGTGGGGTAGTTTTCCTCTTAAGTGCTATTTGTTTATTATACAGTTCTGACATCTAAATAATATAAATTAGAATTAAATATGTTGACAATATTCCGAGTTTGAAGAAAATCAGTAGATTGGAAGTGCGAATTTACTAATAAGTACTCGTATTTTCCATTTTTATGCTTTTTTCTCTAAAACTGCTCCAACGATTTTCTTTAAACCTTTTATGTATGCATATAAAGAGTTACAACTTAGGGAAGGGAATAGCTAAGTGATTAGCGTGTTGGATTCCCACGCGGAGGACCAGGGTTCTAGTCCAGCTGTGCTACCCTTAGATTTTTTCTTCCTAAGAGCCTCTACTGCACACTGTCCGGTGATGGACAGTGTAACGGCCGGCAGTGCACTGAGAAGACTCCGGGCGCCAATGGTCATAGATGTTGACGCGCCTTAAATTAAAAAAAAAAGAAGTTACAACTTTGTAATAGGATCCGAAGAGAAGGATCCTATTACAAACTTCAACAACTTTAATTTTCAAAAATCAGTAAACCGAAAGTGCTTTTTTACTAACTGAAACTCTTTAGTTTTCGCGATTTTCTCCATAAAAACACCGACGAATTTCATTAAATTTGGTACACTAACTATAAAATTTGTTAATTACAATTTTGTAAACTGCAGTAAGAAAATATTGTAACGATCCATTTTTTTATGTCGTTGCGAGAAACTAGATATTGATTGCATTAGCTCATACATAAATTTCCATCCTCTTCCAATACTTTGTGGACTGCGCTACATATATAAAAATAATATTATGAACAGCTAAAAACTTCAGGTCTAAGAAAAGTTTTTTAACTGAATATTATAACTTCCTTGGAGAAAATTTTATGGGTGTTTAACATCAATTTTATTTTTTTCATTAAACGGCCAAATACAATATGGCGGACTTACATTCGATATGCATTTCCGCTTAAATCTCTTTTTTTTCTTTTTCAACAATGGAATGGAAATTCAGTGTTTTCTCTTTATAGCTCACACTAATTATATAAAACAGTAAATATTAGTTGTGGTGGTTGGTTCCGCAGAGCTGGAAAATGTCTCTGATACAGTAAATATTATGTTAGAAATTAATTGATTTTTTTTTACATTTTTTATAAAAAAATTTATTTTATAATTCGATAATTTATAAAATACCTACAGAAGGAAAATTAGTCAAAAAATTCTAAATCGTTTTTTCAAAGAAATAATTAACCAATCACAGTGTAGAAGTGTAGGTATCAAAGTTGGGCGTGATCAGCATGATAATTTTAAATTTCTGATTGGTCTAACATACACCCACATTTCACACCTTCTCTTCTACTCTGTGATTGGTTAATTATTTATAGCTAATTATTTCTTTGAAAAAAAAGAAAGCTCGTTTAGCTTATCACCAAAGTATCCGATGAGAACTTTTCGTTTGAAATTTATTATCGGAAGTTCCACTTTATGGACTTTATGGACAGAATTTTATTTTTTTTTTTTTTTTTTTTTTTTTTTTTTTTACTTTTTGGCAATTTTCTCATACACCTATTTCCTTACATAGGTATCACACATATATCTCTATATAAATTTATCAGATTTCCGGTGGGAAAATTGGTTTCTGTGGAGTTAAGCTGGTCCTCCAATCCAAAGCACCACTTCAGTACAATACGCGGTTCTGCTACCTATATAATATGCAGGTAAATAAAATCTATTGCTAGAAATTCCGCATCTGTAGAAAACTGGTTAATTGAAAGTGCACCTTTACAGAATGAAGTTTTGAGTTTTTTTTTTTGAATTTTCTAAAAAAAACGACTATAACGATTTCCATCAAGCTCGGAACACTCTTGCCGAATTGGTGGTGTTAAATTTCAAATGTTATATAAGATTGGGTCAGTGTTATTGCCGCTTTCTTTTGGACTATAATGTAATCCATTCCTTCTGCCTACTTGGTAGGGTACTTGTTCTTTCCACTACGTCCACATTTAATATTAATACAAATGGATGAAAATTTGAAAAGTGAAGAAAATAATTTTAAGCAATAAGAAAAGATTTATTTCTTTTTATTTGTTTTCTAAGTAGACTATTAATTTTTATGCACCTACCATTGCGGGGAATGTGGAGCTTTCTAATAATATACTAGCTGGTCTCGTATAAATTGAAATAAATAAGACCTAATCTCTTAACAACTAACCTTATATAGAAATAAATAAGAAAAAAATATTTCTATAATACAACAAGTTGAACCGGGGCATTGGAGATAGCGGTGGAGAGAGAGAGAGATAGGGAGTTCAGGAAAGCAGGCGGCGCAGATTGAATATTCTGTAGGAGTCGTGACCTCGACCTCTACTTCTTTCAGCAGGTAGTTTTACAAGAAGAGTACAGAGAGTTTAATGGTTCACGTTCTGCTAGGGCGCATAATACCGTGTAAAAACTTATTTCTCCTTGTTTTGAACTCTTGGTAAAAATGACTATATCAGATGTGCATATAAAACTTGTTATACCCTACTTCTTTAAGATATTTCTTCTTTATATATATATATATATATACACATCTTATTTCTTTAGAGCGTAATAAAATTGGGTAGTAATATATTGTTTAATTTAAATAACAGGAAATAATAACCTGTATTTAATTTTATAATAATATGATGTGGCTGTCATAATAACGATTTTATTGCTCGTACCGTCAGAATGTTATATGTTAGAATTTTTAGTTGTTCTCCCTCTCTCTCTCTCTCAAAGATAAACAATTTAAATCGTGCCCGGACAATAACAAGCGGTTTTTTTTTTTCTTGCACTTCATTGGCATACTTTAAATACTTATTTAAAAATACATAAATAATTTATGGTCCATCATGATTTAGATAGTAAGTTCCATGTCACATTGAAAATAATATCAATTTTATGTCAGCGCACCATCGTCAATTTATGGGCCCCATAATGATATGGTTTTTTTTTTTCTACATTAATATAAACATGAACACGCAGAAATATGTTAACTGTTCTTTTTTATTTTTATTAAGACAACTTTATTTTTAATATAAAATAAAATTAGAGTAAGAAAAAGTCATGTGAGTGTTTCAAACTTCTGATGGCAGTGTTCTAGAATTGTTTTTTTCTATGGTTATTTTTATTAGTTTCTCCAAAACTTGAAACTAAAAATAAAAAAGAAATGAATACATTAATATTAGGTTGAATTTGTCTTTGTAATATATTTCATAATTTTATGTGTTGTCGTGTTAGTTCAAAGAAAAATAAATAAATAAATAAAAAAGAAAATTAAAGTAAAAATGAAAAGAAAAAAAATAATAAAAAATATGAACCACTTAACATCATTCCGTTATATTTTGTCATGAATGAATATAATTTTTTTATTATTTTTTATTATTTTTTTTAAGTTTTTGTGTTGTTTACAAGTAGTTAAGATGTTCATAGTAGTATTATTATAACAAGATCCGTTAGTCTGGAATACTTTCTAAAACACATATTTCCTATCTACATATCTTTTCGTGTTTTTTCTCTCCCACTTTTAAATGCACAGAATATTATTGTTTTCTCCAATCAATTGGGGACCAACTCAGTCATATATATTTTCCATTCATACTCTCTATATAATTTGTTTGAAATTCCAAAGAAGAAATAGGAAGAATAAAACAAACAATATAAGGTTTGACCCCAAAAAAAAAATATAAACCTGATAGACTTCTTCCGTTATTTAGTAATGTGCTGTGCGATGTTTGAAGGTCATCCACTTTTCAATGTAATTTCATTTGTATATTTTTGATACATCTTTCTTTGATTTTTTTTTTTTTAAAAAAAACTTTCCTAAATATATACAAGTTTTACTTTCTCTTACGGCAACTTTTTTTCCTAAATTGGTTTTAACTAACCGGAAATACATGTTTTGATTTTCATGAGTGGGGGGGGGGAAGAAGGTTATTAGCTAAATGGTCTTAATGTGGAGTGAATAGGATATTTCAGAAAACAAACAGCCGAAAGTTCAAACCTGGTTATTTTAGAAAGTAGGTCTGAAAGGTAATTTTTCTTTTTAAATTTCGCATACCAAGCAGAAATCATTAACGAATGTAATGTGCATTTAGAAGATATAAGAAAAAAAGATGTTAAATATGTTGCTGGGTCAGCAATGCTGGATAACAACTGGTATTTTATCCGTTGTAGCATATCCGTCATTTTTCTATTATTCTTAACCGGATTCGGGATTTTCATCTATCGTCAAAGTTATCAAGTTTGTTCGTTTATAGAGAGTTTACTTCAACTTAATGTTTCTATTACACACTACACTTGTTGATTTGTTGATTGTATGTGCGAGAAGTTTACGTTACTATGTGTGTGAGTGTGGTTAATGACAAAATCGAGTTATTATAAATTATGATTAGACATTAGAAAATGGTGTACATGTAGTTAATAAATAGCATGTTTTGAAGAATACTTCATAATTAAATTTTAATAATATTGTTTAGTATGCTCAGTGTTTTGCCAAGGGCGGGGGGGATAGGAAATTTTAAGAGTACATCACACAAATAAGAATATATATATATATATTTTTTTATTTAAGGCGCGTCAACATCTATGGTCATTGGCGCCCGGAACTTCTCAGTGCACTGCCGGCCTCCGGACAGTTTCTCTGGTTACAGACAACAATGTCCATCACCGGACAGTGAGCTGTAGAGGCTCCTAGGAAGAAAAAATCTAAAGGTAGCACAACTGGACTCAACCCCTGGGTCCTCCGCGTAGGAGTCCAGTACGCTAACCACTTAGCTACAAATAAGAATAGACAAGTTTGAAGAAATGGAATGCATAAAGTTAAAAGCTTGTAAAAAATAAAGAATAAATACTGAAATGCATACTAAGTTAATATAATAAAATATTTAGGTAAATTGGTATGTAAAAGTACGTTGGTAGAAAATGGCAATTTTTTTACCAATTTATCTGCATATTCTCATATAACTTTGCATGCATTTCAGTAGTTATTTATTGCGTACAAGCTTTTAACTTTATGCATTCCATTTCTTCAAACTTTATCTATTCTTATTTGTATGATGTACTCTTGAAATTTTCTATCGCCCTCTTCCCGTTGACAAAACACTGAGCATACTTAAGACCACTATTAAAATTTAATTATAAAGTATTCTTCAAAACACGTTATTTATTATAAATCATTTCCTAATGTCTAATCATAATTTATAATCATTCTATTTTGTCATTAAACACACTCAAACACATAGTAACATAATCTTATAACCTCCCGCACATACAATCAACAAGTCAACAAGTGTAGTGTGTAAGAGAAACAACTAAACTTTGTATAAACGAACTTGATGACATTACTCTGACGGTGAATGACAATCCGAAACGACCGTTTTATAAGAGAAATATGCATGCAACGGCGGATAAAATACCATCAGATAAAAATTGATTTTCGGAATAGCACCATGTTGGATCGTTTTATTGTTTCACAATCCATCATCATGTCAATTTATTTTTATTTGTTTGAGTTTTGTGTGTTTGTGTATGTGTGTGTGTGTATGTATGTCGTCTTATTTGTCGACTGATCTATGAAGTTGAATATGTCGGTTCTGTTTCTCTAGAAAACTGGGGGGAAAAAAAGAATTAGTAGAGTAATCAGTATCCAATGTATGGAATTTTACCGAAACTATATATGTTGGAGATCATACGGTGATAACCACCTTATGAATATCAAGTTTGAGCTTCCAAACATTTTTCTTACTTCAATAAGAGAATGTTAATAATTTTCGAATTTCAGTTTTCACCGGTAATGTATTTCTCGAGTACAAACAAAACATGTTTTTAACACATGGCATTTGTTTTGTGTGAGCTTTTGTGAACAAAATATCACAGAAACGAAGGTAAGAAATTTAAACCTGATATTCCGTTTAAATACCACCACCCGTCAAAAAAAAAAAAAAAACTATTATTATAAATCAGTGTTGCCACCCTTATCATTCAATAAAATATAAAAACACAACAATAAGTGAAATTTAAATTATAACAAGATAAAACTGGTACATGCAGAAAGAATGTGAATTAATGACGTACTTTAAAAACAAATCAATTTTTTTTTTTGTTTCAACATATATAGTAGGAATATATACCACCATTCGCAGGCGGATAGTTAGTGTGCTTGTAAGAAATGTTAATGTATACTTAATTTAATAACTCTTACTTTAATGGGTCACGTTTCTTTATATCATTTTACTAACCATATATACATGAATGTACTTAGATTAAACAGTAAAGATATGTATATTTCAAAGTATGTTGTATTATATAAATATCATTTTAAGTTATGAAGGAAAATCCAAAATTTAGTTATTCTAATATTCTGTCCTGATTCTGTCCTGAGATATGTATCAGATTATTTAACCCACTTCCTGTATATTAAATACTGGGGAACTCTCTACTAGGAACTCTCTGCCTAGTAAGCTTGTTATTTAAATCTTCATACTATCACATCTTATTAAAATGAATGACGTTAGATAAAGTTTAGTATCATACTGAGGGTCTGCTATTTGCTATTGAGAAATATTAGTTTGTTTCTTACCCACTCTTATTTGCTGTAGGTATCGCGATATTTTCGAAATTTAGTTATTTTCAGTTATTGGAATTTTTTTGTAGCGAATGGTCTCGCTCTCAGAGTGTGTGTGTGAAAAGTTGCAGGAAGCTGAAACTTGGTATTCCGTTTAGATACTACCATCATATCTGACACGAAGGTTTCGGACATAATCCATCAACCGGAACTGTGACTTTACTGAATTGTTTCTCTCTAAAACTGTTCCATTTTTCTTTTAACTTCTTACACTTTCTACATATATTAAACTATATTTCAAATTTTATACGAGTTTGGTTATAGACGCTTTCTTCTGAACTGCAGTGTAATCATATCTGCTACCTGCTGGGTGTATTTACCACCACCACCATCTATTTTTGGATAAATGGTAAAATTAAAAATGAATTTGTAGTTCATTACAAATTTCATGTATAATTCATATATAATTCATTAAATATATTTCAGACTTTCTCGACCATATGGTGTCGGTATCTCTAATACCCAAATTTGTCAACAATGGGCATGTAATTTTGTGCCGCGGTTATATTCTTCGCCCCGGCTCAATGGGACATAATAGGGAAGTAAAGATAATACGGTTAAAATGTTTTGCCAGCGGGTCATGGTTCGGTTGCAGGCGGAAGCAAGCAACTCCTTCCTTCTTATTCAGTTCATGAGGGATAGGATTATCAATAAGGGCATCCCATGTACCGCCTTTTGTCTTAATCCTATAACCTTTCTTTAAAGATTCCTTCAGCTTTCCCTTTGCTGATCTGAAGAATAAGGCAGCACTTTTTAGGAGCTTTCTTTTTCCGAATAGTCTACTTCGGTTTCCTTCAATCTCACAATAGCTCCGCTTCTTGACAAGTTAGATTCTTTTAGGGAATAGCACACTGAGACGTGAAAGTTCTATGTGCTCACCGGAGCCTTCTCAGTGCATTGCTGGCCTTCCAGCAGTGTTCTCTAGCTGCAGACACCTAGTAAGAGAAAATCTAAGAGCAGCACTGCTGGATTCGACACCGGGACCTCCGCGTGGGAGTCCAGCGCACTACCATTGAACTAATCCCTTCTCTTCGAGGATTTCCCGACAGAGGATTTCATTTATTAACATGTCGCGACATTTGGAAATCAGTTACTTCATTACTGGTCAAAAGCAATAATGACAGTCTGAGGTTTGATAAAGATAACTAATTTTTAGATCATTGTGCACAACTAAACACTTTGAACCCGGAAGAATAGCTGCTATTTCACCTGCCAACTGGTACCGACCGCTAATTGAAAAGTCTTTGCAGAAAATCCCATTGTGTGATCCATGTGTATAAATGTGTAGACAGTCCAGCAATGAGTAATGCATAGCTGTTGCATATACATATATAAAAGACTCAGTTTCATAAGACCCAAAGACGCCCTTACTCCTCCTTACTTAGGAATGAATTTAGAATATTTTTCTTTTGAATTAGTTGCATCCATGCCTTAACTGAAATTCACACAAGTAGTGGATACAAATTGCTGGATACAGGTAGTAATTTTAAAAATGAATGAGATCTAGAAGGCTAATTTGGGACTACTTTTACTTTTCATTCATAAGATCATTTAAAAAAAATGACTTCACAGTTAAGTGGCAACACTAAATCAATTTTTCTTTTTTTAATGGGTCCCGGCCAATTATATTACATCCAATTTCCTGCCAGCTTCTCTTTCATTCACTTAATGAACCACTGAAATAGATATAAGACACTGAAATTCGAAACTATCTCAAGCCAGCCGCGGGGGTAACGGTGGGAGGGGGACCAAGAAAGCCAAACATGTCTCACCACTATCCGTGGCCTCCACTCTTCTAATCTCTTGGTAAACACCGTTATAGGAGAACTTCTCTGGCGTTGGCGGACCACCACGTGATGTAGAGCCCCTTGTACTGCTTCTTCTCTAGGACGATCTGGGACAATGACACGGACCTTATCGAAAAATATTCAATAGCGTTCCGCACGATTTGTTCGTCTGATGACAATCTTTTTTTTTTTTTTCTTCATTCCTGTTTAATGTTGCCGCTTTTTGACTTATTATACGACAAGTCCTTTAAGTATATATAAAATTTCAGATATAGGTATTATTTGTAACCTTGAGAAAGTTTTCTTCCCACCTTTCGTAATATTCTATTAAGTTTCTTCACAAACAGATACTTGATAATCTATTTTTTACCTTCTTTTATGGCTTTACGATCGTGTCAAAGTTTAGAAAATCAATCTTTACATGTATTCATGTATTCTGTAACTGTATGCGTGTGTGTGTTATGTGTGGGCATAATATCTGAAAAGTGCAGTAGGAACCTCAAACTTGTTCACGATTTTCTCGGTTTATGCTCCAACGATTTTCCTTTAAATTTCGTTTACTGAACTTATACACATAACAAAGACGACAATCATTTTTGTTGAACACTTGCGTGCTATTTCAAGCATTAGAAGTGACACACTATCCTGAAGAAGTTGTAATATGAGGCAAAATGTTGGTTTATAATAACCCGTAGATACGACTCAACCCGAAAATTTTAAGCGTTTTACATGACAGTGACAGAAAGATTGTATTTTTACTTTCTCTTACTCCTTTTGCAATCGGATTAAATTTTCAATATTGAGTTTACACCAGAAATAAAAGTTTTGAGGTTCCCTGAGTCCCAAAAAGTGATTTTTAGAAAATGGTGTATGTATGTATATATAAATGTGTGTATGTGAACAGCATAGCTCAAACACGAAAAATAGCAGAAAGTTCAAACTTGGTATTCATTTTAGGTATCACCATTGGATCCGACAGTAAGTTACCTGTCAAAATTCCTCAACCGGATGTACCATTTTACTGAATGTTTTTTTTTTTTCAGTTTTTGCGATTTTATCCAACAATTTTCTTTAATCTTGGTACATCAATGATACATATTAAAAGCTATGATATTTATTTGAAACATTTCTTTGGGAAAATTTCTCTTAAGGCGACTTTTGGAGGAAGGATGGTTTATGTTTTTTTATAAAGTGCTATTTTAGTTTATTTATACAATTCTATCATCTAAATATGTTGCCAAATTTCAAGCTTAAAGAAAAATCGATTGATCGGAATGCGTTTTTATTGGACAGTTTTCTACGTTTTGCTCCACAAAAATGACGACGGATTTCGTGTACTGACTATAAATACAGAGACTATTGATATAAAATCGAAGACAATAAATATTTTGAAAAATTGGTAAGTTTGAAGAAAATTTGTCATTTCTAATTCTGTAAGAGAAAGTGGTGTGATTGTTTCACACCAAATTAATTGTTAAATTTTAAATATTATAAAGGGAACTAATGAAAGATTTTAAGTAATTTGTTCTGAAGTTGAAATAGTTTGTTAGAACTACTTTATAAATAACTACCTTCAATTGTGGGTGTAAAAAAAAACTAACAAGTTATTTAGGACCCGTTATAAAGTATATTTATTGTAATGATTAATACATATCACTTTACTAAGTAGAACCTATTATATTTTAGCTTTTTACTTTTTTATTTTCTTAGCGTGTTTATTGTTTGAATTCCTTTCTATGTTATTTATTTAAATTTATTTATACCATAATATATTTAAATCTTGAATAAAGCAAACAAAATAACGAAATAAATCCTTTCATAGCTAGTTAAGTAATTAAAATTTTAAAAAATAAAAAAAGCTGGTAGCTTTATGTGGGTAGGTATAAATAAGTTTATTCCGACAAGTCGATGTCTAAGAAGCCTCATTGTCACCCAGACAATAGGTATTTCCCTTTCACATACCTGTTATTGAACTTAATACACTTATTATTTGCATAATCGTATTAAATAATTAACTTCTTTCTAATAGTCTACTTTCGTATTAGACTTAAATATTATACAGAAGGCAGTATTATAATAGTTTTGTTTTAAGGTGTATTTTATTTTATTTTTTAAATACTTTCTTCAGTTCAAAAAATTTGCTGTGTATTTATTACTGTTTATTATCTGTCCTAAGTATTTTGGAAGCTATTACGTCACAACTTCTCTTGACCCTTTCCCCCTGATTCACTCTAAAATCCATTGTTCTCGTTCCTAATAAAGGTGGATCAGCTTGTTTAATTGTTTTGACAGATTTCTTTTAAAAGAGGATTTTTTTTTTTATTTAATCTTTAATATCCTTAATTCCCACAAGGTAGTGGAACCGTGCATTATATTCATTGCACTAGTATAGCATTATAGAGGAAAATTGGAGGAGGTCTTTGCTCAATCAACCCCTCAGAACCCTCCAAAAATACTCCTAAGAAAATGCTTCAAATAAAAGTGATAGAACTTTTCTGGATCGTAAACAAAGTTTGAAGAAAACCTTTAAACCCATTCAATAGAAAAAAAAATTCGAGAAAGTCTAGTGAAAAAAACAACAAAGCATTCAATAAAACCGTAGCACTTCCGGGTGACAGACATTTTAACCGAAACCTTCCTGCCGGATATAGCTAATCAAAGTAAATCAAAGGAAAGTCTAGTTTGAGATTTCGGTGTAATTTATTCGTTTTTGATTTTCCAAATTGAATTTCTCTCTTCTTCTCCCTCCCCCCATTCTGTGTATGTGCGCGCGCGCGTGTGTGCGAACAAAATATCTCAAAAACGTAAAATCGCAAGGAACTCAAACTTGCTATTCCTTTGCTACCGCAGCATCTTGACACGAAATTTTCAGGCAGAATCCATCAATCTTTTCTTGTAGGGGTTCTAGGGAAACAGTAGCGTTAAGCTTTCTTCTAAAGTACGGTTTTTACCACCAACAGAAAATTGTACATTAGATGCATTGATAGAAGAATACCAAATTGGAAAGAAAATCAGTTAATCGGAAAAGTGGCTTTACCGAATAGATTTTTTTGAATTGTCTGGAACTTTCAATCATAAACGGCTACAACGATTTTCTTGAAACTTAAGCTACTCAACAAAAAAGTATCACTTTTATTTGAAACTTTTTTCGATAAAATGGATTTTAGAGAGAGAGAAATTTTGAAGTCTGTCAGTTAGGATTAACTTTGAATTTCCCCAAGCTTTGTTGGCTTTGACTGAGGGCGACGACTTCATTGCAAGTCCGCCAAGGTTATACAAGTATAATCTTTGCCATCTTTTTTTTGTTTATGTCCAGCCTGACTAATTATTGTAAACTTTGCCATTTTAAAGAAAATTTGTTGATTACATTGTAATAATTGGAGTGAGAGAAAGTTGTGTGAGTGTTTTTGTTAGGCAGGTGACAAGGGTAATGCGATATTTGGAAGTGGAAGAGTTACTCAGCTGCATGCTTGTTACTTGTTCACCCACTTAGTGCCAAGAACACCTGCTTAAATGTTTATAAAAACTGTGACAATGACGAAAAAAAAATGTATATTTAATTAAAAAAAAAATTTATAAAATTAATGAGTCATTAGTTCCACAAAGAGGAACACAATGGATAAGATTTTTTTTAAAAAAAAAAAGAAGATTACAATGGCCAAAGTGAATGAGTGTAAATGTATAGACCTGGCTAGATGTATAATCAAAGTGCCGTTAGAGCAGAATTGTTATATTGTAGAGCAACAACTAGCATTCTGTTACCAAAACACAATTAGGTTAGACTTAATTAAATTTAGCCATTACAAGTGGATCTCGCAATAATAATAAAAAAAATATTTTTTTTTTTTTTTTTTTTTACAAACAGATTGTAACGAAATTATTATTATTATTATTATTATTAACGATCGTATTGGGATCGTGTCAACATTGCGATATTGAGTTTTCACCGGAAATACAAGTTTTGAATTTTCCAGAATCGGAAAATCACAGAAAGTTCAAACTTGATATTTAGTTTAAACGCTAGCATGGGACTTGAAAATAAGGTTTTTATTAAAAATCGATCAACCGGAAGTACCACTAAACGGAATGATTTTTTTTTCAGTTTTTTTTTGTGTGTGACTTTCTCGAAAATGGGTCCAACGATTTTTTTATTTTTTTTTTATTTGGTACATTAAGAGACAGACAATATTAAGCGCTACAACTTTCATGAAGCGTTTTTCCAGGAAAGTGCATTAAGGCGGCTTTTGGGGAAGTGGTGGGACTATGTTTTCCTCTAATATGCTTTTCCAGTTTATTATATAATTGTATCATCTTTCTAAATAATATTAATTTGAGTTGAATATGTTGTCAAAATTCTGAGTTTGAAGAAAATCGGTTGACGGGAAGTATGTTTTTACTGAAGTTGTTTTAGTTTTGTTTGATTTTATCCATAAAAACCCCGATGGATTTCATTAAATTTAATTAATACGAATACAGGGAGACCTGCCTATCACTTTTGTTGGTAATTTTGTCCATGAAAAATTCATTTAAAGAAATTTCGATGGAGAGGAGAGGTTAAGCTTACCTCAAAAAAGTCATTTTATTATCGTCTTAAACATTTAACGGGTTAAAAATATTTAATAGAATCGTCTTAAATATTTAAGGGTCATTTTGTTTTGTTTACTTTATCTTACTACTAGAAGAAAAAGTATTAAAGTTCCTATCATACTTTTGAAATCGGAATTTTTTCACCCGAAATAAATATTTTAGTTGCCCTTACCTGCTTGTAGAGGGACAAAGCATCACGCATGTTGGAATGATAGAGAATGATAAAGGAAAAGGCTTAATTTTGCAGCCTCCAGAATTTCGGAAGTTTAAAGAAAATCTTTGCAACTATTATAGAGAAAGTCGTGTAAAACTAAAAAAAAAATATCAATGAAATGTACTTCCGGTAGATTGAATTTTGGCAGAAACATTTGTTTATCTGATGTTTCATTCGAAATTTGTATCGAATTTGAGTTTTAGTAATTTAATTTTTGAGTTAATGTCCTTTTTCACCCAACTCACACACAATCATCATTCACAAAAAAATATAAAAAAATATTAGTATTCAAGAAACCTTAAAACATGTACTTCCGGTAAAATCAATTTAAAATATTTGATAAGTTCGCAATAGCTCCGTTCTTAGCTTAAAGCAGCCATTTTTGTAGCGTACTGGTGGACTGCCGTATAAGCTTTCTTCTAAAGTTCCAGCTTCACTACAAAGCACAGTTTTATTACTTGTGCAGTATTAATATACTTTAGTAGCATTGCTAAAACTGGAAATTTGAGGAAAATCGGTAAACCGGAAGTGTGAATGTTATAGATTAGGTTTCTGAGTATTACTTGGAATTTTCTCGAAAACAACTCCGAAAAAAGTGATTATTTGAAAAAATTATCCGAAAGAATTATTTGAGAATCTGTCAGTTAAGTTTAACTTTAAGTTGCCTTTATAATGGGAACTAACATAGATAGATAGGCGTTGGTATATAATGTTGCAGTCACCTTGTGTTTATCATAATTGAGAAACGAAAAGACAAGTCTATGTATGTAATTCCTAATTCCTATAATTTTCTAATGTTTCTATGAATGTGTATAATTTCATTCATTGATTCGTTATAATCAAGTAGAAAGTTTGAAATAACAGTTTTACGATATATCGATAACAACAATCGTGATGAAGGTGTGAAAGGAATTACATAGATAGATGGATGATGTATAGGGGACAAATAGACGGTATGATTGAAGAAGAAGGTCAGGTTACACTGGTCAGGTTATAACGGTGTGTTCTTTGAACAACAAGCATTGAACATCAGGTCAGTACTAGTGTCACATTTATTGCTATTACATAAATAAATAAAAGAATCTCTTGACTTAATACTCAATACTTGCATCTATACGAATTATTGCTTCCTCTCTTATATTTTAATAAATAACAAGAAGTCTTGCGATCGTATCGAAATTTGTAAATTGAGCTTTCACTGGAAATCATGTTTAATAATCAGTAATGTGAACAAAATATCACAAAATCGAAAAATCATGATGATTTTCTCGAAAACGGCTCCAACGATTTTCTTTCAACTTCCTGCCTATTATATCTACATACATAAATATCCAATCACTTTTATTTCAAACAATTCCGTGGGAAATTGTTTTCTTTTTATGGTTCTAGGAAAACAGTAACGTTAACGTTTCCTCCAAAGTACTAGTTCAATTCAATATATGATTCTACCACTTATGTATATAATATTATAAATATAAATTAGAAGCTTTGCTAGAATTCCAAATTTGAAGAAAATCGGCTAACCGGAAGTGCTACTTTACAGTATAGATTTTTGATTTTTTGGGAATTTCCTCTTAAATGACTATAATGATTTCCATAAAACTTAAAAATACGCTAACTGCTCAGATATAAACTTGTCAATTTTATTTGAAACATTTTACCTTAAGGAAAAATGATTTTACATAATTCTGGGAATTTGTAACTCCAATGGGTTGTTTCAGTGTTATTGGCGCACTCTTTTCACTTCCTATCAGCTTGGTTAGGAAGGTTGGTACTTGTTCTTCCGCCACTTTTAGATTTATGTTGGGAAAAATGAAGAAAAATTTGAAGTTTAAGGAAAATGTGTCATTTTAAATATAAATGAGGAGTCCTGGATCCCACTGTCCGTTATGAGAGCAAGCCATGAATATACATGTGGAAATAAAAGCAATCTACGACAAATGTATACCCTTCTATAGGGAGAATTTTAGAGAGCAGTACGGTGAAAGAGAATTTAGAGTGCAGGGTTTGTGGTTCGGTACAAGAGGTACTTATGGAACTTGTCCTTAAAAATAGGAGTCGACCTTAAAAGAGTGACACTTCTGGAGGAATGTATAAAAGTTGATTCCCCAGGAATAATCGATTTATAAACTATTGACTACGCTTTAATCGGGCACCTTCGTTGACATTTATTTTCTCTTTCTCTTATATGATATATATATATATATTCCTACAGATCGATTAGAACTATTGTGTTTCTAGCATCTCAACATAGTTGAGGTTAATAAAGTAAATCTGTCACAAGAGTCGTGTGACTCACACCAGATTTGTTTCGTTTTTGGAGGACCTCAAAAACATGTTATTTCAAATGAAAAATTATTTCCGAAAATTTGGCACGATCGTGATAAAACAAATAAGAGAAGGGAAAAATAAAATTTTATAGTTTTATTACAGGTTTTATTACAGATATCAATAAAAAAGACAAATCATAATTTATTTTATAATTTACAATATTTATATTAGTATATTATAAATCTTTTGAAAAACAAACTAAAGTGCAGTTAAACAGATGTTATTAAATTCTGCAACCGGTTTCTAGCTTAATGTTGTTTTGTTGCCTTCTTTCGTCTCTTTACTATTATGTTCTCCGTGTACTAAGCTCTACAATTGCTCTATGTTATTTTCTTTTGATTGCCAGTACAATCTTTGAAACGTTCAACTAGAAAGGTATAATAAAAATACCTTATTTATGTTGCCAGTATCAGCATTAAAATTCTTTTAATGGTTTTACATTATAAAAATGCATGTGATATATGAGTTTATGTACCGGAAGAAATACTTTTACTTTTCTGTTATTTTTTCTTAAAAAAGTATATGAATATAAACACTTTATTGTAAAGATATAAAAATAAATAAAGCCCGATATATGTCTTGTAACTTGATCGTAAAAAAAACTATCAGCTAAACACCACTTCGAAAATGTTTTTCTAATCGCTCAAACTGGTTCAGTTTGTCAATAATTCCTTCTAATTTTTTTTTTTTCTTTCGAAGAACCAGTAACACTTCTCATCTTAAGAAATGCAAATTCTAGTTCACTGACTAATACTCCACTGTGGCGCCCATTTACTAATGACAGTGCAAACTTTTTTATAAAACCCCTGTGTGTTTTTGGGGACAGACCTGATGGGCGACTGAATATGTAGGTAACCCAATATTTTATTAGCATTATTATTTTTTTAAATACCAATTTTTACTTTCTCTTAGAGCTGTAAGAAAGTATTGCAATCATATAATTTTTGAAACACGGGAAAAAAAATCTGTTGAGAAACACTCACACAACATTCTCTTACTGCAATTTATTATAATAAAGTGGTACTTCCGGTTGAAGAATTTTGACAGTTCCCATAAAGACACCCAAAATTTACTTAAGTTAGCTTTTGAGGGAGGGGAAGTAATGCTTTCCTCAATAAAAGTCATTTTATTAAATTTAGATACTCCCTATATAAAATTCGTCGAGTAAGAATTTCTTTTTGAAGAGAAGTAGTCAATTATAACTATGTAAATTACAGTAAGAGAAAGTCGTGTGAGTGTTTCACATCAGATTTTTTTTTTTTGGATAAGCTAAATCCAAATAATTGCATGCATCAACCCCTGCAGATCCTATCCGTAGATTGTTTTTTTTTGTGGATTAGTGTAATCAGTGTTAATTAATTCGTTCAGTGTTTACAGTTGTCATTGTGAACAAGTACGCGTCATAATTCCTGAAAAAGAGAAAGGGAAAAGCAGGCGTTACTTTTATGACGCTAATTTTGATATTCGAAAATAAAGTGATAATACAGATTCCATTCTAAAAAGAGACTAATTTAGTTTTTAGTTTCCATAATTCCCCTTACCCCTCCCAAAGTAATGTGACAATCATATCGAATCAGCAACTGAAAATGAGAAAAAGTAAAAAAAAAAAGCGTAAACTGCCAGGTTACTAGAACAATGAATATTTTTTAGAAAATAGCCAGCTTTGTCAGAAACTGAAATAGAGATCTTTTTTAAATAATCACCGTGAACCAATTGAAGCATTTTTGTTACGGTGATTACCGTCTCAACTGATCATTTTTTCGGCCAATTCTGGAAGGTTTAAATGGAGTGGCTATGTCTATTGTGATGTTACTGATCTGATTGGTTGAAAGCTTGGAAATTGTGTGGTTTATGATTGGCTGTTTTGTGTTAAAGAGCGAAAGTGTCTCTCACTTTAAAGTCAAAATGTTCAAATAAGATTTAAAAAAAAAGAGAAGACAAGTCTGGCTAAAGCCACTCAGATTACTTTCTGTTTTTGAGTTTCTGTGAGAGCTTTTTGTTTTCTGTGTTTTGAGGGAGTACGGAAGTTCTCAAAAAAAGAACACGAGGAGCTCAAATTTGAATTCCAATTTGGTATCACCACCACCGAGCCTGGCTCCTGATGGTTTCGGTCAAAATCATTTAGCCGGAAGTGCAACTTTAGTGAACCGCGGAGGGAGGGGGAGAAAAGAAAAAAGTCAATAAAGTCGCACCTTCGGTTGTTGGAGTTTGTCCAAAAAACCTGATTGTCCCAGATGTGGTGGTGGTATGTAAACGGAATATCAAGAAGAAGCTTCCCGCTATTTATTGGTTATTGAGATATTTGGTTCACATATATATATATATATATATACACACACACATACAGACCATTCACTACAAACATTTGTTTCTTACTCAGTGAACTTCAAAACCTGTATTTCCGGTGAAAAACTCTATTTCGAAAATTCGACACGGAATGCAAGGTTGTAGGAAAATTAATAATATTAAAAAGCTATTAATATTTGTATTAATGAGGTGTATGAAAAAAAAATGGCCGCTTTTCTAGAAGAAAAGAAGTTCACGGACTTTAAAACTCATCCACAAAGTCTGATATTTATGAACACGATATTATCTTCAGACTCTGTAGAGTGATTCTATGCTATCATTTCCTCTTCAAAAAGTCAGTTCAATAGTAAGCTTTTTTACAAAACCATGACTGTGTCATGGAATAAACAGTGTACAGCTGTTGATGGGTGTGTGCTCTATGTGAAATTGAAGGGGAAGATGTCTTTGATCAAGTACTGCCCGGTATTGGTTTCAAAAATTTAGTAGTGATGGTACGACCATAGAAAGAAAGACAAGGTCAGCGTGGCCATCATGTGACGTTGGTGAGGCTTTACAAGAAGCTGTCGAGTCATATCTAAATACAAGTACTCGTGCACTTGCTGCTGAATTGACATTGTTAAAAGACACCGTTAGCCGTCATCTCCATACTAAGGGAAAGGTAGAAAGAGGATACACAGCAGTGCCGTATAAACGGCAACAGGCCGCCAGGAAAATGGACACTTGCCAACTTCTCTTTAAAAATCATTTGACATGCGCTTCTACAAAAGGATAGAGACATGTGATGAGAAATGGTTTTACTAGCGAAATCCTGAGACAGGTTGTCAATGGTTAGATCACCGCGGCCAAACGCATTTCCGGTTCGTGCAAGAGGCCAACTTGAGAAAAAGTCGAAGTTTGAGTTTTCTGGAATTATGAAGAAATAATTCATAACAAATTTGTTCCCGATGGATTTTCCATGAATTACAAACTTTGCTTGATAGAATATATATAAAAATGGCCCAGCGTTATCTAGCTTTGTTGAGAGTTTTTATCACAGTAAGACAACGCTCAGCCAGACACCTCCCGTCAGACTAAAGAAAAAATTGCAGAACTTGATGGCATTGAACCCACCCTATAGTCCAAACTTTACTCCATCCGACTACCATTTGTTTCGGTCCATGGCACACTTTCTTTGCGGAAGAAAATTTAATAATTTCATGGAAGTTGAACATGAAGTGCAGGAGTTTTTTTTTTATTCTAAACCCAAGGAATGGTATCAGGGAGGGGGATCTTACAGCTGGCCGGAAGATCGCTTATAACAGTCAATCAAAATGAGGACTATGTTTTGAACATTAATAAAAAATTCATAAAAGCTAATAAATTGATTTTTTTTTTTTTTTTATTGAAAAGCTGTCATTTCTTTATTTTTATCCACCCCATTAATATCTTATTAACCTTATAAAGATAATGGGTACTTACCATTGAAATGTTGTTAAATCTACTTTTGCGGAGATACAAAACTGAAATAGTTTACGGTTAAATATACGACCTACTTTTGTGTCTTAAGAAAATAAATAAAATACTAGAGATGTCTTTTGAGTCAACCTTAAAGAATGGGGCGCGCTTGTTCGTATTTATACAAAACATATATGGAAGATGTTATCGTTATACTTTACTCCTCCCCCCATCCTGTGTACGCTCATGTCTCCCCCCTATCTTACATTCTATTTAACGTGTTGATATGATGAGGTTGGCTTGTAAACTGCCGTATACAGAAAGGACTGAATATACAATGTTAAACATTGGGAGTGTCTATTCCATACTACTGTAAACAACTAGAGCGAATCTTACACTAAAAGTAAAAAAAGAAAACTAATCTATTATGTACGTCATGCCTATTTTTTTTTTTTTTAGTAATGTGGGCCCACACATCTTTCGACCAGTTCTACAAACAGGAAAGAATGTTAGAGATAGAGAGAAGTGGCCTTGCATCCTGACTTATATACTACTTTGCTACAAGATATGTGAGAAATGAGGTCAAAAACATTTAATCCATTCATTTATTCATACACACACACACACACACACACACACACACACACGAGACTCATAAACTTGAACTTGCTTTGTCTACAATTCTTTTTCTGCTGCGGGCGTTTTATTTATTTACGTAGTTTCCTACCTTTAGACTCTGTTTATCTCCTTCGTTCTTACTACTATAAGATGACGTATAGCGATCGTGTATATAACGAGTTGGTTGCATGTGGGCGTTTGTATGGGCAGGAAATAAATATCTCAAAAAGAAAAAAAAAGTAGCAGGAACCTCAAACTTGATATTCCATCTATGCATCTGACACGAATGTTTTGGTCAAAATCGGTCAACCGGAAGTGCGCCTTTATTGAATGTTTATTTTTTTTTTTAGTTTTTCCTCATTTTATAGAAAACGGCTTCAACGATTTTCTTTAAACTCGTACGCTATTTACAATCATAAAAACTCAACACTTTTATTTGTAAACATTTTCGTAAGAAAAGTGATCTTTTGGGGGTCCTAGAATAAACAGTAAGTTTAAGTTTTCCTCTAAAGTACTACTTCAATACATTAAGTAAGTCGATCACGTATATAATATTAATATACTTTTGAAGGAATGCTAGAATGTCAAATTTGAAGCAAATCGGTACGTGGCTGCATATATAAACTAATTGATCTTCTGAGCGAATTAGGGGTAATGCAAGGGCTGGAATACTTTTGCGAGAAGTTCTTCGACTGGTACGTGTCAAACGGGCTTCTTGATGCAGAAGTACATGCCATTTACGAAGCTGCACTCAGGCTCGTTGATATCAGCTTGGTCAAGCAAAATACTGAATTCTTAGTTGACTTCCAAGAGGCATGAGAAATTGTCTTCACTTCATACGACTCCAATTTTAATGTGAAGGTTAATCGAGCTAGGGATATGATAAGTGCGGCAATAGATCGTGGTTGTGACATAATGTACCTAGCTAATGCGGGATTAGAGATAATGAACTTGCAGACAACCTGGCAAACCTAGGATGAACTCTCCCCCAATCAGAGGAGACTATAGACTTCCTGCAGTTTAAAAAATAAATAAAATGCAAAGTGGCGCGAGTTGAGCAGGGACACTAGAAAAGTCGCAAGGGAAAAGATGGGCAAATCTGCAGAATCTGCGTGAATACCAGCGAACCTACCACACAAGGAATAGTCGCGGACTTCAGTCTGATCACCGGCCATGTTTGCGCCTACAAGGTCACTTCTTTAGAAAAGGTATGAAAAATTCCTTTATGTGAATATGAAGAGGACATGGTCATAGAGCATTTAAGGAAAATTGGGCGCAAGAGATGAAATGAGAAATTTCTCAAAGAAGCGGAGTGAGAAAAACAAAAAAAGGATTATCTGTAGTGGGACTTTTCATGTTGGTTTTTGAGTTATCTGGAAATACTAACTGCACAAATATAAACTTATCACTTTTATTTGTAACATTTCTCTAGAAAAATGGTTGTTTTTCAATTTTTCAGTGGTCCTGAGAAATTCAAATATGTTTGTTCATTATTCGATTAATCATCCTCCTCCACCTTGGCATTTGTTGGTTGGCACTTGTCCCACTCCCACTACCTCTATAATTATGCTGGGACAAATAAGAAAATTTGTTATTTTATATATAAAACTGTATTAACAGCAGTAAGAGAAAAGTCGTGTGAGTTTTTCACAGCAGATTTTTTTTCTGATTTGGTTGATAATCTGAAACTTGTATACGAACACAAGATTCCAAATTCACATGACTTGATTGATTGAAAACAATTATAGCTTATATATTGCATTTACTATGTTATAAACAAGTGAATATAATTTCTAAACAATTTATATTTCAATTCGACTAATAGTGGCAACATATTTAATTCGACGAAATCACTATGAAATTGAAATATGAATATTTTAATGCGCAACTAAAAATTTAAGAAACATTGATTTGTTAAAACAAATATTTGAGCCCCTCATTTCAACGGTTACTCAATTGTGCTTGTTCACTAAGCTCGGCGAATTGTATTTAGAAGATTCCTTCCTATCAAGTATAGGCGTATAAAATAAGAAATTGCGATTGTCAATTCAAATAGTATTATTTTGTTGTTATATGTCTTCAAGGTTATAATCAACAGGAGAATCAACTTAATAAAAAATCATGTTTTTTTGAGAAAAGTTTATCCTTGAACCCCCCCCCCATTAAACAAACTTTCTTGGACAAAAAAATTCAAACAAAAGTGATAGATCTCTGTAGTCATCGTTAGTACACCAAATTTAATAAAATTCATCAGTGTTATCGAAAAACTCGCAGACCGATTTTCTTTCTTCAAACGGAATTTTGGCAACAAATTTAATTTTAATTAATATTATTATAGATGATTGAGTTGTAAAAAGCAGTTTACAGGAAAACATAGTGTGTAGTTAATATACCAAATTAAAAAGAAAATCGTTGGAGATGTTTTTTCGAGAAACTCGATTGATTAAAGTGATCAAAATTCTGGTTGAGGAATTTTGATAGATAACTTACCTAAACTGAATGCCGCGTTTGAACTTTCTGCGATTTTTCGTTTTTGCGTTATACTGTTCTCATACAGAAACTATTTTCTAAAAAAAAAAACACTTTTTCGGATTCGGGGGACCTCAAAACATGATTTCCGGTGAAAACTTAATTCCAAAAATGTGACTGGATCACAATACTTCCTTTTACAGCAGTAAGAGAAAGTAAAAATCACCTTTCTAGGCAATATTTCTCTCCTATCTGCTGTTTTATAAAGTGGACATAACTGTTAACAAATTGTTTAAAAAATAACAATATTCTAAAAATAGAAGGAGTGATGATAGCTAACCTTGGGAACAAAAGCTTATAACTCAAACAATTGAACTATGTTATATACGTTATCCAACAAATTAACAAACGAAGACATTATTATGGACAACAAAACCAGGAAATAAATATGTTCAGGAAATTGTGTCTAGTAGAGAAAATAACTATTTTTAAAAGATTCAAATTATCTACGAAGAAATGCTATACTATATATATATAAATGGAGAACATTAAAGTCACTTTCCCACATATATATATGTACTGACAGTCGTGTTCTGAATAGCTGTTATTTAATAATTTATTATTATATAAATGACTGGAGAAGCGAGGAAGATTTTATCATGAAAGGTTTTGCCATGGAAGTGCTCATGTCAATTAGTTTGGTATCTATGCTACAAAATCTGCAAATATTACAATATTAATTCACATATTTTTGGTTATAACCTGGATTTTTTTTTAATGAACGTATAGTTGCCGTTAACTGTATAGGTAGCGGAAAACCGATCATTGGCACGTTGTTTTTTAGGATCAGGTAGCTGATTGTGGTTATATAGCAGACCGCACGACCAGCGGACACAACTCAATTTTTTTCTCGAAAAATGTTTCAAATAAAAGTAATAGGTTCATATCTGTGATAGTTACCATTCCAAGTTTAATTCTGTCTAATGGCACTTCCGGTTAACTGATTTTACTTATAACTTGGAATTCTTGCAATGCTACTAATATTATTGGTATGGTTACATGTATGCTCTTTTGTTACAAATCTGGACTAATATCTAAATTAGCCCGCTATTAATAAATATGCAAGTTGAACTCAAACAGCCCTACTTGTTTATTATGCAAGCATACACTGACTAACAATACAGTCAGTACATACGAAAACCACAATTGTATTACAACGTCATATTTCAATACACAAGAAACTGTAAGCATGTTTATTATCAATACAATCAAGTTTCAAACTTCGTACAACACGTTTCTCTTTTTACTTTCTCTTACACCTATTAAGAAGAGGAAGTATTGCGATCGTGCAAGATTTTCGAAATGGAGTTTTCACCGGAAATACATGTTTTGGAGTCCGCTGAATACGAAAAAAATGTTTTTACCGAATGTGTATATGTGTGTGTGTTTTTAACAGATATCTCAAAAATGAAAAGTCGCTGATAGCTCAAACTTGGATTTTCGTTTACTACCGCTGCGGACACAAAGATTTCGGGCAAAATCCATCAACCAGAAGTGCGACTTCACTGAATAGTTTTTTCGTGATTTTCTTGAAAACGGGTCCAGCGATTTTCTTTAACTTCGTATACTATCCATATACATATCACTATTTGAAACATTTTCCCTGGGAGAATTGATTTTTTGGGGGAGTTCTGGGGGTACAGTAGCGTATGCTTTTCCTTCAAGTTACAAGTTACAACCTACATAACATTAATATTATTGTAAGCATTGATACAATTCCAAATTGAAAAAAAAAAAAATCTGTTTGTCGGAAATGCGATTTTACAGAATTGATTTTCTCTCTAAAACGGTTGCAGTGATTTTCTTTAAACTTGGAATGCTTGCTGCATAGATAGAAATGTATCACTTTTATTTGTAACATTTTTCTGAAAAAAATTGATTTTAGAGGCTTATTGAGGATCTGTCAGTTAGTTTAAATTTCCACAAGCTTTCTCAGTATTGACATGGAGCGCTCCACATAAGACCGCTCAGGTATACAAGTAAAATACCCACCATCATTTTTATATAGCCTGTCCAGCTAAACATTGTGATGTGGCAGTTTATAAGAAAATATTTTTTGATTAAATTCTATTAATTTAGCGTAAGAAAAGTCGTGTGAGTGTTTCACAACAGATTTTGTCCAGATATTACACACACACACACACACACACACACACAGAACATTCACTAAAAACTTTTTTTCTGTTTTACTTTGGGGTCCTGTAACATGTATTTCCGGTGTGAAAACTGAATAAAATATGACGCGATCACAATGCTTCCTTCTTACCAGCAAACAGTGAGCGCTCGAAATAGGAGATTTTTTTTAATAATCTCAGTTTAAGGACATTCATGTCTACCACATTTATAATCAAACCATGATCTTACCAAATTCCAATAGCTGCCAAGTTTTTTAAATAAATTATTATACAGTCATGGATAAGGAATGAAAGGACATACATACTATATTACAAAATAGTTTTGAAGAGTCCTTTTCCTATATTTAGTAAATAGTAAGTATTGAATTTCTTTAGTCTTGAACCTTTATTTTTATCTGAGAAAAGAAAAAGTTTGTTGAACATAGAATTGAAACTACTACTCTTATATTTATATTTCTTCTAATAATAATTGCATTGTTTTCCATTCCTTTTATAATTTTGGTCTTATTCCGTACTCTTTCTTTGGTTCATTTATTAGTGCCACCTTCTTCTTTTCAAAATTATGAAATATATATAAAGACTATAAACTATAAATAAAGTGATTTCCTTAACGTGGCCGACCGTAGTGATGAATTGGTTTGACCTTTAAACAACCTTTAATAGCTTAACCAACTAAATTATATAGTACAAGAAGTCCAAATCTATTGCCGATATAAGCATAATCTATACCGCCTTGAGGTATCTTATGATAATTGCCAAGGTTTTGGTTTACTCTGTAAAGTGTACTAGAGTTTCCCTTAATGGGGACGCTCAACCTAAATAGTTTACCTGTAGTCAACCTGTAGCCCCTTATGTAGTTGTGTTGTTCAATTGGTTATATTCGCATGTACCTGCCAAGATCCCCAGAGAAGTTGTTGGTCTCTTGGATGTGCGACTTTACTTAGTGGCTATATATATATTTTAGTTTTTCGCAGTTTTCTCAAAAATGACTCCAGCGATTTTCTTCAAACTTCGTAAACTGTCTATACATATAAATACTTATCATTTTCAAGAATATTGATTTTTTGGGGGAAAAAAGTTCTAGGGGAATTGTAACCTAAATTTTCCTCTGAAATGCCCTTCAATGTACGCTTCTACTACCTATATAATAATTAATATATACAAACCATCGTTAGAATTCAAATTTGAAAAAAATTGATTAACCGGAAGCCCGAGTTTACAGAATAGGTTTCGTAGTTTTTTTTTTCTAGAAATTTTCTCGAAAACTTATACAAAGGTATTTTGTAAACTTAGAATACTTATGGCATAGATATAAAACGTAACAATTTTAATTGAAAACATTTTCTGAAATTGATTTTCCGAGTCTCCAGAAGAATGTGTCACGTCAATTTTCAAATACTATTTGGCCATATGATCTTTTAGGTTTCCGCGGCCATTTTCATGAAACATACTTGAGTTTCCGATTGGAGACCGTGTCCCAGTGGTTTGCTAGAAACTGACATTTCGCCCATATTGCAATGAGCATCTTCAGGGTTGTTACAATTTACTGAATCCATTTTTTTAATTGTATTAGCTATAGTAAGAGCAAGGCGTGTGATGTTTCACACCAGATTATTATTATTATTATTATTCTGTAATTTCTCTACTTTAATGTAATGTAATTAAAGTATACTTCCAGGCTGTTCATGTTTTCTATTTTTTCTGTTTTGCAGATGGAGAAAGCCTTAGTGTTAAGAATATTAGGACTGTATATACTATCAGATATCGTAACTGCAGCATCCACAATTGGTGAGTATTTATTTTTTTTAATTTGTTAGATATCTTGGGTTTTATATATATATATAATGGGAGGAGAAATAAAATAAGCATGTAAAACTGCTTTATAAGTATCTTTCTGGTTAATGTGAATATATTTATGCGGTCATACCTTCCTAACGTCACAATAAATACTTGTATTTTTTTTTTTTTCCTGAAAGGAATGACTGATGATGTGCTAATAAAACATGAAACCGTTATTGTAGCAGACAAGAAGTTTTGAAGCTATTGTTCAACACTGTTCAAGTATATACAATGCTGTTGTCAGTTTAAACTGTAAAAAACATACAACTATGTTAAGAATGGTCAGTTTAATAAAACTGTTAGAGGCTGTGAAAAATGATGTTGTTATGTAGAAAGAATTTAATTCTATATATTTTACAACAAATCTGGAGATGTTGGTGTAAAAGAAGAAGTTATTTTAATTTCTTCATATATTTATTACTTTCTCTTACATCGAATATTTTTCTATATCGAATTATCACAGGATTTTAGAAATTGTTCTGTTTGTGTATGAGTGTGTGTGCGTATTTGTGGTCAATAAAACTGAAAAATCGCAGAAAGTTCAAACTTGATATTTAGTTTAAATGTTGTAGCAACG
The DNA here is from genome assembly GCA_011037195.1 of Triatoma infestans. Taxonomy (NCBI): domain Eukaryota; kingdom Metazoa; phylum Arthropoda; class Insecta; order Hemiptera; family Reduviidae; genus Triatoma; species Triatoma infestans. The sequence continues at coordinate 301,756 of JAAEAF010000142.1, read as the reverse complement.
GGGACTGGACAATAAGGTTTTTTGAACAAAATCAGATCAGACCGGAAATAACACTTTACTGAATTCAGTTGTTCCATAAAAAACACCAAAGGATTTAGTTTTAGTTTTGTGTGATTGGGGGTGGTGGGGGAGGTTATGGTCATTTAGTAAAAGTTATAAGTTTGAAGAAAATTTGTCAATTATAATTCATTCTATAAACTGCAGTAAGAGAAAGTTGTGTGAGTGTTTCACACCAGATTACTTTACTTGTTCTCACGTGGAATGAAAAAAAAATCTGGTGTGAAACAATCACACGACTTTCTCTTACTGCAATCAATACAATCAGCAAATTCAAAAATTTTGTTTGAACTTGAAAAATGTATACTCACGTGCCCTAAACATTAGTATAGAGTGATGGTACGTTTACATAATGTATTGGTTAGCACAGATGGCAGGTAGAAAGTGAATGTATTTACACTTTAATTCGGAAAAATATTTCAAAAGAAATAATTTTTTCAAATTTGGAATATTAGTTATATTTCTACGATACTTCAGTATTATATAGAACCCTAACTTACACTTTAGTTATTACTTTAGTATTATTTTAGAGGAAAGCGTTCATCCCACAACTCCTTTCCAAAAAATAAATTTTTTCGGAAAATCGTTTCAAAGAAAAATTATAGGCATTTATCTGTTTGGACAATATACTAAATTTAACCAAAATCGTTTGTAAACCAAATTTTCGATAAAATTGTAAAAACCGTTCTGTAAAGTCGAAGGTACTTCCGGTTGATAGATTTTGACCTGAACCTTGGATTCAGAAGTAGTGGTGGTATTTATACGGAATACCCAGTTTCAGCTTCCTGCGATTTTTTGTTTTTGAATTATTTTGATCTGTCTCTCTCTCTCTCTCTCTCTCTCTCAAACATTTTGTCCCATACTCAGTGGGATCTGAAAATTCCGCTGAAAACACAATTTCGAAAATTTGACACGATCACAGTATTATCTCCGGCCAGGCGTAAGGAAAAGTAAAAATCCGTCACTCCTGATAAGATAATTGTTTTTTGCAATTGAATTAATTCTATTATAACTTGGTAGAACATGATCTGAGAAGAGTAAGTGACTACGGAACCTATTTTCACTTATTATAGAAAAAAATACTTAATAACTACATTCAACAACTGCATAATTTAATATTAGGTTATGTAACATTTTTAAACTATCCTATTTGAAAATAATTCTTTGGAGAGCCTAAGATATCTTTATATGAAAAGACGATTAGTTCCGCTGGGATTTAGTTAATTTTGTACAAGGTAATTCCCCATAACTGTAGTCTCTTATATTCCGCTATTAAGACTTTAACCTGGCAAATTGCTCTAGTATAAAACTCAGGATTAAAGCGGTTAAGATATTTATATTACAGCCTGGTTTTTTTTGTGGTGTATCAATAAATGCTGTCAATAAAATTGACAATTTTTTTCTTTAAACTTACAATTTTTATTCATTTGTGCCAACATATACAAAAACTTTGGAGTGAAACGTTCCTACGACTTTCTCTTACTCTAATTAATACAATTTAATCAAGAAACTGACTTTAAAATTGCAATGGAACCATACATTGTAATGAATAATAAATGTCCCAAGAACCCCCCTCAAAAAGCTCCAATTTTCCTAGAAAAGTGTTTCAAATAAAAGTGATAGGCATTTATCTGTTTAAAAAGTTTAAAGAAAATCTTTGGAGCCATTTTTCGAGATAATTGCGAAGAACTGAAGAAAGAAAGAAAAAATTAAATAATGTTGCACTTCCGGTTGATGCAATTTGCCCAAAAGTCAGAGGCGATAATGGTCCGTATATGGACTGTCAAAATTGTGCGTTCTGCGATTCTTCATTTTTGAAATATTTATTGCGGACACATTCAGACACATACACGCTAAAAAAGCTTTTTTCTTCGTATTCAGGGGACCTCAAAACATGTATTTCCGATGAAAACTCAAATTCGAACATTTCATAGGTTCGCAGTACTTCCTCTTAAAAGTTGAAGAAAGTAAACAAGAAAAGAATGCCCTTTTTTTTTCTCAAACGGTCTTCCAATCCGTCTACTGAAGGGGACAAATTGCATATATACTTTGTTATTAATTGTATATATGTACTTTGTTATTAATAACAGCCTCATATTAATAAAATAAAAAACCTATGGCGCAGCAGCCCATGACGGCGAATTGTATTGGGGGGGCGTGTGGTGAGCACGCCGCAGTTCCCTCGCCGTTTAGTTCCGACCTTCGCTACCTCAGTGCGCTTCCCACTTTTTCTCACCATGGTGGTCAACACCGACTTTACCCTCACGTGAATACAACTAATATTAATAACGAAAAACATCAAATACAATTTACGGCCAAGGACAGGAAGTGAACCTAGTACAGCATGCGCAAAAACACCTCTATAAGCGTCTAGTCCAAGACTCCAACCACTCGCCTATTGTGGCGTCTTCAGTATATTAAATTAATTTTTTATTTAATGTAAATATTTGGATATATTGTATGGGTGGGAATAAAAAATATGTACATATATAAAATCCGTTATCGTTTGTTGGTGATAATCATAACGGTTAGGATGCGATGTGTGAATAATTGGGAAAAATTTTTCTTTGGGAAACTGTTTTTTTATTGTAAACATTAAATTACCTGCATTATTTCTTTATTTGTGTGTGTATATATACATACACATACAAGAGAATGTACAAAGCTAATTGTTTCAATTAAATTACATGCCAAAACTTAACTGTTTTATATATATATCTTTGTAAAATCATTGTTTACTGCCCTCATTCCAGCGTTTATTACAGTTCTCTTGAATTAAAAAGATCAGTTGGAAAAATAAAAGAGAAAAAACTTTACCATCGGTGTTGCGTCTATATAAAAGTTTTTATTTAAAATAACAAAACATTAAAGTAGACTATTGATTAATCATCTCAAATAATATTGGAGGAAGGTTTCTTCTTTCATCATTATTTATGAAGACCCGTTACCTCCCGCAGTTAATTTAGTAACCAACTGTGATATGAATATGATGGGAAACAAGAATAAATAGCTAAACATGCCCACAGCTGTTTAGCCCAAATGTGAATAAATCCATAAGACAGTGTTACCAATATAAAAACGAGGATTTTAGGATAAAAAGACTCGGATGTGAAAGATTCACACGTCTTTCTCTTATTGCAGTTAATAGTGGTACAAAATTAGTGAATTTTCATTTTTTTTTTGCTAAACTTGAAGTGATTACATTGGAGTCCAGAAGACAGTTCAATAACAGGAACAACAAACCTAATAACATTTGAAATCTGACGTCACAGAAATTCTAGAATAATTTGTTTTTTTTTCGGAAAAATGTTTCAAATAAAAGTGGTAGGTCTCTATATCTGTGCAGTTTTCAATCCAAGTTTAAAGAAAATCGTGTAGCCGTTCTCGACAAAAATTCCTAAAAAAAAAAAACTAAAACATTTCTTTCTAAAACTTGTACTTCCCATTAAGCAATTTTCTTTTGGAACTTGAAAATGTTTTTTCAGCTATTTTCAAAAAAAGAATCGAGAAAAATTGAAAAAAAAACATTTAGTAAAATCGCACTTCCGGCTGGTAGATGTTGTTGAAACCTTTCTGTTAGGTGAAGTGAAAGTAGCTAAGTAGAATATCAGGTTTGACCTTCCAGTGATCTTTCATTTTGCATATTTTTTCATCCTACACACACACACACACACCACTACATCATTTTAGAATTAACTGCAAACTGACAAAGGTACTGACAGGTCGTGGTAGAGCGAGACATTACTTACATAGATTTTTCATATACGTAATTAACGACGGACGGTAGCTGCACCTGTGTGTCAATTGTACGGATCAAACATGGGAACGCTTAATCTATGAGTGGGGCCCATTACTGAACAAATAAAGAAGACGTTTAACACGTCACATTATTACAACAGGAAACAGGTGGCCAATTGCAAGATCGTTACTACTAACGAAAGAAAATTTACCATCATTGAATACATTCATAATTTCTATTGGGATTTACATATTTTAATTTGATTTATATTCGGTAAATTATTATTAATAACGTCTGTTTATCACTAGATTACACAGAAATCGTAGACGTTTTCGATCCAAAACTTATTCTGTAAAATCGAACTTCCGGTTAACCGATTTTCTTCAAATTTGGAATTCTATAAATGCTTGTAATATGTATTAATATTACGTATGTGGTAAAAATATATATTATACTGAAATGATACTTTAGAGGAAAGCATAACGCTACTATTCCTCTAGAACCCCGCAGAAATCATTTTCCCAGAAAAATGTTTCAAATAATATGTTAGGGATTTATATGTACAGATAGTATACAGAGTTTAAAGAAAATCGTTGGAGCCGTTTTCGAAAAGTTCACGAAAAATTGGGGGAAAAAAAAAACATTAAGAAAAGTCGCACTTCCAGATGATGGATTTTGACCGAAATCTTCGTGTCTGGTGAGGTGGTTGGTATTAGCTAAACAGGATGCCAAGTTTGAACTTCCTGCCACTTTTCGTTTTTGAGATATTTCTCAATACGCACACACACACACAGACCATTCGCTAAAAACATTTTTTTCGTATTCATGGGACCCCAAAACATGTATTTCCGGTTAAAAATTCAATTTCAAAATTCTAGCACGATCGCAATACTTCCTCTTAGTAGGGAGGTAAGAGAAAGTAAAAAGTAAAATAACAATATGCTCATTTATATACTTGCTGAGCTACATTTTCAACATCCATCAGATTAAAACAGTTCCCAAATAACTGTACACTATTTATCTAAATGTGATCAATTAATGAGGATTGATTAATAGTGCCTCAAAAAAAATGATTAAACATTTCATTAATCCATGATTTCCGTAGCGTGGAACAATATAGATAATAATTATATTTTGCTGTAAATATAATATATTTAAAAAGCGGATGTAAAATTTCCGGCGTGTTTAATTGTTGGAATTTTAATGACGGCTGGTTCTCATTGAGAATGAAACGATCTGAGAGGTGTCTAGAAGTTGGAACAATAATTAACGCCTTCTATTGTCTATCCTTTTAGACATAACAGAGGTGTCATGTCTCCATCCAGGTGATAAATTATTTTAAAAACAATTTTCACATCAATTAAACAACAGGTTACCTTTTTTTTTATTAATTTCTCTTATTGCAATCGTGTCAGATTTTTGAAATGAGTTTTCACCGGAAATACATGTTTTGGAGGGCCCCCTGAAAAAACGTTTTAGCGAATAAAAATATACAGTCTCAAACTCGATATTTTATTTAAATACCACCCACTAGGTGATCTGACACGAAGGTTCGGACAAAATCCATTACTGGAAGTACGACTTTACTGTTTTGTTTTTTTTTTGTTAGTTTTGCACGTTTTCTTTAAAAGTCGTATACTATCTACACAAATATCATTTTCCTGCATCTTTGTAATAACATGACAATTATTAAATCAGAAGTCGTGAGTGAAGTTATGCTTTTAATCATAAAGTGACGGACAGTAAAAACAGTCATCATTTTTTCCTCACAAGTGATGTAAAGTAATATTATTCACCTATAACTAGTCCGACATCTAGCGGCAATACGCGAAAATAAAAACCTGTCGCAAAACAAATCTCAACTAGCAATGGATTTGAGCCAGTTAGGTATAGATACCAAAGAGAGCAAATTATAGAGAGAGGCAGTATTTGACTTGAATAAAACTACATTCTCAGTATTTGCACCTTTCCATATGTTTACTTTCTCTTACTCCTGGTGAGAGGCAGTATTATGACCGTGACAACATTTTTTATATCGAATATTCAACTGAAATACACGCTTTGTGGTCTTCCGAATCAAAAAAAGTGGTTTTTAAAAAATGGACCTTCTCTCTCTCTCACTCTCTCACTCCTTCTCTCTCTCTCACTCTCTCTCTCTCTCTCTCTCTCTCACTCTCTCTCTCTCTGTGGAGTGTGTGTGTATGTATATGTGTTTGTGTATCTATGTATTTATGTGAACAGCATAGCTCAAAAACGAAAAATCACAGAAAAATCAAACTTCACATTCCCTTCGGGTATCATCATTGGATCCGACAGGGTGTGTTACCTGTCAAACTTCCTCAACTGGAAGTACCACTTTACGGAATGCATTTTTCGAAATTGTCTCCGACGATATTCTGTAAATTTAGCATACTAACTTTACATATAAAGAGCTAAAACTTTCATTTCCAACATTTTCTGGGAAAATTCTTTTTAGAGCATTTCTAGAGGAGAGGAAGATGTATGTTTTCCTCTAAAGTTCAATTCTACCAATCAAAAAAATTAATTAGAAATAAATAGATTGCCAAAATTCCGAGTTTCAAGAAAATTAGTATATAAGTATGTATTTTTTTTTGAGGGAAGGGATTAGTTCAGTGGTAGCGCATTGGAAAAGCAACGCGGAGGTCCCGGTTTCCTGTAAGAGGTCCCGGTGTACTGCCCTTACATTTTCTCTTCCTAGGGGCCGTACTGCTCACTGTCCGGTGAGCTCGTTTCATTCAAATAAGTAACTATTTTCCATTGATTTATTTATTTCTTTAGCAAAAATAGCATTTTCTTTTAATCTAAAACTGTAGTGAGAGACGCATCACTGGTCAGGAATGTTGTCTTCTTTTATTTGTTCTTCTAACTCCTTTTCTTTCTTTTTTTAACAAAAACATAAATTCTTTCAAAGTTGAGTTCGTGAAGTCATTTACTATTACAAACTACGAGATCAAACCAACACCTTTCTACTGTCAACAACCTTTTTGAATACCTTAATTTGTCATTCCACTCTCCTTCTTTAAATTAGCATTTTTCTTTTGATAAATGTATTAAAAAAGTCTTTTATTGTTGCCTACCTGACTTGTAATGTATATAACAGCATTCTTAATAAGCTTATTCTTTCTTTAATATCAAAAATCAAAATATCGTGAAATTTTTGCATTTAAAATATTAAGAATTTATTGTAATAAATATAGCTAAAAAGAAAAAGGGCATTTATTCCCCTGTAAAATTCTTTGTGATTTTCGTCCTATCTTTTTGCACGATAAGTGTTGCCGAAACCATGCAAAAAATAGAATTCTAGAATTTTGTAATAATTATTTCAAGCTAGTTTACGGACGATAACAGGATCACGAGTATATCTTAAGAACAGGGCCATACAATGAGTAAAGGGACAAATAACTCTAAAATTAAAAATATCTGTATAAGAAACGATACTTTCAATATTATAAGTTTGCACCCCTGTCAATAGTTTAAAACAGCAGGACTAGTGCGCCATAACTCTTCAAACTCAAGAGTTTTGGCAACATTATTAATTCTAGCTAATATGATTTAGATGATAATTGAGTAATAAACTGAAATAGTACTTTATAAGTAAACATAACCCAACTTTTTCACCAAATAGCACTGTTGTGTCTTTTCAAAAAATCCAATTTTTAACACGTGTACACTTTTACCTTTTTATCACATCAACTAACTATTTTATAACCTTCCTTCTCAACTCTCCAGAGCCATCGATCCAGCCTAATGTATTTTATTTTATTATAGAGCTGGCTCCCCACAGCACATTTAAATTAAGATGGTGGGAATTATACTTGTTTACCTGAAGGGATCACAACAATGTAGGCTCGTGCCCACTATCTCAACCCATTAGCAAAGCTTGTAATATTATTTTTAATTTTGGTTGATGGATTTGATTGATGATTTCATGGCGATCCTTTGATGACACCCGAAGGGATATTAATTTAGAGCTACCTGCGATTTTCGGGTTAGAATAGAATAGAATAGAAGCGGGGGGGGGCCTCATTCCACTGCGACCTACAAGTTGAGGTCTATTGTTGATCCCCTTAAGTTACAGAACAGCCCCCAGCTTTGCCCTCTAATCAATCCTAGCAAAGCTGAGAGCGGCTCCGTCATGAAGCTTCCAGCTTCGGGATTGCCCGTCCCCAATTGAAGAAACCTAATCCTCTCCAGGCCGGCGAACTCACAAAGGATGTGCGCCGGGGTCTCCTCCTCTACCTTGCAGAATTGGCATACCGCACTATCCGCAAGTTGTAGGTGGTGCATGTGTCTATTCAGCCTACAATGTCCAGTTAGTAGACCCACAATTAACCTTATATCCCTTCGGGTCTGGCTCAGTAGGTCTCTGGTAAATTTAGGCAAATGTCTTTTAATGAAGAGCTTTGCCTGCCTCTGTCCTGGTGTTCCCTCCCACCAACGCAGACGCTGATCTTCTATCCAACCCCTGATAGAAGTTTGGATGAGACTCCTGGACAAGCCGCAGAAGGGTTTCGGGGCCTATAAAGGTATCCTGCGAACCCTCCCTCGCTAGGGCATCCGCCCTCTCATTGCCCAGGAACCCGCATGTCCCGGCACCCAGGCGAGTGTCAGTTTATTACGAGTACCCACCTCGGTGAGGGCAAGTAGGCAGTCCCACACCAGTCTTGAGACTATTTGGTGTGAGGAAAGTGCCTTCAGGGCTGCTGACTGTCGGAGTATATGGCCACTCTTCTACCCACTATCCTTTGCCTTATAATCTCCCTAGCGCAGAGTTGTAACGCCACGACTTCAGCCTGAAAGACCGTGGCGTACTTCCCTAGGCTGGCCTTAATTTTAACTTTAGGCCTGCCCCCGTAGACCCCAGTTCCGCCCCAGTCGGAGTTTTGGATCCATCTGTGTACCAGATCGAGTTACCGAACAGGGGTGGGTCATAGCCCCATTCGCCTCTGCTCGGTATAACAATATGGAAGTTCCTTTCGAAGAAATACTTAGGAACCATCCTATCCGTTGGCATCCCCAGAAGATAGTCCGCCTTGATTTTCTCGATCAACCTCTGGTTATTACGATCATGCCTAGAGGTGATGGGAGGCGGCCCCTGCAGGAGCCTATGTATTCCCATTCTGGCTTCGCCTAGAACGAGAATGTGTAATGGTGGCAGATTGAGGAGGACTTCCAACGCCGCAGTCGGGGTGGTCTTCATGGCCCCGTGAACCAAGGCTTTGGATCCCACCGAGCCTTTCCACTGCCCCCTTCTGCAACGTTTTGGTCCACCAAACTACCGACCCATATGTAACCATGGGTTAGGCTAATCGGTCTATACGAGCCTGGCGTAAGGTCAGACACTCTACCCACCTTAGGGAGGTAGAGCACCTTGACCTCACGCCACGGTACCGGCGTATATCTTCGGGCTATGCAATCCCTAAAGATTCTACACAGGTATGGTAAAAGAATATCTAGTCCTTTCTGTAGAAAGACCGTGTAAATCCCATCCGTCCCAGGAGATTTGAAAGGTAGGGATTTGTTGATGGCCCACCTGACTTTGCTTGGCCTTGTTATGAGAGTGGCGAGTTTCCAGTCCTCTGGGGATGGTCTAATGAGCCTATCCCCAGGGATCCCCGCCACCTCTGGGCCTGCAAGTCGGGATGAGCCTGGAAAGTGCGTCTCCGCGAGGAGCTCTAAGCTTTCCTCTTCGGAGACAGTGAAGGTTCCATCCCCCTTTCGGAGGAACCCCACTTCCTTCGCAGTACCGTCTTTGGCCAACGCTCTGTGGATTCTGGCGTACGAGGGTGAGTCCTCAATCTCCTCGCAAAACTGCCTCCACGAACGTCTTTTGGCCTTCCTAATTTCTTTATTGTACTGCGTGAGGGCGTTCCGATAGACGGTCCAGTTCTGGGTAACTTTGGCCCTGTTGAACAATTTCCTCACCTCGGCCCTCAATTTCTCGAGGTGATGTTCCACCAGACCGTCTTTCCTCTCTGTGGTCTTGACCTTACCGGACAGTTTTCTTGGAAGGCAGTGGCTATCGCCTCCTGCACCTCCTCTACCGTCCGCTCAAGACCCTCCACCCCTTTCCCGTCAGAGATTCCCTGTGCTACTCTATTCTTGAGGGAATTCACAAATCCTTCCCAGTCGGCCTCCCGAGGGTTCCGGAATGTTATCTGCTGCAGCGGGGGGGTGTCGGTGGTGAACCTGATGTGCCTGTGGTCGGAGCAAGATGGTTCCGAAGACACATGCCAGTTCGTGATGTCATCACTCAGCCTATGGGTGGTCAGGGTCAAGTCCAGCACCTCTCTCCTGGCCACCGTAACGAAAGTGGGTTCCTTACCTAAATCAGAGATTAGTAACCCTTTACCATAGATAAAATCTAAAAGGGACTTACCTCTGCTGTTGCAGTTGCTGCTCCCCCATGCTGGGGTGCATTGGCATCACATCCCACGAAGAGCGGGAGATTCTTCGCCTCACAGAAGTCGACGATCTCTCCCATCAGGTCCGGCGGGCAAGACTGGTCCTCACCGGGAAAGTAGGCGGAGCAGGCCACCAGCCTCCTGATTCCACCTTCGGTCCGTGCCGAGATGATTGCTGTAAATCGCCTGAGCAAAGTGCTGGCAGCAAGTTACCATCAATCTGATATTAAAGACTATACAGGCTCTGGGTTTCCCAGAGCCCTTACAGTATAACACCTTACCTTGGAATGGGCGAATGCCTCTGACTTCCTCGGCCACGAGCCACGGCTCCTGCACCAGAGCGATATGTAGTCGCTCCGATTCAAACCTCCTGCACAAGACCGCCGAAGCGGCCTTGGCGTGATGGAGGTTGATTTGCAGGACCCGTAGCCCCATCCTAAGATTGTAGGGGGTCGGGAAGGCGAGCTAGGCTCGTCCCTCCGCCGCACTTCGGCATCCTCGGGCGCCAGACACCGCTGAGGGGTTTGAGGCCTCAACAGCGGGCTGACCCCGGCTTCGCCCAGAGCGACGGGCAAGCCCTTCCCCCTGTCGGTTTTTTTGCCTCTCTTTTCGCCCGCCTTACGGCCGGCTGAGGGCTTGGGTGCGCGAGCCTCCGTTGTCGGAACATCCGACACGGGGGCCCGCGCCAGCTTAGAAGTGGAGGGAACACCCTCCGCCGGGCGGATCGCCTCGGCGGAAGAGGCCCCAGCTCCTTCTTCATCGCCTCGTTTCTCCTTGGTTCGAAACTTCAACCTGCCGAGCCCGTACAATGGAGCCATGTCTAGACTCCTCAGGATTTCCAGGGACTCCTTTCCCATGGAGAAGGTGAAGAGCTGTCCCTTGCTCTCCGGAACACACCCCATAACGGTCCACAAGCCGGGGTTGAGGCCCTGGTTGCCAAACCTCAAGAGGCTGACAACCCTTTCCGCCGTCATCGGCTCGCCATCCTCATGGGGTACAAAGACCGAGCACGTCACTGGCTTCGGGACCTCGTCCCGCACCAGGACTCTGAGGGCAGCGCCTTCCCAGGGCCGCAGCGTAGGGACGACCTCCGTCACCCAGGACGCACTCTCCTTGTCTGCGCAGTTAAGCAGGAGAAACCCTGCTTTATGGGTGCACTTAAGAAAGCGCACCTGACGGTCATCCGTGGAGGGCGCCATGGTGGACAGCAGGGATTTTTGGGTGGCTTTCAGCCTATCCGGCTCCAACTGCGTGTCCGGGCAATCAGCCGCGGCAATCGCGACCTTCTCCGAGGACAAAGCCTCCACATAAGTACGAGGTCCCGCCCACTTCGTTGGCCGCGATGCTTTCGGGGTACTTTCCTCCGAACGCGGCCTTTTTCCGGCCTGAGCCTTTTCTTCCTGTTGCCGGACAAGGTTTTCCCTGATTATGGATCGTCTTGCGACTGCCAAATCAGTGCCTTGACCGACTAACCTTTGCACCCGCCTGTTGGACGCGCCTGACAGACGGACTGCAAGAATGTCCATATCGGACAACACATCAACGTCCTCTAGAGATAGCACCCTTAGGGCACTCCGGGGAGGCTGTGTAGTGGCCTCGGACGTGGGGGCATCCGCCCGCTCGTCCGAAGGTCTGTGTTTTAAATTAGAAAGTTGCTGCTCCATGTTGTTCCCACGAGTAGCTGGGGAAGTGAAGTCCACCCGGTGAGAGCCCCGCAATGACCGGGTAAGGCTACTTACTCTGGGAGGGCGCCTGGTATCCCAGAGGCTCCGTAACGACCCCGGGATTAGGCTCCGGGACCAACCATCCTATAGGCACGGATCGCATAACACCGTAGGATTGAGCCGGATAAAGAGGCAGGATAGGGTGGTCAGGGATCTAACAGGAGGGTGAGACATAAAACAGGAGGCCAGCGGGGGGTGATCGTTGACCCGCCAGAGCCCTAGTTAACCGTGACACCGGAGAAACCCAGGTGCCACGTTGCCCGACCCCCACGATGTGGGCGTTAGGGTTGGCTCGCTGCTCCACTGGAATCGCCGAGGCTTTCCACCAGTGTAACAACATTTGGGGGCCTTTTCGGGTTTTTATTTATGCTGTTCAATCACTCATTTCTAAAATTCGAGGAACAATATTTCCTCTAACAACAAGAATGAACAATAAAAAGAAAGAAAGAAAAAAAAATCATCGCTAATATTATTATAGGTAGCAGAAATTGTAAGTTTAATTAAGTTTTGATGATAGTGTCACGATCTTTGTCAAGAGAGATTTAAATTGACACTTGGAGGTTGCTGTCATATTGCTGCTTTTTTGATGGCAAGAGAAGACCAGTCTTGACATTTTTATTTATTTATTTTTTATTATTATACTCACCTTCTGTAATCTACAACAATATTTCTTTTAGAGATTTTTCATACTTCTTAGTTAGAATTTGATCTGTTGTTCGGCCTGTGTTCAAAAATTCGGCAAAATATCAAGCTAAAACATGTGGGCTGCTAGGCACTGGTGTAAAGCGACATTAGCCTTAAATATATAAAATGTATTATATGTAGTAAAAATGTTTATGACTTTCATAAATTTAATTATGAAAATATAAATAAACAATATATTCATTAACACCTCTGTCCACATCTGATCGGTAGGGACACATAAAACCTAAAGAGGTAGTATTAGGTGTTAGATGTGTATTAATCCTCTACAACCTAACTATTCTGGTTTCCTTAGATGTCAGTGTACTTTGCAAATAATTGTCGGCTGTAAAGTATACATTGTGTAAGTGTACGTGAGCTGATAAACTCGCTGGAACGCCAGAATTCTTGAAGAAGTGGCAAGTTGACTTCCCGCCAAGGAGAAGATGTAGTGGTTTGGTCCTTTTTTTCGATCTCAGATTCTGCAGCACAAAAAAAACAAATTATTCTCATGTCAATCTCAAGTTCCATTTTTACAACAATATCTAGCAGCTCTCATACTCTTTATATTCTTTATATTGAAATTAGTATAGGATCTCCACAAGTTCTCTATCTAATACATGATTCATGCAAAACAAATGAATATCGTTAAAACGCTATCAGAGCTTGTAATGCCTTTAAAAAGAAATTTCATGATAAAATAAAAATTAAAGATCTTTATACGTGCAGCCATAATGAAGGTAATAAAAAAAAAATTAAAGATTAAAGATTTTTGTAAATCAAATCAAAGAATTTAAATCAATATTGATTTTATGATATTTTCTTCCCCCAATTATAACAATATTATTTATAAACTGAAAGAAATATTAGTTTACTTTAAATAACTCAACTTTTTTGCAGGTCGAGTGGCGTTTGAGAAACTAACAGAACTTGATTATAGAGGAAATACATACTATTCCATTAAGAATCTATCTCTATATGAATGCCAAGGATGGTGTCGTGAAGAGCCCGACTGTCAAGCAGCTTCCTTCAGGTGAATTACCGACTTTTTTTTTTTTACTTCATAATGTGTAATGGGGATTCAAAACGAATCGTGAAGAAATCACTCCCCATCTCAAGTTCACTTCGCAAGCTCAATTCTCATGCAAGCTCATAAGGGGGCAAACTAGTAGGAACTGGAAGGAGAAATTCAAGAGAGAGGGTTAGTTCAGTCGCCTGTGTATAAGAAGCTGTAATGCCAAAGAAAGATCCTTATTTCAATCACTGTCAAACCGACAACATACAACGTACCTTCATTTTGTCAGTCTGCCACTCTCTTCTCACGCTATCTAAATAATATTATATCTTAAAGTCCTTGCAGTGTTTGCCATTTTGCACTTAATATATACAGTGTTCAATAAGTGTAAAGTTACTTAACCGAAGTATTTCTCTTCCGAAAAATCCATCCAAAATATTCCAGTAATGTTAAGAGGTCTATTCATTCGATTTTCAAATTTGTGCTTCTCATCATTTGGATAGTAAAAAAATGATAGGTACATATGTATATTATGACAATAGAGGGATGGATTTTATTTCTTTAGATTTCAGAATTTTGGCGCCCAGTTATAGCAAGAACAAATAATATCATTCAGAGTATCGTTCTCAGTTCCCTATATACACAACGGACCTAAAAGTAGTTGTGTTAAGCATATTCATAATAGGTAAACTCCACTCACTGCTTTTATATTCTTATAAATTTGGAGGAGACTGCAACCAGTTTACAACAACTCCTACACTTAGATGCAAAGAGTCACAGTAGATTTTTTCACTCATTATGGATTGTATCTTGTAATCACATTCTATGCATTTATATTTACACGATCGAGAGAGAGCTTTCCTTCTAACAATTTACAATTTTATTTTTTCAGTTTTGTGCTGAACCCACTTACACCTGTTCAGGAAACGCTATGCCAACTTCAGAATGAAACTTCTGCAACAAATCCAGCAGCTATCCCACAACGTTCTGTCAATCTCTATTATATGGTTAAACTACAAATACGATCAGGTAAGTCTGCTATCTTTATAAGATCATTTTCTATATGTCAGATATTGATTTAAATTTGATAAAGTGATGAAATTAATTTATATTTGATGAATACTTAATTTACTACATTTTTGATAAAATAAATCACAGTTTGAATCATTTGAATAAAATTCATGCTTTTTTTGTATATTAGAGAACGTATGTCTGCGTCCATGGTCATTCGAAAGAGTTCCTAACAAAATGATTAGAGGCCTGGACAATGCCCTAATATATACTTCTACCAAAGAAGCCTGCCTGGCTGCTTGTTTGAATGAGGTTTCATTTCTATTTTGTTTAATCTTAGTTTTTAGTTATAATTAAATAGATTATTATTAAGATAGAATTTGTTTTTTTATAATATAGTACATAATGTCCCTTCCAAAAAAAGTGACGGTAAATAAATCTTTAACGTCTTTAAAGATCCGTCATTTGATGAATCATCAGCATGGCCTTGTGACCTCCTTCATTGAGCACAATATTATAGAGTAATACGACTGGTATTTCCTTCATTTAGTTAATATATACTATAATGTTTCAAATAAATGACTGAAAAAAAGTTTCAAGCTTTGTTATAATTTTAATTTTCTTAAATATCCAAAATACTGCTTCTTTATTTGTTTTTTCTCGACCAATCTCCTGAAGTGGTAACCTTCTGTTGACGAGATCTTTAAAATGATATAGATTATGAAGAGGCCGTTGGTCCATATTCCAAAAAATACTTTTGAAATACCATTCATGGTACCATGCATGTAAGAAATTAATAAACCATCAGCAAAGTTGCTTGTATTAGAAGGAAGATATAATAAACCATTAAATATGAATAAATAATTTTTTTTTCTACAGCATAGATTCACGTGTCGCTCAGTTGAATACAATTATGTTACTCTACAATGTCATTTGAGTGATTCCGACCGAAGAACAACTGGCCAATATGTACAATTTATTGATGCACAAGGTGTTGATTATTTTGAAAATCTTTGCCTAAAAGGTATGTTGGAAAATTCTGCAAGAATTTTTGTAATTAGTATATTCTCTTTCATTCATTGTGTAATACTGTAGTAATGCTATTGGTTTTTTTTTATTAGGCAATCAGGCATGTAAAGGAAACAAGATCTTTCAAGTGCCTAGAATAGGAGTAGCCGATGATAAAGTCGCCCAATATGTTGCATTGCATTATTATGTTGATAAAGATCTACAGGTGGGTTAAGTAATTTTTTTTTTAAGGCAATTAAATACCTAATATAATAATTCGAAGTTTTGAAAAATTAAAAGCAGATTTCTGCTAAAATTCTAGTATTGTTAGCTTAATGTGACAAAAAAGCTTTTAATTCACAAAACAATACGTACTCAACTAAAATTCTTGCTTTTCTTCCTTTTTTGTGTGGAATTTTTGATTTTTTAAAAATTTGATTTATCTCGTTACAAATCTATATCTAAATCTACATGTAGCTCTTCATTCTAACATGCTATTATAATGTATTTATAATTAAATTAAGAATTATGTTTATGCTTTTTACTTCCTCTTCCTGCTTTTAAAGGAAGTAGTGTGATCGTATCAAATTGACGTCGAGTTTTCACCGGAAATACATGTTCTGAAGTCAACTGAGTCGGAAAAAGTGGTTTCTAGAAAATCGTCTGTGTGAATATGAACAGACATAGTTCAAACTTGACATTGCGTTTAGGTATCAGCTTGTGATCCGACAGGAAGTACCACTTTACTGAATAGATTTTCCAGTTTTTGCGATTTTTTCTAAAATGGCTCCAACGATTTTCTTGTAATTTTACATATAAAATGCATTCATATAGTTCGAAACATTTTACCGGAAAAATTCATTTATGAGAGGTTTCTGGAGTGGCGGAGGGGTTATGCTTTCCTATAAAGTGCTATTTTATTCTATTATCCGATTCTATTATATCTATAATATTAATTTGAATTAAAAGTGATGGCAAAATTTGGATTTTAACGAAACTCGATTGACCGAAAGTGTGAGTTTACAGAACATATGTATATTTCAGTTTTCTACAATTTTCTCTGTAAAGACCCGTCTGGATTTCATTAAACTTGGTATACTAACGATACATAGAGAGACCTATCACTTTTGTTTGTAACTTTTTTCCAAGAAAATTGATTTTAGAGGGATTCAGGGGAGCTGGAAGGTCACGCCCACATCAAAAATGATCGTTTTATTAAGTTTAGATTCTTCTATTGATAGATCATTGCAGACAAGTAAATATTTAGTACAGATTGTAAGCTTAAAGAAAATTTGTCAATTACAACTGTAAACTGCAGTAAGAGAAAGTTGTGTGATTGTTTCACACCAGATATACTTGTAAGATTGAATGTCGAGTTCAACTTTTCAGTTTATTTCAAAGTACTGTGGACAAGCTGCTCATAATACCCCAACTATGAAAATAATTTCTTATTGCTTGATTTATTCATTTCAGGTAACCAGTGAAATAAGTTGTAAACTGGCTTGTGAAATAGAGAGTGAATTCTTGTGCAGATCATTTTTATTCAAAGGACCACCGATAGGTAGTTCCTACAATTGTCAGTTGTTCCATTTAGATCATAAAACACTTCCTGATGGACCCAGTACCTATCTGAACGCCGAACGTCCACTTATTGATGACGGTCAACGAGTTGGAACATATTATGAAAATTATTGTGAAAGTAAGAAATATTATTATATTCATTCTCACTGAATAATAGATAGTAAATATTAGAACTGAACAAATGGTGAATTAATTAATTTTTACTTTACTTTTAATTAATTAATTCAATAATTATTTTTCAGAATCCCTACCATCACATGAATCAACTTTACCCGTAGTTTTTGACACAACTGATGATCCATCCGTAAATAATTTAACACGTTCTGATGTTAATTGCGACAAAACTGGCACATGTTATGATGGTAAGCTTAATTTAGCTGAAGAAGTTTACATCTAAGTCGCTGTTCAATAGTTGATTTATAATAAATACATTAATAATCAATTAATTAATTACAATATTATCAATCTTTACAGTCTCTGTAAACTGCAAGGACACCAGGATCGCAGTGCAAGTCAGAACAAATAAACCGTTTAATGGCAGAATATATGCACTGGGAAGATCTGAAACTTGCAATATTGACGTCATAAATAGCGATCTTTTTAGATTAGATTTAACAATGAGCGGGCAAGATTGTAATACACAATCTGTAGTAAGTAAATTTTTTAAAATATCCATTTAATTTGCACTGTTTTTATATATAATTAAACATATTGTATAATTCTGTTTATATATATTTAACAAATAGCGTACATTACAGACTGGTGTTTATACAAATACAGTAGTACTTCAACATCACAGTGTAGTTATGACAAAAGCTGATAAAATTTACAAAGTGAAATGTACTTACGATATGTCTTCTAAAAACATCACCTTTGGAATGATGCCGATCAGGTAAATATTATTGTGAAATTTTATTATTATTATTTATATTTTAGAATATTGAAGCATCTCTCAATTTCAACTAATTTTTTTTTTTAAATAATAAGTAAGTGAATGCTGCATTTTATATGTTCATTCAAGCCACGTAGTAAAGTACGAAAGCCTGCAATCATTGCAGCAAGGTATTGGAAAAACAAACTTCTCCACATTTGCCAGACGGTTCTGAAACTCCCGGCGTTGGAAATATCGTGCCTAAATTTTCTCCGAGATATTCCAGACGTGTATAGCAATGGATAAAGAGTGCAGAAACTTAGATGGGGAAATTGGTGCTATGGAATTGGCTGCTGAAAAAGTGAAAGAGCATTTGAAGTAAAACTTGTTATATACCTAATTGATTCTCAAGCGGCCATACTGACATTTGCCTCACTATCAACAGAACGAAGCGTACAGAAAATTTGCAGAATTAGCCACTAAAACTTTACTGTTTTGTTCAATGGTAAGGTGAAAAAAAAAAGAAAAAAAAGGCCGATTATTTAGCGAAAAAAGGAGCAGTTCAGGACCATCCATCTTCTCCTGTCTCTTATCGATCTGATAGGGCATACTAGTGTGACCTACTGGACGCAAAAGTTAATGAAAAAAAAAAGAAGGAATTACTGGCCGAATCACTGACCCGCATATAAGCTGACCTCCCAAGAAAAACGGCCGTGGGAAATTTCATAATGTTGTTAAGGCCTGATTACTTGCAGGTCCGCCTTCATAGGATTAGTGCTGAAACCAAGGAAATCTCTTCCTTTTGGTCCAGTGGAAAAATGGTCAACGAGCACCTCATCATTTGCGGGAAGAAGGATGAAGTTAAACAGCGCAACTTTGAAATAAACCCACTCCCGGATCGGAACAAGAAAAAAATTCATCAATTATTCAATCATGTGTTAAAATCAAAATCGATTTTTCAACAATTACCGTATTATTTAATTTCCGCTAGATGAGGGAGACATTGCGTTGATGGAATCAATTTTTTACTGCTCTATTTTTTTTTTTTTTTTTTTTTTTTTTTTTTTTTTTTTTTTTTTTTTTTTTTAAGGGAAGTTACGGTTTAGAGGTAAACAGAATATAGATACGAACTAAAATATGTTCATTATTCGAAAAATGAAAAACTGCAAAAAGTTTATACTTTATATTCTGTTTGTGAATCATCGTTAGAGTTTCGAATCGCTCTGAAACTCTGTATAATGATCCACAAGTAGAATATAAAGTATGAACTTTTTGCAGAACTACCTAACTTTTGAAGGACTACTTAACTATGTAATTTTTTTCTGGATACATTCTCTATCTTCTGGATAACATCTTTAACGATCTTCTTTATTCTTGGTTTAACATAATTCATAAATGAAGTTTTTTCATTTCAGCAATATTCTTGTTTTATTATGTTTCTAATTATTCTTTTGATGGCTGGTCTTCTTTATACATTAAATGTATAGTAAATATTCACAATTATTAGAAAATTTTCCTAATTAGAATTTGAAATTTATAAGAGAAAGTATAAATATTTAATAGCATACTTTTTAATTTAGGGATCCAGAAATGATCAGCATTACTTCTGCACCAGAAGCGCCAGCACCAAGAATCCGTATCTTGGATACAAGGAGTAGAGAAGTAGAGACTGTCAGAATTGGTGATAAACTTACATTTAGAATTGAAATACCAGAAGATAGTAAGTTTTATGGGGGAGGGATAAGATCAGATTTAAATTAATTAATTTTATAGAAATAATTCAACTAAACGTAATATTTTAAAATTAATTTTCAGCACCTTATGGAATTTTTGCTAGAAGTTGTGTAGCCATGGCAAAAGATTCAAAAAGCACATTTCACATTATCGATGATGAAGGGTATGTTCTACAAAAGAACTATTATAACTTAGTTGAAGATATGCATTTTTTTTTTTTAATTAACAAATTGAAATTTTATTTAATTATTGTTGTTATAGATGCCCAGTAGATCCAAACATTTTCCCAGGATTCACACCAGATGGGAATGCTTTGCAGTCAGTTTATGAAGCTTTTAGATTTACTGAATCATATGGTGTAATATTCCAGTGTAATGTGAAATATTGTCTTGGACCTTGTGAACCGGTAATTTGAATTGAGTTTTATTTCACAATATTTACTACAATATTTAGCATTCTGATTAAATGTCATTTATTTAATTTAACCAGGCTGTCTGCGAATGGGGCAGAGAATCAGTGGAATCATGGGGCAGAAGGAAGAGATCGTTGCTCAACGAAACGGAAAACACTGAAGATGATATGACACTTAGTCAAGAGATACTTGTACTTGATTTTGGTGATGAAAAACAGTCACAGTTTCTAAAAAATAATGAAGCATTATTCTCTGAATTTGGAAAAGGTAATATTTTCTTTGTGCTTGCTTTTTAGCTAGCTAGCTAGGTTAAAGTTAATTAAGTTAGCTAAGTGTTCCGGTGTCAAATGCAAATAAGTTTGTATATATGTATACTGCCCTATCAAGAACCGTAAATATTCCGTGCACCCTTGAATTTGTTAGATTACAGTACAATATTTTGTACTCGCCATGGACTCATTTAGTTATGGATAGTTATTTTGTATTTATCGGAATTTATATTACCAGAGAATTTTGGTGGGAGAGGTAAGTTACACTGCAATCCCTCGAAAATCTATTGCGCCCTCTGCTGGTGCCTACTGAGAGTACTCTCTTAAGATCTAAAGCAACCATTCCAGGTTTTTCTGAGGGTTTATACACTGCGACCATCCAGTGAAATATTAGGTGACCTTGCTCATCTACAGCATCCCCTCTAAGTTGAGCCACCTAAGGAATCCCTAGAATCTTGGAGGGTTCTACGGAGGGTATTTCTTTTAGAAAGTACCTTATCTGCCTTGTTTTAAGGATCGTGCATCCTATTTGATATTCGTGTGCACCCAGGCTTCATCTTTTCTGATGGTAGTTTCGGATATTATAAGTAGGGATATTAGAATTCCGCCAACTTCCCAAAGAATGTGCAGGCGCCTTTGCGTTTTAGGCCCAGCTTCTACAGGTTTCTTTGAGTTTGTAATTATGGTCCTCGTAAGGAAACCCACCAGCACACAGAATTTATTATTGTTCAAAATAATGCATCAGATTTTTTCCGGTCATAGCTACCTAGAATTGCCTTATTCTCGAGAGGGTTCGCTAGCCATATTCTCCTTACCTTCCTTCTCAGTGCTTTTTTGTAAGAGATTGGGCACATAATTCACTAAACGATTCCGAAAGGGAGTTCGGTTTCTTTCCTTGCTAGATCGCTACCATCCATCCCAATATGACCTGATACCTAACTCTGTTATTACATAAAGCTTGCTAGGCATTCTCAAATCTGTTTCGAACTATGACTTAGATTAGATTAGATTAGAAACGGGGGGACGAGCCTCATTCCACTGCGACCTACAAGACGAGGTCTATTGCGGTTCCCCTTAAATTATAGCACAACCCCCAGCTTTGCCCTCCCAATCAGCAAAGCTGAGAGCGGCTCCGTCATGAAGCTCATAGCTTCGGGATTGCCTGTGCCCAATTGAAGAAAAACTGTGACTTATCAATGCAATACTTTAATAACTCCTGGCTATCGGATGGGATCACGATTTCTTGATTTCGATAGTACTTTTGAGATTGAATGGACAAATCTTCCACTTGCATGAATTTCTGCCTGGAAAAACTGTGTGAGAGTCCAACTGGTTCCTTGTACGTTCGATCGATTCCCAGTCCCTTCAGGGTTCCCCGAACAAACCTTATTGTATATTTCTTGATAACATACTAAGCAGTTTAATATCTCCATTCATTTTTGTTAACGAGTGAAGGGGAAAATTTTTTTTACAAACCTGTATTTCCTAATCATCTATTCTAATTCCTAATCCATCTCTAGGGAAATTGACAAAGAGGGATTTCCTTTCCCTGATGCCAAAGGATGTTTTCTTTTCTGTTCCTTTCCTAGCCTATTATAAGACAGCTTTTTGCCGTCCTCTCGACCAGTAGATGGAGAAGTTCAAAATGAGGTTAACTTCTAACCTATGCCACAAATGCTCTTGCTCCCGTCATGCACCACGCCACTGCGCCTAGGTGATCTAGGTTCTTATAGGGTGCCTTAACACCAATTGTGTTCTAGGATATGAACAAATATATAGAAAGCTACAGAATATTCGCGAATATTTGGCGAGCGAAATCCCTGAGAAAATCCATGAGCATCTTATAGCTAGACAATTAAAAAACATAGGATGATCATAAATTTGCAAGATAATAATTTTTCTTAATTACTATTTCAGATAAGACTGTAACCATCGTGGAACCATGTCCTACAAAAGCTTCAGTGTTTGCTTTGAGCGTCACCTGTGCCTTATTGGTGCTCATCTATATTGCTACAATATTTAGTTACTATTTAAAAAAATGGATGACTCCTAGGAAAATCTTGACATAAAGTCTATTCTCGATTATGTGTCTCTCTTAAGAAAAGAAAAATCGATTGACGGATCACTCAGTTGTTTCTGATCCTTTCTTCCCTCCTTAGTGATTTAAGTATATTTATACTGCAAAGTATATAATATAAAAAGCTTTACTTTGTCTTTAAAATTTAAAAAAAAAATTCTGGAAAGAAAAACAAAAATGTTACAATGAAGATGCGACACTTATTTAATTAGAATTTTTTTAGTTAATATTTTTTTTATTTTTAATAATTACTATAGTTTCGATTTTCTAATTTATGTTTATTTAATATTTATTAAAGTGTTTCCTCTTCATTGTAATAAGAAATAAATATATTTTAAAAAAAGGTACTGCGTGGAAAATCTGCCCTTTTTTTATTATATTAAGGAACATTTTTCTAATTTTATTTTGATTTAAATAAAAATAATACACAACAGGAAAATGTTTTTTACCAGAAAAGTTAATAACACTTATGGTGGCCTAAATATTTTTCTTTTTGTGTATTTTAATTTTATAAATATATACATAAAATATATGTATATAAAGCAACTTCAAATATTATTAATTATTATTTTGTTCTCTACTTTCTTGCATGCTAAAATAAAATTCTTTCGAGTTGCGGACATTTTTTTCTTGTGAGAATCATTGATTAAAAAAGTATTTTTAGTATTTTTTTTTTTTAACAAAAAGCAACGAATCTATATTAATGTAATTTAAAAAAAAAAAAAAATTGTAAATAATGTTTTTAGATGTTAAAATTAATTTAAAGAAAAAAAGATGTTAACAACAGTTATTTTTTAGTAGGTTCATATACGGGTGTCTCCAAAAAACAAAGCTAAGGCAAGTCCGGATTGTTGTTGATCCAGTGACTCTTGTTATGGAGGCTTAATTTTGGAGATCGGTGAAGGGAATTTTGTTTTGCTGTTATCTCTGTCTCCCGCTCCCTATTGTATGCCAATGATTCTTACATACAAACTATACTCAACCTCCTTTTTATTCTAGTCCCAGTTATTATTATTTTATTTTTATCCTAATTCTGCGCTTAAGTGTTCAAAGTGATCTGTATTTTATTAACCTCCAATACTAATAATAATAATAAAAAGAAGAAAGCCGATTAAATGAATTTTTCATCATATTACATAAAGTAATATTTAAAATAAAAATCATTTTAAAAAAAATGGAGTGAGTATATGTCTGTAATCATCCTCTTCTTTTTTTCAACAGATGTTATGTTCTTCTTACTAAAACGAAGTAAAATTAAAACAAATGTAAATACAAAATCATGTTATTCCTAGAAAGAAAAAACAAATCAGTTGACTTTTTAAAATTCTTCTTTTTTAAAAAATAAAGAAATATTTTATTAATTTTAATAATAATTTTATTTATTTAAGGAAAACCTCAAATTAACCATTAATTTCTGGTTTCGGATTTTCATCCGTCAGAGCGAATTCACCAAGTTCGTGTGGAGATTGTGGTGTTGGTTTCGCAGAGCTGGAGAGCATCAGAGATATTTTCTGTGATAGCCTGCTTCTTTTTGTAGTCATCAACCGGATTCGGGCGTTCGCCCATCATTAGGATGCTTTTTGTCAAACAGTGTGATAACATAGATTTGCACAGAGCAAATTTATATAAAGAGTGTATCAACTAAATTTGCTCTGTGCAAATCTGTGTTATCCTACTGTTTGACAAAAAAGCATCCGATGATGTGCAAACGCCCGAAACCGGTCGATGAACCACAAAACGTTACAGGCTATCAGGGAAAATATCTCTGATTCGTGTAGAGAGTTCACTTCAACGCATTGTTTCTGTAACACTACTTGTTAGTTTGTTGATTATATATATATATATGCAGGAGGTTATAGAACTTGGTGAATCTGCTTTTGACGATAGATGAAAATCCAAATCCGATCAAGAACAAAAGGAAAATACATGCTACAGAGGATAAAATACCAGATGTTATTCCAGCATTGCGGACTCATCTACATATTCAATAACCATCAATTCCTTGTCACTGAGTAAGCGCTTGTGTCTTCTTTTTTCTAGCATAATCAAAATTTCTAATCAAGAAATTTTTAAAGAAAAAATGTTTCAGCAAGATTTTGAAGAAGTTTAGCACTGTGCGCCGAGAATCTAAATGATCATAGGTTGTTTTCGAATAGCTGCCAGTTAAAAACTTATCAATTCCAGCAATAAATTCACCCCAAATTTCAACAACTTTATTAGCTTATGGAACAATTAAATGTTCAAACTAACATGTAATTAGTGTCCGATAAGGTAAGTGAAAGTTTAGGGTTGAATATGTGGATGGGTTCGCAGTACTGGGTAACAACTGGGATTTTATTCGATCGTAGCTTGTATTTTTTTTTTGTAAGTTCTGACCTGCTTCATCCTCACAGTATGGTTATCAAGTTCGTATAGAGAGTTGTAGGCTTCATTTTTTAAGTTTCTGCATGGAATATGACAGATCATTGGAGTTCCAATAATAATGGAACCCTCTAGAATGCTCACACTGAAGGCAAGAGCGCTTGTCTATCCACTTGGTTATCGAAAGGACTACGCAATATTGTGGAGAATGTTATCTCGAAATTCCGGAGACCATCTGGCATTACTTAATACAATATTCAAGTTAAAGTACTAAGTCAATATTTAAGAATAAATAGATTATTTAACTAGGCATCACAGAACAGCACAACAGTTGTATCCACTTTAAAATTCAGTTTCATAACGAATAATTTAAGAATAGTCAGGATACAGACAAAAAAAGAATGCCATAAAATTATTTATAGAAAAAGATGTAATTAATGTACAAAAAAAAATAAAAATCAAGTTAAACTTGATTGCAGTTTCATTTGAGCACCAATGGCTATTTCTAATTTCACTTCTGGCGTCATTAACTCGTAAACCTGAAAGAATAATTAATGTTATTTCAAATTAACTATAGCATAAGTAACTCATCTAGAAATCGATACATACTGGATAATTGAGAGAAGCTTCATGTGCTGCTACAATGCTTGTATCATAAATAAGCATTCTACATTCAACTAAGATTAAGATACAACAATGTATACGAGCCATTGCTTCCCTTTCAGTTGGTCCTACAACCTGCAAAAATAATGAAATATAACATATAAAGACAGCGAACATTTCGCTAAGAACAGGGGAGTTTCAGACTTCAAATATGAATTTAGATCATCAAAACTAAGAAAACATAGAAAAGCTAAGCTGAATATATTAGATGCATTGATGATAACTAATGCACTTATATGATTTAGATGCAAATAAAATAAATTAAAAATGCATTTATATGTTTCAACGTATTGAAAAGTTACAATAGGTTACCAAATATTTTGCTCAGTAATTTATTACAGTTAAGTCTTAATAATCCCGAGTACCTAATATTCCGAGCTATTTTTTATATAATAAGTAGTTTTTTTAAAGCAAAATAAGGTAAATTACTTTAAACTTACAAAGAATTTCTTCCTTAGTTTTTTTTTAGAAAATGGAAACCATATTGCAATAATTAAATAATTGTAATAATAATTATTCTTCACTCAATATTATAATTATATTATATTCACACATTATAATATTAATATAAAGAATGTTAATACACACGTTCCCATACTTTTTCTGTTCATGGATAAAATTGGGTATTTCAATTTCTTTAGTTTTTCAACATAATTTCGAATTTTTCAAAAATTCAGAACATTCTCGGTTTTGTGTAACTCGGGTTTTAATATAAGGATAGACGTTTAGCACATTATACTTCGCTAAGAATAGAATTAAAGTTTACTAGTATACATTCATCATATAAAACTAACGGTTTTCGTTAAAATTTAATGACAAATATTAGAATGCAAGGCAAAAGTAATCACATAACTAACCAAATCCAGATTTCTAGCAAAACCACCAGTTCCTTCTTCGGTAGTAGTCGATGTTGGACATATCCAGATGTAACCGTTAGTGCCAATAATTAAACTAGCCCCACAGATTGTATGGAAATGGGTTTTACATCTTTTTATTAAACTTGGTGGTACGCTTACAAAAATTCCTTGCGAAAGCTGAATGAATTCATCATAAAAAAAAGCATGAATGTTTTGTGAATTTTATTACGAAGAAAAGAGCATAATAATAAAGAAAAGTAGTAAATTAAATTTCAAATTTTAGAAATATTAATGAAGCGGTATTGTGAGAACATAAGCATAGCTGCAAAAAAAATTGCTAGCATTCCTTTATAGTTATTAATATTTAAAATACTTTATTGAGGTTTTGGCAATTAAAAATGAAATAGACATCCTAAATCAGAAAAATAAATTTACACAGTTAAAAAAAAATATTGTAGTTTCTAGTCGATCTGCATCTCATCATATTCTCTTAAATAAATATGCAATTGTTAAGATTAAAAGCATGCATTTGTGAAAATTGTATAAAAGAGTAACCACTTTTTGCATGGGCACTTATAGAGTCACATATGAATTAACCTTATTCTGATGTAGATATTCGATGGAGTAACCACAAAAATCACGGAGTTCTCTTAGTCTCTTTGATGTGTTCGTATATTATACGTAAGACGCTATGCTATTTAAGAATGTGCTAATGGAAGTGAATGGTAGTGAACTAAAGATTTTTGATCGTGGAAATTCTAGTTCCAATTGCAAAATCACAACCTTCTATGTAAGATCTTTTTGTAGTGTTTTAATGTTTGTGGTTTCCGAGTTAATGCAGATCACTCAAGAAGTAGCTACTCACTGGATTACTCACATCCCGCTAAAGAATCTGAAGTGAGTATATGGAATTTATATGGTGAATATTTTCTTTATAATCAAATATCTAACCTTCCCATATTTTAAATTTCTAGTATGCAACGATAGTGCACCGTCTGAAAACAAATTTTGTACTTCTGCACTGATGAGATCACCCTCAGAGAGATACTGTCGCATCATGCGCTCATCTTCAACTGATCTTCTTCTCTAAGATGTGATGAAATTACAGAATAAAAACAAAAAGTAATACGAAAAATTAATTCTTTTTACATCAAGTTTCTTTAACACACAAAACATACTAATTCTCCTCCTGGCAAATTCACAGATGCTAAAAGAAGTGCAGAATCCAATCTTGAATTCGCGTCAACTTTCCATCTTTTCTGCTGTATTTCTGTAATTCTTCCAATAACCAGATCTCCTATTTCTCCATTATAACGTGCTTTTAAAGGACGTACAAGTATTAATTTATTTACCCTTTCTAAAATTCCAGCCAGTGAAGATTTTATTTGTTCATTCTCTACAAAAGTCCCGTGTCCTCTAAAAATGATAAAAGCAATACCAAACTTTAAATAAACAACTCTACATAAAGTCAAGAACGAAATATGCATTCTCAAATTGTAGGGTGCGTTATAACTCTTCTTGATAGGTGTTCATACTTTAAAATAAATTGTTTCACTTATACTTGAAATAATAATTATGATATATATCAAACATTACTACCCTATTTGAAGCAAAACCAAGATACGAGAAACAATATATATATATATGGATATATATATATGAGCTAAATTAAGTACGATAGCAATCAGAAAACTATTCACAGCTTAAAACTAAGTAGAGAATCCTAGGCTTAATTCCAAATAAATACGAACGAAATTTTTATCTAATAGTTCATAGTCGGATCACAAATTACGTGTTCACATATTTGCTATTTATTAACAACATCATAGAAGATTAAAAATTATACAATATTTACCTCAAAAGACCAGGTTCATCTGTTAGAATTTCTCCAGGAGTGAATAAATTTTTCGGACTATCAGAAGGATTTCTCATTGGTATTCTTTCATTCGCCAATCTAATTTGAACAATAGGTTTTCTCTGGGGTTGTTCCTCCAACATATCTACTAATTAATATAAATTTAAAAAATATTTAAGCACTTTGATGTAATAGTACTTTAGGAGCCGGTTCCTAAAAAAAACTTTTATAAACTTCACAAATACCCATAAGTAAATATAACCTCCGCATTTCCAGGCGGTTGGAGCAGTATATTGGATACTGCCATTTCATGTACCTTTTTTTCTTTTAAAATAATATTATACCCATTAACTTTTAGACTGAAGGAGTTTTATTTTATATTTATAATTTCCAAATTACTCTTTTATGTTATTTTTATTATTACACTTGTAAAGCATATACAATCTTTTTAGACATAAGATTAATGACAGAAGCTTTGAATATTATTCTTTTTACATGAAATCTAAAGGGGTAGGTGAGTACAGTAAAAACAAATACTTACACTTATAATTCTAAAGTTACATTTATAATTCTACAACTGGCAGTTAGACGTCATCAAAGTTTGGTAATCAAGTATTCATTGAAAAGTACAGATCAACACGTCAGACCTTCTTTCGAACGTTCTTGTCACACTAAGCACCTACTTGGGAAAACGCAAAGCTTCGTTATAGTAGAATGGGTTCTAATATAGTTCCTAATGAATTATTATCGAAAGCCGAAGATATAGCAGATGAGGTACTTATTTTTAGTTTTAAAAGTAGTAGTTTTATGATAAACTTGTAAGAACTGTTAATCTGGAAAGACAAATTATTTATTTCAGGTTTATAAAAGAACTAGAATTATTTTGCCCACTTTGGCACGTTTATGTTTAATATCAACTTTTCTAGAAGATGGCATTAGAATGTGGGTCCAATGGTCCGAACAGCGAGAATACATGGATGTGTCTTGGGGTTGTGGCAGGTTTCTTGCAACTATGTTCGTTCTAGTTAATTTGATTGGACAACTAGGAGGTTGTGTTATGGTTCTCATTCAAAAGAAAGTTACTGTTGCTTGTGGGATATTATTTTTCATTGTTGTCCTACAGGTATTCTTATACACATTTACAAATATTGCTGTTGTATAATCGCATATATATATTATACCTTCTTTACGCCATTTCAGACATTTGCATATAGTATACTTTGGGACATCCAGTTCTTGTTGAGAAATCTTGCTTTGATTGGGGCACTTCTTTTGGTACTTGCAGAAAGTCATGTGGAAGCTCGAAGTTTATTTGCTGGTGTGCCAACTCTGAGTAAGTAGATTAACAGTTTGTAACATCAATAGTTTCGAAAGCGAGAATAAATTTGAACACTAAATTTCGGGATGAATCCTTAAAAATAAATTAATGAGAAGTAGTATAAATATCATCGAGTTTTTTCAAGTAATTCGAGCTTATTCTATCCACATAATAGTATGGACGTTATAATCTTTCCTTAGTAAATTCCAAGAAATTTTGGAATGAATATATATCAATTTGGATGGTGAACTTATGGCTAGCTCGAAATAAATGGACTACTCTAATTACTGATAAGGAAAGTTACTATCACTATCATTTGCTTAACAATTCCATGTGAACAGTCAGAATAATCAGGCTCGAATAATTAGTATTTTTTTCATTCCTACCTATTATTAATTAAGAGAAACTAGTTTTTTAATTTTCGAAAATTTAGTGAGATATTGCTCGCTTTATTAGAATTTGGAACTAATCTCATCGACGTTGAAGCAGTTATTTTCATTAAATTCGAGAAAAAAATCTAAACCTTAGCAAAATTTAAAGCAAGTTCAACTTAAGAACTGCACTTTTGGATTTCCATAAACAAGCTTGTTTAGTATTTATGCTTAAATCGAACGATCCTTATTACCTTAGTCAATTCACCTAATTTCATTAGTCCAGAACAACAAATGGAACAAGAGTTAAAAGATTTGTGAGTTATTTATGAGCATTTTTTTCTTTTCAGATGATAATAACCCCAAGAACTATTTACAGTTGGCTGGAAGGTGCTTATTAGCTTTTATGTTTATTACTCTCATACGTTTTGAATTTACCTTCCTTCAAGTAAGTATAATTAACTTAATTTTATTAACATAATATTAATAGAACTCCAGAAAATTATGCAATTTTATTGAACGCCTGATTTTTGGCAAATTATGTAGTACATAGAAATATGTTCCCAGAAATGAGTGCGAATTATCGCAAAATTAATACAATTCAGTACCAATTATTGTCAAGATATTCACCAATCTCACTGTGAATGTTTTATGGCTGTTCCTTAGATAAGGTAGAAGAGATGAGAAAATGGAGGTACATGAAAGTTTTAGTCCGGTTTCCCAGTTGCAATTTAGAGCTAGAAGTGAATGGAAATCCCTGACAAAAGTATTTTATTCCTTAAATTTTTTTTTTTTTAACATATGTATTTTCTAAAATCTGCTATTAAGGTTGTACACAATTATTCATGTATTATGACATCCTCCTTAGTCAGTCCTATATCAGTCGCCGTTCAATTTACTCGTGGTATACCTCTTTCATATTTCATTGATGCATCCATTGTTTCAATTTCCTGGATGTTTTTTCCTAAGCACATATTTACTTCCATATTTATGATTAATCATTGTATACTAACATACTAAAGTTGAATTGTTTTTTATAGCATTTGTCTTTAAAAAATTCAAATATAATTATATTATTGAAATATTTCAGATTGTACAAGATATCGTAGGATCTATAATGATGGTTCTGGTCACCATTGGTTATAAAACTAAGCTAAGTGCGTTTGTATTAGTTGTATTTCTTGGCTTACTCAATTTCTATCATAATGCTTGGTGGCAAATTCCCGAATACAAACCATTACGTGACTTTCTTAAATATGATTTTTTCCAGGTAGGTTTTTGTTTGTGAATTTTTATTGTTTAATGTTTTATTGTGTGCGATAACAAAAAAAAAAAGAAGAAGATTTTTGCCCGGTTTCTAATGTTGAACTTCCAAAAAGACAGTCGGTTTTCAACACTGGTCTTCGTATTAGCTATTATACGCTGTTTGTACATTCCGTTTCTTATTTTCATTTGTTCAACCGAGTTGATTTATAAATGATGCATTCATAGAACCTTTCTTTTGTCGGTCATTCCCAATAGGATGTTCAGTCTGCAAATTAACGTTATTACTTTGCATAATTCAGCATTCCGAACGGCAAAAATCAATACTTTTCAACATTCTATTAATACCCATCAAACTAATTTTTTACATAATTATTTTTCAGACGTTATCCGTGATTGGTGGGCTTCTTATGATAGTTTTACTTGGTCCAGGTGGTGTATCAATGGATGAACATAAAAAGAGATGGTAGTTGGCATTTAATTTTATTAGTTTTTGTTTTTAATTTATTTTTTATTTCAACTTTTACCGTCTCCCAAAAAAGAAAAAAAACAAAGTTTATTTACTTGCTGTTTTTCATCTAAATAACCAATCTTCCAAATATATGGATTGGTTTAGAACGCCATGTATTTATATAAGTAACAGTCTCGCAGCATGTAAAAATAAGAGGGAGATATGACAACAAGAGGAGTGGAAGTCTCCTTAACTTCTCTAATAAATGAGATTCAAGTTCAAAATATAAATGAAGGTGACAAGTGTTAACAATAAAACAAAATATACAGAGAAATCAGATATTTTCACCCTTTTTTTTATTTATTTTGTGTTTTAAAAAAATATTAAGTGTGAATGGGTTGTTCAAGTTGTGCAGTGCCACATACACGTAATTGTCAAAAGGGACTTATTTTTAAATTATAAATTTCTTCCCAAAAAAAAAGTTAGATTTATGTAAAAAAAAAAAATTTTTTTTTTTTTTAATGTAAAAAAAGAAAATTATAAATAATTTTTATTATAATTTCTTTCCTTGTGACGTTTTTGAGAACGAAGTCTGAAAATATTATAAAAAGAACAAATACTTGGTTAAATTTTCTTTTTTAAGTTCATTTTCACTATTATTTAAATGTTTTTGTAAATAATTAACTTCTTATCATAGATACTTCATATTTTTTTACCTAAAAAAAATTAAATTTTCAAGGTTACGTTAATTGTTTATGAAATGTAAACTGTTATTTCCCTTTTGTGATTTCTTTGCAATTATGTATTTCATTTTGTCAAAAAAGAACTGTAATTATTCATTTCAATTTTAATGCCTAATATTACGTTAAAATAAAATCATTTTTACTTATTTTAATAACATATTAGCAGTTATTTTTCTGCGTCATCACTATGAACAATTTTATTCTGTGCGAAGGATAAATTAAGATGTAAGTAATTAAGAATAATAATAAAATTATATGGAAGCAGATTATATTAATTTTTATTTTAATTTAAATTTGTATGTCAAAAAAAACATGTTTTAATGTGTTAAAAATGTACGCACTTCTCGGATTGTACTCTTTGCGTTTGGATTGAATAATGTATGTGTTATTTTTGTTTTTATTTAATTCTCATGAAATAGTTTTCTTTTTTCAATTGAAATCATGTAAAATTTCAATTTTTAAATGAATTCTATTTTTTTTCTCAAAATTGCTTTTATTATTGATGTTTCCATTTGTGCAATACCAGTGAGAGATGATAAAGCATTTTTGAAAACCTGTGATATACATAATATATAATAAATAATATATTTGCCAGTTTACATGGGGAATAGAAAAACTTGTTTTAATATGTGGAGGACCAAAATATTTTTTTAGGATTTTGTTATTCGGGGAATTTTATTTTATTTTATTTTTTCTTCCACATTTGTAAATCGATTAATTTTATTATAAATACTTTTCTATTGTAATTATTTCTGTTGACATGTATATAAGAAAAATGTACATTCTATTGAAATTGGTATTCCAAAAAATGCAATTAATAAAGATCGAATGACAAAATAAACATTATTTTTAAATAAAAAAGAATGAATGATGTTATATTATAAGGTTGGTAGTGTTCATGTGTATCTCTTGTTAAAGTAAAAACTTTTTTTTGATTGTTTATTTCCAGAAAAAGGAAAGTGTTTACTTTTAAGGCATTTATGTATAACAGTCATTTTTACATTCTATTACTGCGGTAAGAAGATGGGTTACGATTGTATACATTTTCGAAATTGAGTTTTCACCAGAAATGCATGTTATGTGCGGAGGTCCCGGGTTCGATTACAACAGTGCTCGCCTTAGATTAACTTTTTCCCGGAGTCTCTACAGCTCACTGTGATGGACAGTGTTATCACTAACTAGGGAACACTGTGCAGAGGCTGGCCGTGCACCGAGAAGTTGACGCGACTTAAATTAAAAAAAAAATAATTGTGTTATCCTGATAACGAACAAAAATATTTTTATCGAATGTTTTGTGTGTATCGAATCATAACAAAATACCTCAAAAAAAAGAAGAAGAAAATAACAGGAAGCCGAAACTGTATATTCTTTTTAAGTACCACCACTGCATCTGACTATAAGATTCTGGACCACCGGAAGTGCGCCTTTACTGAATAGTAATAAGTGTGATTAAATTGATGCATTGCCAGTAGCCGAGCATGTTTAATTATTTTTTAACCGATTTGCGTGTGGGTTTTTTCTATAAATTACAAGTTTGATCTGAACTTTTTAATGTTTTCGTGTAAGCAGTACATAGCAAACGTCAGGCGCATTCTATTCTAATTATAATTTTCAAGCATATCACCCTCTAAATTACTTTATATAAACCAGTATAACTGAAAAAGTATAGCTTTTTTTGGTAATATGAAATGAAATTGGAACTAAGAGAAGTAGATTATAAACAATTGTTTAATTTCACTTTTGGGGGAGGGGGAAAAATTAATGTTATGAAGAAGTTTGGTAGGGATCGGTCAAGAAAGAAAAATTCAATTATGTCACGTTTCGACAGAGTTTTCTGTCTTTATCAAGGCTTTAATCTAAAAAAAACAATACAATGAGAAACCACAATGCATTAATAATATTTGTTGTGGTGGTTGGTTCAGCAGAGCTGGAAAGCATCAGAGAATTTTCCGTGATTGCCTGCTTCATTTTGTGGTCATCTTTAAAAAAAAATCGGTGAGGACCGATCCTCACCAAATTTCTTCATAACATAATTCATCAACGTGCAACAAATACTTTTATAGCAAAAATTTATCATTGTCATCGTTAATAGTATATGTTTAAATGTTGGAGAGAGTTGTTTTAAGCTAAATCCAATGCAATCTTGGGATTTTTTAAAATTGAAAAGAAATTAAAAAACGAATACAGTTTACGTATATAAGTATTTATTTAAAAAGTCTTCTTTTTTACATCTTTAATTATTTATTCTTTTTTTTAATTTTTCAATGGAAATTGATGTATTTCCTAAAGCTAGAAAACATGATCTTAACCTCTGTTGACAGAGGTAATAATCTCTGAATGGTGGAACTAAATTGTTCACTAACAATTCATATAACTCTAAAAATTTTGCAAGTGCTTTTTCAATTTCTCCACTTAGCATTAAACTTTCCCCTAAGCGGAAAAGACTTTCAGAATCCTTAAAAATAAAAAAAGAAATTAATTAAAAATTAACACTTAAAAAATCATTGGTTAAATTAACTCTAACAATTTTACTAAATAATGTAATATTAACCTGGAGTGCTTTCAGTCCTTTCATTATATTTGTTTGTTTTCTACAAACTCTGCATGGAATTTGTATATTCATATTATCGGATTCTACAATTAAAACATTGTTACAATTGATAGTGTCACAGTGAAATCTCAACGTATTCGGATCCATATAGTCCAACATTGGCCAATTGTTAGTACATGGTATGCAAGAACATTCAAACCAATACTGTTGGCTAAGCTGGATCTGTCGTTCTTTTCTTGGCTTAACGGTAAATATTGGACCATAATTTTCTGCTATCATTTCACCTGCTTTAATCCTTTTTACGGCTCTTGCCACTATGTCGGTTCCATGAAAATACCTAAGAATATCATATAATGTAGATAAGGTGTGTAATCAAGAGACAAATAAATCATTCTTGGATTATTTATTCTTTATGAAGAAAACTAAAGGATGGAACACTATGATGAATAAATAAATAAATCAGAGGAGAAACATTAACAGAACCATCTCTTAATACATTTGCTCAAAATTCTGATTGCCAAATTGTCATAAAGTAGAATTTTGTTTACTAAATGTTAACTTTCCTTAACTCGTATTAGATGATGAAACCGTACTGCGTTAACAGATAAGATCTTAGCACCCAGAAACCTCTCGAAAAACACATTTCCGGGAAAATGTTTCAAATAAAAGTAATAGGTCTTCATAGTATTTATACGAAATACAAGGAAACAATTTTTGAATCTTTCTCGTTTTCAAGAAACAACGAAACACTTACTAATTACACTTCCGGTTAACGGATTTTCTTCAAACTTGGCATTTTTTATAATATTGTATTTTCTTTTGTTTTGAAGAGCTAACGGCGCGGTTAGAGCATTTCGAAATAGCAGCTTAGACCTTTCTTCCTGAAACTTCCGAAAATCAATTTTTCTGAAAAAATTTAAAAAATAAAACTTTTGAAACTTTCGAAAAAAGCCAGTAACATCGCAGTTCCGTTGGCGGATTTTGATGGTTATTCTAAAACGGAATATCAAGTTTTGAGCTTCCTGTGATTTTTCGTTTTTAAGATTATGAACTCATTGAGAACTTTATGTGGCCTCAAAAACATTTATTGCTGATTCATTCTAAATCATATAAACCAAAACATTAGGATTCAGATTCAATGGTTATAATCAAAAAAATTATTAGGTTTGAATTAATGTATTTCTGTCATGTCACACTTTTCTCTTACCTTACTATAGCAGGTTCGCAAGAATGGTTAAACAGTGCCAAAGTTGGGTATAGTCCACCGCCCAGAAATATAGATTTCCATTCTTTTAAATCGGCGCCTTTAATTTCTAATTCTGAGATTTCATGAGCATTAAATTGTAAGATTTGCAGAAATCTCATAATCAATCCACCAATGAGTATTTCTGCTTCTTCTTTTGCTTGTTCTTCAACTAAGAATAATATTTGAAAGTATATATTTCTTTGTAATTTCAGTATTGTTTAAAAATGTGTCATATATTTAAAAAAGATTTCGTTATAAGAATAACATGGTATATTAAACAAAATTTAAATTACCTATTGTTGAAAAATACCCAGCTTGCTTTAAGCATGATAATAGAAACAACGCCATGTATGCTCTTTGCATTAAATCGTTCACTGAGCGTCTTTTTTCATGACGAACTAACTGATAAATTGTCAGGAAATTGGAACTATTATATTCTTTTTCATTCCACATGCCATCAGTTTCCTAAAAGCATAAGAGTCTATTAAAACATATTCTATGAAATTATCTACCAATTTCGTTGCTCGAATTTTCTTTAATTGAAATTCAGTTAGAAAGGTAAAACATGCGAAAATTTATGGAAGATTCGAAAATAATCGGTAGCTTTGACATAAAGAAGCAAATAAAAGATTAAAAAGCTTCATCCACCAGAAATAGACAGACTTTAAGGGTAGTGGGCGTATTTTCAGCATACTTGAAACTTTTTAAGAGACTCCGAATGGTAAGGTTGTGTTAGTTCCTGAAATTTGTACAATGTAAAATTTATAATGCTTGCAATTATAGAGGAATAAACTAGGAGAAAACTTTTATCCACCTTAAAGTTTATTCGAAATTAGAAATATTTAACTCTTTGAAAGGAAATAAATGACCGAGTTTTTTAGCAAAATGATCTATAGAAGAAGAGAAGTTTTGAACATTAAGCTCCTTGGAAAGACGTATTTACAACTTATTAAGGCCAAATGTTTGACGAACTGGTTACTGGCCAGTGATAAAAGCAAATTCTATAACTAATCCAAAAGTGGAGCGAAACCATCGTTCAGCGATTCTAGTATAAACAAGCAAACAATATCGCAAATGCATTGATTCAGAAGCAATCGTGGGGCCTGCAAAGTATATTTTGACAAAATACTCAGACTTAACTTCATATCATATTAAAATGATGTGTCTAAAATAATACATAGAAAGAAGAGTACTTTTTGATAAGATCGGTACTCAGTTGACAGTAATGTTTAATTATAAAATATACTAGAAGAAGATAGCAAATACATTAGATACAATTCAGATATATTAAAATTATTAAATTCATATAATGTAGTCATTATCAAAATATAATAAACATGCAATATCAGCTTTTTTCTTTCTTAATTTTTTTACTTATAATGTATTTTTTTTTCAGGGTTTTGCACGCAGGATTCCCTCGGCCAAACTCATGTATAATTCGATTGTTTTATTTTTTCCCTTCAAAGGTCTCTATTCTTGGCGTCATTAATTGAAAGGCTATATCCTTCTCGGCCATGACAAATTCGGCCTGCCTCTTTCGTCATCTTTCTGGGTTCCATGGCATGATTCGTCTGGGGGTCCTCTGTTCATCCATCCTTGAAATATGCTCAAGCCACTCTAACCTCTTTTCAGAAATTCATAGGAGAATGTCCTTCTTCACTTCCGTAGTCTTTCTTATCACCGTATTTTTCACTCTAAACGAGATTTACGAGCTAACCTTAGCTTATGGTTCCCCTGTTGGCCCCATAAATTCTACCTTTGTTAACAGTTGAGCCCTTTTTTTATACTCTTGGGCTAGTCTTGAGCACATAAAATTAGCGTCATCTGGGGTCCTGATCAACGTGATCATGGGCGAAGAACAGATTGTGTATATATTCGCCACTGTTTATCTTTAGTCCATTGGGCTACAGCTGCGGGACCATTTACGAAGGGTCTTTATCAGAGATCTTTGGATGTTCGGAATTCAGGTGATAATGAATTCCTTATTTTCATCTGGATGCAGTTACCACTAAAAATTCGAATCATGCTGATCATTGATTTACTAATGGCGGCCTTATCCCAGGGCTTCCCGCGCGGAACACTATCAGAGGCTTTCTTCAAATGAATGAAGACCAGGTCTGTGTCTTTTCCCTTTGCCTCAATTTTTCTAATATTTTTTTGGGAGTGAATATGTCTTGAGAGTGTATGAGCCTTGTTTGCCTATGAGAAGGGGAAAGAAGATAGAGGGTAAGGGAAACTCTGAGACCCACGGCCGGTGGAACTCAGTAGTCCTCTTTGAGATGGCGCTTGAGACAAGCAGAGTTTACAATGTATGTATTTTAACCCCCAGGTGGTACTTATAATGTATTAGATTAGAATAAATGGTAGAACCATACGTTATACAGAAGAGGTACTTTAGAGGAAACCCTAACGTTGCTTCTCTCCCTTGAACTCCCAAAATATCAATATCGCTGAGAAAATGTTTCAAATAAAAGGGGCAGGTGTTTAGATGTTAAGATAATATATGAAGTTTGAAGGAAAATCGTTGGAGTCATTTGCGAGAAAGTCACAATTCAGATTGGTGGATTTTGTCCAAAAAATTCTGACAGATGCCGTGGAGTTACCTAAACGGAATATCAATTTTGAGCTTCCTGCGATTTTTCATTTTTGCGATATTTCGATCATACATATTACACAGATCATTTAGAAACTCGGGACTCCAAAAGGAGGTTCAGCACTTAAACCTCAATAGGCCCATTGAGCACCCATAGATCATTTGCTAAAAACGTTTATTTTCGTATTTAGTGGACCTCAAAACATAAATTTCCGATGTAAACCTAATTTCCAAAATTGATAGGATCACTAATTCACACATCTTCACACACTCCTTCCAGAACTAAGAAAAAGTAAGATTAAAATTAATTTTGTAATAACACAACAAATTTTTCTATTGAATATGTGGATGGATCCGCAATGCTGCATAACATCTGGTATTTTATCCGTCGTAGCATGCAAATTTATTTTCTTCCTGACCGTTTTCGGATTTTCATCCATCGTCAGAGCAAATTCACCAAGTTCGTGTAGAGAGTTCACTTCAACGAAATGTTTCTGTTACTTGTTACTCACACTTGTTGGTTATATATAATTATGTGGGGAGGTTATAAGGTTATGAACATAATTATATACAACCAACAAGTGTGAGTAACAAGTAACAGAAACATTACGTTGAAGTAAACTCTCTACACGAACTTGGTGAATTTGCTCTGACGATGGATGAAAATCCGAAACAGGTCAGGAAGAAAATAAATTTGCATGCTACGACGGATAAAATACCAGAAATTTTTCCATCTTTTTATTATAGTACCTTTAATTTATTTTGTATTTTCAAAAAGAAATCAATGCTGTTCTGAGAAATTATTCTCAGAGACATGAGACAAGTAACAGAGATACCAGAGGACCATAGTGTTTCCAAAACTGGGCATTCATAATGATGATGTGAAGTTAATGCAGTGGTTTTACATTTATCACTGCAAAATTTGACACAAGAGCATGTGGGGCAAGGTTCACCAGCAATAATCCTGCAATTTTTTGTTAGAAAAAAAAACAGAAAAAATTACTTGATCAGTTATTATCAAATATACTATTTTATTTAACAAAATAGAAAATAAAAAAGCTTTTACTAACCTTTTGAAACATTGAAAACAATGTGTTTTCACATTTTCATTGAGTAATACTGCACAATAAGCTTTTTCACATAATAAAATCTCGCCACACGGAATTTCTGCCGAAGCTTCTGCATATCTTCCCGCATTTTCATTGTATTTTATGTCAACCAAATTGCTGGCCGATGTATATACAGCATTTCGTTTTCCTTTTATTTTACTTACATTAGACTTTGTCGGTAATATTTCTAAACATATGAAATTATTGAGGTCAAAGTATTATTGTTTAAACTTTAAATCATTTAAGAAAAATATATTTATATAATAAGTACCATCTTTTACATTATTTTTGGCCATAACTGCTAGCATAATTTGGATATCTTTTTGCCATTTTTGACGGCGTTCCAAACTTATTTTTGCATTATCCAAAGCGGTGATTGTTTCTCTAAAAGCCTTTATTGCTTTCTGATGTTTTTTTAAGGCAAGCAGACATTTTGCTTTTCTATACAAAATTATGAAAAACATATCTATTAGAAAAATTCGGGCCTTTAAGTATACAACAAAATTCTGACAAAAAATTTTTCCATAAGTCAGTTAGCAAATTTTCAAGTAAAAAGTCTTTACTCTCGCAAAAGAAATAATAAAAGCAAATCAAATCATATTCAGAAATAAGTGCCAGGATCTCCAATACAATCTGTAAGTTATTCAGGAAGAGTTGACCGACATAAACATAAGCATTGACGTGGATAAAACGAAAAATCATGCGGGTCAGAAGGTTAATAGATAATGCTGGCAAAATGGAGCGATTAAACGGAGAAATTATTCAGCAGGTTCACCATTTCAAATATCTGGGCGTACTTATCAGCGAGTAAGCGCACATTGACCTCTAACTCAAAGAAAGAATGAAAGCAGCTGGCTAAATGTACAGTCCATTAACGATTGATCGATTCATTAATAAAAGAGAGCTCTCAACGAAACCAAAAAGAAGTATAGAAGAGAACTTTCCTCCCCATATTGTCGTATTCTAGTGAGTCCTTGACTCTCACTGAAAAGCATAGGAGTCAAC
Source organism: Triatoma infestans (assembly GCA_011037195.1). Classification (NCBI taxonomy): domain Eukaryota; kingdom Metazoa; phylum Arthropoda; class Insecta; order Hemiptera; family Reduviidae; genus Triatoma; species Triatoma infestans. The sequence goes on along the minus strand of JAAEAF010000142.1, from coordinate 260,766 downwards.
TCCAAGCAATAGAAATGAGGTACCTTAGAATGTTAGAGGAGTAACCAGGCGTGATCGCGTGAGGAATACCACAATACGAGTCCACCTGGAATTGGATTCTACAGAAGAAACTGTGGAAGAGAACTGGCTGAGATGGTTCGGCTATTCGCCAGTACGATTATAGAAAAAAGACGTTTGGCCAGGGTAGCCTCCGAAGCGAGGGTAGGGGGAACGAGACTGAAAGACAGGTTAGTGAAAACTTGGGATTAGTGTTTGCGCGAGGATTTCGCTGGACTGAAGACATCTGCATCTGCCTTCAGATAGGTGTATATAGAAACAGCTCTACGACTTCACATCTCAAAGACTATGAAAAAGAAGGAAATTAAAATATGTGAAAGTTTAACATCGATATCTATCATCGATTTATTTATTAATTGATTGATCAGTAGAGATTATGCTCTTATTCATAGAATAAAAAAATGTTAACAAAATATATTGTTCCATAATTGTGGTACCCAACAGATTTTTTATAATGTTAGTAATCAGCATCAACATCAATTCACCATTTCAAATATCTGGGCGTATGTATCAGCGAGTAAGCGCACATTGACCTCCAACTCAAAGAAAGAATGAAAGCAGCTGGCTAAATGTCTTATTATGAAAATATATGACATTTAGCCAGCTTTATGACATGTATGCAATATATGTCATAAAGTTATTGTCAAAATATATTGCCATGTGCTTTGGCACATGGCAATATATTTTGTTAACATTTTTTTATTCTATGAATAAGAGAATAATCATTTAGCCAGCTGCTTTCATTCTTTCTTTGAGTGAGAGGTCAAGTGGTGCAGTGGTTATGAGCATGGACTTGAAACCTTCCATTTTTCCCACTGCTATTCCCAATTTTCTTCCATCTTGGAAATTATTACTCTTTCGACCAAAGCCCATCGTTTCACTTTTCATATTTGAAAAAATGTTTCATTTCAAGTCCAGAGATTTTTAAGTTTATTAAATATATCAAAGAAAATCATTGAAGCCATACTTTGCGAAAATTGTAAAAAATCTTGGTTTTAATATAATTAAAATAAATGGATAAGTAATTGAATGAAATCCGTTGTGAAAATATAAATTGTAGGGATTATACATTGTGTTTTTAAGAATAATTTTTGAATTGAAGTTGACAATCTGACTGCAACGCCTGTATGTCTATCGCCAGCAAAACTTAAAAGCAGTTTGAAATTTAAAAGTCTAGCTCATAGAATTCTCCAGAGTACACCTAAATAAATTTGTCCAAACAAATTTTCCAAATAAAAGCTTAAATCTATTCAATTAGCATTTCAGCTTTAAAGGAAATCGTTTTTAGCAATTTTTCCAGAAATTTCCCTACAAACTCTAGTCCTATTCAGTAATTCGCACAACCTGGTCATCCGACTTTTTTAAATAATCGAAGGTGTTGGGTGCAGTAGTTATGAGCATGGACTTGAAACCGGGAGATTGGCCAGTTCGAGTCCCGCGTATATCGGCTAAATTTTATATTTGTTTAAAAAATGTTAATAGCAAATATTTGGTTCCGTCCCCGCCCACGACATTTTGGACTCCTAATTTGGTAGTTGGACGTTAAGGCCGCCTGAAATTATACTCATTACTTTACTTTTACAGTTAATATCGAAACTGAAGAAATTTTCAATTCATGGCTCTCAATTGGAGCCATTTCTAGAGAATCGCGAAAAATTAGTTGAGTCACATTTTCAGCTGTCGGAGTTTAACACAAACCTTCATGACGGATGTTTTTTTTAAAAATATATTGTTCAAACACACACCCCCATATTCACGTCAATCGCTAATAAGTTTTTTTTTATTCAAGGAATCTCAAAACATGTATATCCGTTGAAAATCGATTTCGAAAATCTGACAATATATAGTAAAAGCAGCAAAAAACAAAAAATCGAGTTCGAAATCCGTGTAAATTCTGTTTTGTAAACTCTATAGGGATTTGCAATACTTCCTCTTTTTGCACTAAAAAGAGAGGGAAAAGCCAGTAGGTATTTTAGCAAGATCTTGCAACCTTTCATATAAAATATTTAATAAAACTACATATGTACCTGTCCAGAATTTTGTACTGTAGGTCAGTAGGATAACCTATTTCTAGGGCTTTTTCAATATCATTCAAAGCCAATTCGTATTCATTTAGTTCGTAAAGTACTGCAGATCTGTTTGCTCTGATGATTGAATGTTCCTTTTTGTCTATCAACAAAATAATAATGTAAAATAAATATTTTAACAGAGGTATTTTCTTGATAGGGTTATAACTTATAAGTTATGTTAAAGTATACAATTAAAAAAGAAATAGTGAATTATTCAAATGATATTAATAAATCGTAAATCTAATAAAATTGACCCTTACCTCCATCGATTGGATAAAGCAATAAACTATCATTGTAAAAATTTAATGCTTCGTTCTTATTGCCTTTCAGAAATTCTAGATTTCCTTTATCTTTCAAATCGATCGCTTCATCTCTGTCTTTTCCATAAGTTGTTTTGTTTGGAAATTGTCCACCAAGTGATGCATTTTTAATCCATTTAACCCAATCGTTACAATTATTTAAACTTTTAAATTTTATAAAATCATTTTTACTTAAAGTCTCTTTAAAAGCTACAAAATATTTATTAAAATTAGTTTTTTCAATACTTTTATCAACCATATTAATAATGATAATAATATACTAATTGTTCAGACTTAAACAACACCATGTGCGCTTTCTTTCTTTAGCATCTGCATGTACTACAGAAATAGATGAGCTATAAATAATAGGAGTAGGAACTGTCTCCCCGTAAGTAAATAGTAAAATAAAATATAATCATTATAATAGTAATTAACAATCAATGCAGTACATTTATGCATATGATTTAGATTTATTTTGTAACTTTTTTTAAAAAAATGTTATTAAAAAAATTAAGAATAATAGAAATAACTTATACTAAGAAATTTTAAAAGCTCTCGATATGATATACTCAATGATTATTCAGCTTAAGAATAATTTATTATAATCAATATCAATATTCTTTATCAATGAATTTTTCCTAAGATATGGTTGTAATTTTTATAAAACTGTGTATACAACCTTTAGCAATGTTAAATTTAACGTTCAACATACAGCAATGATGAAATTAAATTTAAACCAATGAACTGTTCCACTGTTTGATTTTTTTTTTTTTTTTTCAGTTCACATGATGATTATAACATATACATAATATATATTTATTTGGTCAACCTAAATCTTATAGATATATATAAATTTATAATATAACATTTTAAATGCTTTTAGAGTTAAAGCATTGTAATCGTGTCAAAGTTTCGATGAGTTTTGTTCCGGAAATGCATGTTTTGGGCTCCACTAAGTCCAAAAAAGTATGTGAATAACATAGCTCAAAAAGCACCTGAAAAATCGCAGAACATTTGCACTTACATTCCATTTCACTATCTCCATTGGATCCGATAGGAACTTACCTGTCAAAAATTCCTCAACCGGAAGTACCACTTGATGAATTTTTCAGGTTTTGGCGATTTCTCGAAAACAGGCTCCAATGATGTTTATTAAACTTAAGGATACTAATTACATATACAAACAGCTACAACTTTTGTTTGTAACTTTGCTGTGGGAACATTGATTAAAGGGCATTTTTGGTACAGGGTAGAGTTATGTTTTCCTCTAAAGTGCTATTTCATAAAATTGTATCATCTAAATAATATTAAATGGAATTAAATATGTTGCCAATATTCCCGCAAGGGTTGCATGCAGTTACTTGAAGAGTAGCGACTCCACCGGTTACCACAGCTCAGTACTCCATGCACTTCGTCAGAATAGTGAACAATACACTTAAACTACATACACTCTACTCTTTACAGTCAAGGGCAAACGCAGTACACAAACTAGGATCTCCGTCCCTAAGGAAGGGATTAGCATGCAGTTACTTGGGAGTAGCGACTCCACAGGTTACCACAGCTCAGTACTCCATGCACTTCGTCAGAACAGTGCACAATACACTTAAACTACATACCCTCTACTCTTTACAGTCAAGGGCAAACGCAGTACACAAACTAGGGTCTCCGTCCCTAAGGAAGGGATTAGTTCAGTGTAGCGAAGTGAGCTAGATTACTCAGCTGGACTAGTAATGCGGAAGTCTCGGCAATAATCCCCTACAATGTTGCCAATATTCCGAGTTTGAAGGAAACCGGTTGACCGGAAGTGCGTTTTTACTGACATTTCAATTTTCTACTACTTTGTCCATAAAAACACCCATGGATTTCATTAAATTTGTTTCACTAACTATGAATACAGTGTCTATCACTTTTATAGGGAATTTTTTTCAATTAAAGAAAGTTCATTTAAAAGTTTTAGAAAGGTAGTGTGGTTCCTCGAAAAAGATTTTATTGTTCAGGTTCTCTAACCGATAGAGAAGCAAGCATTTAATAAAACTGATAAGTTTGAAGAAAATTTGTTTCTTAAATCTGTGTAAACTGAGTAAGAGAAAGTCGTATGAATATTTCACACCAGATTTTTTACTAAGAAATATTGTTTTGGAAAAATCATCACCAGATAACAAACTCCTGCAATGATTTAAAGAAATGCTAAGAAATTTTTATAGTAAAAATTTGCTAATGTGTACTAGAGTTTTCTCTCATTTTACTTTATATATTTAAGGGAGGATAGTAATTTCTTTTTAAGATTTTATCTTAATTTCTCAGATCGGTGGCAAATTTTTCTTTGCGTTTCACAACTGTTTCCACACCACCTTGAGGTATGTTGCTCGGTGCGTGTTGCATTTCCCTTTGGTGAGCGATCACCAAGATAAATGAGCTTCTATTTATGTATGAAAATGATCTGAAAATTTCTAAATGATCAATATTTTCTAAATTTAAAATATAAATCTACTTTATTTTTTAACTTGTAAACTAATATTTCCTACTCCTTTTATAACACCTTAAGCTGAAACCAACTGTTATTATTAAATTTTCCGTGAAACTGCTTAAAATTTAAAGTTTATGATCTTTTTTGAAAAATTAAATGCATAAATTATATACATATGTTTACAATATAACTAGTTCAATGAGAAACATGAAAATATTGGGTAAAAAAGCCTGGGAAAGGGAAAGCAATAATAAAAAATGATCTTCTTCTCATGGCTCTACAGCTCTTGTAAGACTTTGGCCTCCTTTAACAAATTTTCCCAACCATCTCGATCTAATATCTTTCTTCGCCATTGCCTAACCCCTATTTTTAGCACGTCTGCCTCCACACCTTGCAGCCATCTCAACCTTGGCCGTCCCCTCGGTCTTCCGCCGCCTGGATGATTTTCATATAACTTTCGGGGAATTCTCTCTTCATTCATTTTATGCATAAAAATGATAAAAAAAGTAAAAGTAACATACAGTAAGAAAAATATATCGATACGTAATTAATCGAAAGAATAAACGTAGCATTTCTGACTATAGAGAGTGTGTAGTTGGGATGGGATTGTAGAACAAGTGTCCACCAGGAAGGGTACGCTTACTCATAATTACCAATTAAACAAAAGAGGTCCCAGGTGGGAACCCTGAGAAGACAGAAAAAGGAAGAGACATAACAGATTTTAGATTCATCTTTAGGTCCTACCAATTAATAACTGCGAATCCAAAACAGAAGTTTACCGTGAATGCCAAACGCTTCTAACTTTGCGAGCAAAATATAGTGATTAACACTTTCAAAAGCCTTGAGCATTATCAACAAAAGAATCTAGAATGTATTTTTGATAAGTAAGTTGGTGACAGTAGATCGATCAGTCAGAAACCCATCTTGTTTAGATATTAGTTTAAATCAAATGTAAGGATAAACTATTAATTATACTTTCAAAAATTTTTTGAATGAATGACAATAGAATAGGTCTATAATTCCTTATGTTTGTCCGATATATCAAGTGTGATTCGTTTTATTTTTGTAACTGCAACTCTTTGTTTACAATGTTGTACTTTTAAAAGCAAATAAATAAATAAATTGAAATTGAAATCAGTTAAATCTGTTGGCGGTTATGTATAATTCTAAGTTCTAACCTTATTGTTGATGTTCTGTAATAACCTTCCTTCTTGTGCTAATGTGATTGAGTTTACTTCTCCGTATGCCGTTTAACTGTAATAATGATTTAACTTTTCTAATAATTTCATTTATACTGATAAAAATTTGGCTTAAAAACTTTATTTAATCCTTAAAGAATTTCAATGGCTTTTAATTTTGGTTCTTCCTCCACATTTGGTGCCCCGGCCACTTCAACATTTGGTTTCGGTAGTACAAATCCAACAACCAAAGGTATTATATACTAACAGATAACAATAGATTAAAATTCAAATTCGTATATTCTTTCCTACATTGTTTTTGTTTGTTAATTAGCAACAACAGGTTTTGGGTCAAGTAGCTTTTTCGGTACTCCAGCACCTACCACTAGCACTTTTGGTTTAGGATCTACGGCTACAACTACTACATCAACAGGATTTGGTGCGCATTTTTTCATAATGTGTATTTATTAAACTAGATTTTTCCTTGTATTATTTTATATTATATTTAATATAAAATATAATTTGTTTAAAATTTCTATATAGAAGCTGGCTCTTAGCCTAATAGAGAAAATTGATGAAAGTTAAATACAGCTGGGATTACCAGTACGTTTTTTTTTTTTATTTAATTGCAATACAGTACCAACACAAAATGTGTTTTGCCTGTAATGCTGTTGTCTGTAAGATAATGTACTGCCGTGTAGAACGTGTGCAGGTACCCCATCCAATGATGGCCCTATTGGAGTGATTTGTTTATGGAGTGAATAAATGAAATGTGAAGTGAAATGAATGTATGGGTGTGAATGTAATTATGCTAGTTATAATGTCGTTCAGTGAGGTCTGTCAGTCAGTATGAAGTGTGTCTACGCTGGATGTCACTAGTCTTGTGGCCATCTTCGTTTTAGTCTTCTTTCTGGAACCAGAGTTGTTTGTAAATTGTTGATGAGAAGATTTGTATGACCGTTCAGTTTGGCATGATACTTAGAGTTACAGTCGATGTGCTGCTTGTTGTACTGTTTCAGTGTTTGTGTCTTTATGTATTGTTTCGTTTGTAACATAGAAAGGAGATGAAAGTATAGTTCGCAGTGTGCGAGATTGGAATGTCTGAATTTTTTCAAATTGTCTGTTTAGCCGCTCCCCAAAGCTGAAGTCCGTATGTCCAAAGTGGTTTCAGTAGTGTCTTGTAAATTAGGAGTTTGTTGTTTATGTTTAATGTGGATCTTGTCTTTAGTAATCCGTATAACTGTTTGAAACGTAAATTAAGTTCAAGTCTTTTAGTCTTTACATGTGTTGCCCAAGTTAGTCGTTTGTCCAAGTGCATACCTAAATATTTTACTGAGTTACTTAACGGTAATGGTTCGTTATCATATTTTACAGGTATATCTTCCGTCATTTTTAGAGTGAAATGTATTGTGTTTGTTTTGTTTATATTGAGTTTACTTTTCCATGTGATGTTCCAGTTATGCAAGTTAGTCAAATGCTGCTCCAGTATTAATTTGTTGGTTATTATGTCTGTGTTGGTAACACGTAGTGCTGTGTCATCCGCATAAGTCGCAATAACGATATTCGGATGTTCAGGTATGTCGTATGTGTAAATGTTGTATAGTAGTGGCCTCCCCTGCGAGGCTCCACCCTCAATGGGATGAATGTCGGAGATAACTGTATTTACCCTAACACTAAAGAATCTGTCCTCAAGATAAGATTTTAGCAAAAGGTAATAAGTGAAAGGCAGAATTCTCTTTAGTTTGACGAGCAATCCTGGGTGCCATACCTTATCGAAGGCTTGTGAAACATCTAGGAAAATGCCTGTACATATCTGTTTGATTCGAAAGCGTTAGCAATGTGTGTTGAGACTCTTTGTATTTGATGAATAGTAGAGTGCTTTTCCTCGATTAATCTAGGGTACTTTGTGTTTGCGTATAGATTGAAATTAGATTGAGTAAGTAATACTGCAGAGTGATCAGAATCCAAGTCGGGAAGTGTTTGGACAGTTAGATTATGTGTGTTCATACCTTTGATTAGGAAAAAGTCTAAGACATCAGGAATTCTGTGACGATCAACTGGCCAATGTGTGGGAGAGGATTTAGGTTGTGTTTATGTATAATGTTGTATAATATTCGACCTGGTGGTGATGTTAGACGGGAGCCCCAACAGGTATGTTTTGCATTAAAATCACCTCCAATGATAACCCTTTGTCCTGCTATTCGAAGAAGTTCATCGAATATCCAAGGTTCTAATCGATGATTTGGAGATCTATAAAAAGAAATCATTACTATAGTACCTCTCTCAGTGTAAAATTTATAGCACTCATTTGTATGGCATCAGTTTGTGGTAGCATTACAACTTCGTGTTTTATGTAGTTGTTTATAAACGGCTGTGCCTCCGCGGGGAGTATTCTGGGGGGTGGTCATTTCTGTAAAGAGTGAAGTAGGGTAAAGAGAAGTATGACCGGGATGTAAAGTGAGTTTCAGTAATGAGAGCTAAGTCAATGTGGTTATCTATAATAAATTGTTTGAATATATTTTGTTTAAAAAGTAGTCCGTTTGCGTTCCAGAGAAGTATTCGTAAATGTGTCATTAGTTCTGCTGCAGCAGTGATGGCAGAATTTGTTGTATATTTGAGACTAAGTGGGTGAGTATCTGAGTAAGTATCGGTTGCAGTACTGTCTGTATAGTGTTGGAAATTAGAGTTGTAAGCGATTCACTTAGTGTATGCAAGCTGTGGTTGGATGATGTTGGTACATTTTGTGGATGTAGTGGTGCTGCTGGTGTTGTCTTCTTCATAGCCTGTGCATACGTTTTCTTCGTTGGGTCCATCACCAAATTTGTATCACTGGTTTCTGTCCTTTCTGAAGGCGATCTGGCCTTAGTTGGGCAGTAACTGGATCTGTACCTTGAATCTCTTTGCTGCTGAAGAAGTTTGTGCACCTGACAGCCTTTGTAGCTAGCAACATGGCCATTACCACAGAGTGCGCATTTGGGAGGTTATCCCTTGGTTTAACACACATTTGTGAAGGGTGCTGTTCGCCACATTTTACGCACTTTGGAGTGTGATTGCAATAGCGTTTTGTGTGACCATATTCTTGGCAGTTAATGCATTGTACTATATGTCTTTGTGGCTTCGGCTCTTCTACCTTAATAATAGTGTTTAATACATGCTTTATTTTGCAAAACATTTGTATTATTTGGGGCTTGCTTAAGATCGACATAGAAGATCGGAAGAGGTGTTTTGGTTGCTGGGTGCAATGCATTAACTACCTGAATAACAGTATGGTTCTGGCTTGCTAGTTCATTAGCAATTGCTTTTATATCGGTGGTGTGATGGAGATTTCTTAGTACTATATGGTAAGGTTTGTCCTCTTTCAACTGATAGGTGTGAAAATCAAATTTCTCTCTTTTGAACAAATGAACCAGTGTTCTGTAATCGTCAGGGGTGCTAGGAAGTATTTTAACCTATTAACTTTGCATATGCATTTAAATTTGTCAAGACCTACCTCTTTTTCTAGAACTTCACGCAGTTTATTATAACTTGATACATTTCTTAGAAATATGGGTGGTGGTCTAGGTTGGATGCTTGATATGGTATGTGGTTCTTCAGACTGTGTCTGCTGAGCATGTACAGAAAATTTGTTGGATGTGCAGAAATTTTGTTGGCTGCTACTAGTGAGGTTACGTATAACTTTAACTCGCTTAGGGACTGACCACGGACCGTTTTCTGCGTCCGGTGCCGAATCCATTTGTATCGAACCAGATGGAAACGCGATTACACTTATTCCGTCACTAATTTATTGAAAAAATAATACACACTTAATACACAACACTTAGTTGCCAACTTTTATCGATAGAACTGCCACAATTTACTGTTATTCAATTGTAGCAGTATAATACTGACATTTGGTATTTATCACTCACAATGTAAATATTATTTAATAGAAAGCAACTTAAAAAGAAATTTATTTTTCACAGAAAAATAATTTCTCCAGTACGATGTTAAATCCAAAATTCCTCCGAAAACAGGTCTCTTTTTATTCGGACTTTCATATGTACAAATTGTTTAAGTCTGAACATTGTCATCTTGCGGAGTGCTTTTATTTGCATTCTCAATTTTTTTACTAAATCCAGAAAAGGTTATGATGGGCCCAACATTGCGGACATGTGGCTAACCACTCAAACCATTACCTTTCTTTTCATTATTTTAAGATTTACAAATTTAGAGATGTACCAATTTTGAATTTCATTAGTATACAAATGAGAATCCAAAATTGAAGCGAGGAAACGGATCAAAAATTTCATTTCCCACCTTGTCCTTATAAAGCAAAATTGAGACGGACATTAAACCCTGATAATTCAATAAAATAAATAAATGGAAGTATTTCAGAATCCTAATAAAATATTGGATACCCGATTGTAATAATGTCACTCAGATAGCTTTAGAATAGATGGTAATATTCAATTTTTACATTATGAATAAATTATTGTAATAAAAGTCAAAAATTGGTAATTCTTTAAATTATTATTTTAAAATAGCTTTAAAGTAGGGTAATTTGCGAGGGAAGTTAGCTGTATGTTAGCCATGTGGAACCCATCATAATACACTGATACTCTATTCATATTTAATAATTCGTCCTTATGTTTTAAATTTAGGAACATTTGGTTCTACTTTTGGAACGCCAGCCACAACATCCTCTGTATTCGGAGGATTTGGAACAAGCGGAACCACAACGAGTTTTTCTGGATTCGGTGCACCTGCACAAACTACAAACACTGGCCTTTTCAGTGGATTTGGAACTACTTCAACACAACCACTAAGTTCTACACCTTCACTTTTCAATGTCAGCCAACCTCAGCAATCAACAGGTTTTTAGGAATGCTAGAAATGCTTTTTTGCTAAGTGCTACTGTATGTTTGCTTAAATTTGTACTATCATTATTCAATGTTAAATTTAAAAACTTTAAACCTTACTTAGGATTTGGAGCGTTTGGTACCAAACCTTTTGGGACTACCACTACTCAGAGTGTGGGATTTAATTTGGGTGGAGGACTTAATACTGGTAAAAATAATATCATTATTATTTTTAGATTGATTTCATTATAAAATAGATCCAAAACTTTGATTATACAAAAACAAAGGGCTAGGGCAACAGCAGCAACAACAGCAACAGCAACAACAAGCACCCACTGAACTGGAACAGATATGTCATTCAGTATATAATGTTTATATATTTGGAGATGAAAGAGACGAAGTTTTATCCAAATTTAATTTACTCCAGGCTTGTTGGGGTAAAGGGAAAGGTAATGTAAAAAATAATAAGAATGTGTTTTTAATAACATTTATTCAGAATTTTTAATATAGCAATGTTCTTTTCTTATAGGATTTTATGCACCCTCTCCAGTGGCACCAGTTGAATACACTCCCACAAATCCATTTCACAGATTCAAAACTGTAGGATACAGTGTTAAACCGACTGTAGAAGTTAGGGATGGCTTTGTAATCTTACAGTTTAATAAGAAAGAAGAAGAAATAAGGTATTTTATGATTACTTGTATGTGAAATAAGTGTAACTTATAATATTAAGCATGGCTTAAATTCAGCTTCTCGAAAGTCAAATTCAGTGTGATCTAGATGACCAATAGCTTTATTGCGTGACATGTTTGTGCATAAAATGTAATTGTATAAATCTCTCTCTTTATGTGTATGTAAATGTGTTATGTATGTTAAACTAGGATTTGTTTTTATACGATATTTAAACCATACATTATACTGAAATCGTACTTTAGAGTAAAGCATAACCACTACTGTCCCCCCAGAATTCCCAAAAAATCAGTTTTTCCAGGGAAAATGTTTCAAAATGAAGGGATAGGTATTTGTGTAGATACTATATGAAGTTTAGAGAAAATCGTTGAATCCGTTATCGAGAAAATTACGAAAACTGAACAAAACATTTCAGTAAAGTGGTACTTACAGTTGATGGATTCTGTCCGAAATCTTCGTGTCAGATTCGGTGGTGGTGTCCAAACGAAATACTAAGTTTGAGCTGTTCTGTTGACTCACACACGCATACCATTCGCAAAAAATATTTTGTGCTTGACTAGTGCTTGTGTCAAAAAAAAAAAACACAGGAAGCTCAAACTTGGCATTCCGTTTGGACACCACCACCGAATCTGACACGAAGACCTATTAGTCAAACTCCATCAACAGTAAATGTATCTTTGCTGAATGGTTTTTTCGCTGTTTCCTCGAAAACGGCTCTAAAGATATTCTTTAATCTTCGTATAATATTACACACATAAGTGCCTATCATTTTTATTTTGATGTGTAAATATTAACTTAGTAACCTTCTAACTTGGTATTTTTTTTTATTACTAACTGCCAGATATAAACTTATCACTTTCATTTGAAACATTTTCTAAAAATGTGTTTTTAGGGAGTTCTGCGAAGTTTGGCGCGTTAAATTTAACATGTTATTTGGTTTGTTCAATGTTGTTGCCGCGCTGGACGGACAGATATTCATGAGAAAAACAGGTACAGATTACCTTGCCAGGTACAGATTAGAGTTTGCCAAAGGGTATGCTAAAGCTAAGTAGTTGCCCACTCACACAACTACCTCTAAAGGTCCCATATATATTGTTGAGTGTTGGGATGTATCAGTAAATGTGAAGTGCTGTTAGGCAAGGTACCTTTACTTGCAACAATATCGAAGAGATTTTTTCCTTAAGATCTTATAGAAGATATGTGGCAAAAGAAAGCATAAGTGCCTAGTGGATACATTCCATCACAGACGCTTTTCGGTTTAATTTCCTTGGAATGTACGTACATTCGTCACCAAATTGTTCTTTGTTTACTAACGTAGGAGAGTTTCAGGTGATCAGTGTGAAAGAAACTGTAGCTCATTCCTAATCTCTAATTATAATTAAGCAGAGCTATTAATGAAATGCTAATTTCTTTAGAGTACAAGAAGATCAGTTGAAAGGTTCGTTAACAAATATTCTTGGAAATAAACCAAATCTTATATTACATGTAGATTCCATTAAAGCCGTTTCTGAGTCATCAAGTCTTGTGTTCATATATGTTGAAGAACGAGCACAAAATGGTAAATATGTTTTTGGTTTTTGTTATTTATGGATTTTTGTTATTACAGGTATTTACACTTTTTTTTATTACAGGTCAAACTAGAAAAATTGCAAATACTGAATTATGCAGCTTTCTCTTACAGCCAACTACAAAATCACAGTTGGTTTCAATAGGCGTAGTAGATGTTCATACGTTTACGATGCCTGATAAGGATCAAATACAGGAATATCTGAATAATCCTCCAGCAGGTACGTTTTGAACTTATTAGGAATGTAGCGGCCCTATCTATTTAATTACACTTGAACGTTAAAAGCACATATTACACATGGTGGTGAGGTTCAGCAACTTCAGTTTAGTATACTCTACGCAAGAAACTCTAGCTCATCAGTCCATATGTACAAATATATACGTTCATTCATAACTCACTTTCTCATATTCTGCATATTCCTAGATTACAAACAGAGAAAATGTCTAGGATCCACAAAAACGTTTTTGGACAACCTAGTTCGGAGAAGGCCTGTGTTTGTACTTTGGATACATGGTAGATTGGTCGATGAAAGTATAGGAAAATAAACCTTGAAGTGAATTTATGTTTGGTGAGCTAGGCATTGACGGGTTAAAGCCTAATCGGGCCTAAGATGTTTTATTCCGGGCCCTTCCTCAAGTATATGTAATTAGAAAATAAATCATAAATAAATAATAATGATAAAAATTATTTATTAAATAAATAGTACTAACGTCCAAACAGTAAACAAAAAAAGTCGTATTAGTTCACAAAAAAATAAAATAGCTACTTACATGACAGGTGGATAGAGTGGGGCTTCTTATCATTCGAGTTCGTGTGCCTAACAATGAAACGAGTATGAAAAAAGCTGATTATGAAAATAGTTAAATAAATAAAAATAAAATATTTAAGATATATATAAGTTGTTTACGGACCCAAGACAGTTGCCTAGTCATGGAGTTAGGATTTGCCTAAGCGCTCGCTAAACCAAAAATCCACCATCTGTGAAAGCCTTAGATATGGAAAGTGTTGTATTTTCTGTTAGACTGGAAGTCTCACATGGACGGCATGATTCTTGAAGATCATGAAATAGCTATTCCACTTCTCCCTAAAGTATTGTCCATAAAGAACTATGCTGGTGAGTTGGAGGCTTGTAGGTTTTGAGAGTGGAGGTACACAAATGAGAGTAAATAAAATTGTAACTTAGTTAAATAGCACTGCATTTTCAAGTAATACGGGGTATTTCATGGAATTACCGTTAGTTAAAGTGTACATTAAAAACCTATAGTATAAACAAACTAGCTGTCCTTAGATTTTTTCTTCCTAGGTGCCTCTACACTGTCCGGTGATGGACAGTGTTGTCTGTAACGAGAGAACACTGTCCGAAAGCCGGCAGTGCACTGACAAGGCTCCGGCCGCCAATGACCATAGATATTTACGCGCCTTAAATTAAAAAAAAAAAAAACTATTAAGGTAATAAAATATGAAAAATATTCTTTGAAAGTTTGAGACATAAGTGGATACATTTAGAAAGTTACACGCTTCTACAAAGAAACCTCAAGTATAGAAAGTTTCAAATATTACAATTCAGTTTTCTTTGATCGCAGTTATGTATACATTGGCCGGGAAACATGATAGTGAAATAAGTTAAAAAATATATTATATTGTTTATGGTAATCTAAACTTATTTTATTCATTTTATTTATTTACAAATTAGTATGGGCCAGCTCACTTAGAGCTTTACACATAGGGCTAATTGAAAGATAAAGAACAGAAACAATAAAACAAAGATGAGTTTTCTTAGAGATCTTGGTAGAGTCTGGGTTTTAATCTTCTGGATGAAGTAGGCTCGCCTATGTGGTAATGTGAAGCTGAGGGTAGTGTGTGAAGCAATAGGAAGAAATTGTCTGTAAGTTTAGCCATGCATGTGTGTATATATCTGTCATGTCAAGTTCCCTGTGTGTTTGTGTGTTTCTGACAAACCAGGGAGCGTTTAGTGCAATTCGCAGTACCTTGTTTTGGAAAGTCTGCAATCGTTTTGTCAGTGTGTTGCTAGCAGTTATCCAAACTGGACAGGCATATGTCAGGAGAGGTCTAAGGAGAGTTTTATAGAGTAGTGTGGTGCAGGAATGTTTGAGTGGTATGTTTCTGTTCATGAGTGGGTAGAGTTGTTTCAGCCGGGTGTATGCTTGTTGCAGTTTAGTGTTAATGTGTAGTCTCCAGGTGAGTCTTGTGTCAAGGATTACGCCCAGATAACGCACTCCTTGGTTTTTTTGTTTCCAGGGAATTTCCTGGTTGTCAATTGTTAGTAGGCGAGGGTCTTCATTTCGAAACCGCCGAAGAGCGAAGATTTTCGCTTCAGTTTTAGATGGGTTTAACTTTAGCTTCCATCGGTGAAACCAGCTTGATATACAGTCTATTGGTGTTTGTAAGTCAGTAATGCTTTCGTTAATGTCAGTATTGGATGAGGCTAACATGGTATCGTCCGCGTAGGTAGCTAATGTAGCTGTAGTGGGTTCAGGTATGTCCGAGCAGTAGAGGTTGAAGAGTATAGGGCTCATGATTGCCCCTTGTGGTAGTCCCGCTAGTATTTGTCTTTCTGTACTGAATGTATTGTTGAGTCTTACCTGGAATGTACTGTCTTGTAAGAAGGATCCTATTATTCGAGTTAGGTATGTTGGTGTGTTTGTATTTGTGAGTTTGTAAATTAGTCTAGAGTGCCAAACAGTATCAAATGCAGCAGCTACGTCAAGAAATATTGCTGCCTTGTATTTTCTTTCCTCAAAATTGTGTACAATTGTTCTGTGACTCTTTTTAGTTGGTGTAGTGGTGAGTGTTTTTGTCTGAATCCGAACTGATGAGGTGGGTTTGTGTTAGAGACTGTCAAATGTTTTAAGAGTCGTTTGTATATTATTTTTTCTAATATTTTGGAGAGAGAGTTTAAGAGACTGATAGGGCGATAGCTGTTAGGATCGCTTTTTGGCTTACCAGCTTTGTGAAATACTATCACTATAGCATTCTTCCATTGTTTGGGAAAATATCCTAATCGAAGACAAGCATTGAATATCCCAGTTAGGAATGCAAGACCTTTCAGAGGCAGGTTTTTTATGGCAATATTGGGAATTAGATCGTCCCCCAGGGCCTTTTTGTTGGGGAGACCTTTGATTATGGATAAAATTTCGGAAGGAGAAGTAAATGCGATAGGAAGTTTTGCTGTGTGGTGAGTTTGTTGGAGTTCGGAATTGATGTGTCTTCAATGTTCTGGTCCGTATGGTCAGTTAGATTAAATTTGTTTTCAAGATGAGTCGCTATTGCTTCGCATTTTTCTTCATCGCTTATTGCCAACACGTTGCCTGATTGTAGTGGAGATCTGAGTGTGTTCGTTTAGCAGTCTTTTTGTTTCTTTCCAGAGACAACAGTCTCCTGGAGTCATCGCTTCTAAGTATGTTCTGTAAGTGGAGATTCTGTAGTTGTCGAGTTCCCATTTGATTTGTCTAGCTAGTCGATTGAAGTGAGTTTTATTTGAAGGGTCTCTAGTTCTCTGCCAAATCTTACGAATTCTGTTTTTCTCATGGATTAGGTTCAGAATTCGCCCTGGTAGTCTGTTAGTTCTGTGGACGTTGTCTTGTCGTTTATAAGTAGAGTGATAAACACCTGTATAAATTGCCTGTGTAAATGTGTGAAGTGAAGTGTCAATGTCGTCGTAGGACCGTAATGAGTTGGTGTTGTTAGTAGGTTATTCATTTCATGTCTGTAAGTTTCCCAGTCTAACTTTCCAGTGATTAATGTTGGTGGTTGTTCATTGTGTTGTATGTGAGAGTGAAACGTACATATTACTGGAAGGTGGTCTGAGTCCAGTTCACTGATTGGGTCCAGATGTATTGGCATATTAACATTGCGTGATAATGCGATGTCCAGTATGTCAGGTTGGTATGTACGTTGTGTAGGATAAAATGTGGGTTCTTCTGGGACTGAGATCAGTATGTTTAAGTTGTTTGTCGCCATCAGTAGCCTGGTACCATTGTTCACCCCAGGTGTCCCCAGTATGTATGTTTGCTGTTGAGATCTCCTAGTAACAGTGTGCTGTTATGTGTACAAATTTGTTGAAGGTCGTCTTCCAGAAGTCTAGTGTTAGGTCTTAGATAGGCAGATAAAATTATTAAAGGGCTGTTTGGGTAGCTACCTGAATAGCTACAGCTTCAAGATTAGTTAATGGAGTTAGAGGGAATATCTGGTGTTTAATGCTTATTTTCACACGGAGGGCGACTCCACCTGAAGCTAAGTATCTGTCTATCAGTTCGGTAGGTGATGTATCCTGGTATTTTAAGTCGGTCAGTTGAGTTAAGATGTGTTTCGGTAATGCATCCTATGTCAATGTCGTATCTAGTAAGAAAGTCAGAGAATATAGACGTTCGTGATTTAAGTCCGTTGGCATTCCAATTTACTAGAGTTAAGCTGTGAGTGTGAAGCTGTCTATGATTGTCCATTGTTTGAAAAGAAGAAGTTCTGAACCAGGTTAGAGAGCAATTGTTTTAGATGTGGGATGGTAGGAGTAGATCTTTTATGGCATTGAATATAGTTGTTGTAGGTTCGGAAGAAACGTTAGAATTCTGGTCAGACGGCCTGCATGTTCTTCTTCTGTGTGCCCAGTAATTGGGAATCGAACTGGTAGGAGTGCTTGCGCTAGGTTTCTCTGGAGAAAATTTAGTACTTATTTTGGATGGAGAGTCTTGAGACGTATTGTTTGTCCTTGATGAGGTGTTTTCTTGTGCGTTTCTTGATTTCTTTCTATTGATTATGTTGATTAAGGTTTGACATTTACTAAAGTTGGCTGTATGATTCCCATTGCAATTAATGCATTTGGGTGTTTCCAGCTGGCGGTTTGGACATACGGAAAAGTGATGGTCGCCTGCGCATTTTACACATTTAGGGTCTAGTCGGCAGTAGTTTTTGGTATGGTCATATTGTTGACAATTCGTGCACTGTGGGATGCGGCTGGTCTTTCGTCTAGGCTCCACTGTGATTACTGAGTAATAGAGACGTGTAAGCTGAAATATTGCTCTTCCTTTGTTGTCATTTTCCAAAAGTACTGCGCAAGGAGGGGTTGGTACAGGGGGTTCACATTTTTTGTTCATTAGCCTGGTAGCTGAGATCAGTGGATAGGTTTGTATTAATTCTTCAAATATTTCTTTATCAGTGACTGAGTATGGTATACCCCTGATTATAACTGATAATTTTTTGTCTTCGGGGTTCACAAATGTGTAGTATTTTGTGCCTGAGTCATCGTAAAATTTTGTGAGTTTTCTAAAGTCATCTGAATTTTTTAATAGTATTTTCAGCTTGTTTTTGCATAATTGGATTTCAAAAGAAGTGCCGATTTTGTTTTTAATTTCTTCAATAGTAGCTTGATAATTTTCTGTGTTCATTATAAAAATTGGTGGGATTTTCATCAGTTTGTTTGAGTTAATCTGTGGTTCTTCAGGTTCAATTTCGGATAACGGTGCATATTTATTGTGCGTTGGTATTTGTGGTCTATTGTAAATATATGTTTTTTGGTTGCGAGTGTGTGTTGTAGTTTGATCAATCTGCATTTCATCTTTGTCATATACAGTTAGCCGTGGAAAATTAGATTTGGAATTTAAGTCTAAAATTTTGGGTGATTGTGAAGTTCGGGGTTTTTTGAAAGAGATAGGAGGACTGTACTCACCCTCATCGATATATTTCCTTGGTCTTCATCTAATACTTGTTGTGCCCACTGAGTTAATGCTTCTTCCTTCCTTATGCTCATGTTAGTGAGTGAATTAGATATTTTCTTTGTTCTCGCTTTTTCAGGGATTGCTCGTTTGTCAATTGCCTTGTTTTTCACCTTTAAAAACTTCTCAGAAAAGTCAGTGCAGCTATTTATTTTATAGAACTAAAAACTTGTAGTTTCACTAATCAAGCTGGGAATCTCAACTTTAATCTAAACTTTAATAAGCTGAAACTATTTCTTTAAAAAAATTCAAAATAAAACATAAGTTGAAATGTTTCATAGCTTAGCGGAATGCAGTTGCTTTCTTTGAAAAAAAAAATCTCACCAGACATTGCTAACGCGAACGCAGAAACACTGCTCCCCTGGAGAAGTACATGCGCTAACACTTTCCCTCCAATTTACTACGCCCCTCAACTACTTGCCTTTCCTGTCTTATCGTTCCTCCACTCTAATTTCGCACACAGACTCAAGTACGATTACGGTACAAATAGCGGCTCCAGTCACATCTGTGTCACAGTTGAAAAACAAGAATTACTTTTAACCAGTCAGAGGTTTTCACAAATTGACAAAGAAAAATAGTTCATGGTAAGAATGTATATTTTAACAAGGGTTTTGTCTGAGGATTCACGTGCGAATCTGCATCTATGGATCAGTCCCCATACTGGTGCTGGTGTTTAGCTATGCAGAGTGAGTGCTACAAAGCTATCTCCACTAGGACCTAAAATATCTGTTGTAACTTCCTTGGGTATCAGTGTTTGTGCATAAGAATGGAGTCATCTGTAATGTGTATAGTGTGTGTAAAGTGTACAGTGAGTGTGCGTGATGGTGAATTAGAGATTGCCTATGCCTGTGGGCAGGATAAACCCTAAGTAATTGCAAACACAGGCTATCATATGCAAGACCTTTTTGTATTGTGTACGATCACCGGGGTGGGAAGACAGTGTGTATATGTTCGTTTGTCTAGCATAATGATATGACTATCAAGTCATACTTGCAGGGACGCTTAAATTCCTTCGGGCAGCCGCCATGATGGCTTAGAATAAAATGGGTGTAGGAAGTAAGCCAAAGGAATGGGCAATATTAGATTGATTCTCAATATTGAACCTTCTTAATGAATTTTTGTTTTTAACCGTCTCCACCGACAACCCGAAAGACTACAGTATTCGAAGTTTTTTATGAAAAAAACCATCAGTAAAGTCGCATTTTCGGTTGATGGATTTTGCCCAAAACTTGTGCCTGATGCGGTGCAGGCACCTAAACGGAATTCCAAGTGTGAGCTTCGTGCGATTTTTTTTTATATATTTTATTCAAACATAACAGAGAGAGAGAGAGAGAGAAGGGAGTTTTTCCATACTCAGGAGACCTCAAAACATGAATTTCTGGCGGAAATTTCCCAAAATTGTAATAGCGGAATTTCTAAAATTTGACTCGATCACTATTCTTAATGCTATTTAATTGTTTCAGGAATAGATCAGTTAGTATGGAAGCAAGCTATCGCCGATAATCCAGATAGCCAAAGATATCTTCCTGTCCCATTGTTAGGATTCTCTGATTTAAAATGGCGATATAATTGTCAAAATGAGGAAACAAAGAGACACCAAGCATATCTTGACCAATTAACCCAAGATATCATTTCATTACGAAATGAAAATGAAAATATTAGATTAAAAATTCTGGACTTCAAACAGAAACATATTGCACTGCAACATCGTCTGCTGAAGGTTAATATTTTTAATTTATTCAAATACGATTATTTTTTTTTTGGTTAAAGCAAATATTGGCAAAATTTATTGATGCTGTGACTTAGATTAATGAATTATTGGATTCTAGTTAATGGTGAAGCAACAAGTATATCTGAATGTGGGAGTTGCGTTAAGGCCAGAAGAGGAAATCCTAAGAAGTCAATTGGACAACATTGAAGTCCAATTGAATTCAGCACAGTTAGCGGTATTTAAAATTTATTCGGATAAAAATGAATTAGAAATTTTATTATTCAGTAGTCTTGTGCGAAACAGTGTAACTTGTTAAAGTGTAACAGTGTAAATATTGAAGTGTGATTTTTTTTTTATTTTCTAGGGAAGATTAAGTGAACTATCCACACAAGTAAGGTTACATAAACAGGAAGAATCTCAACAAGATCCAGATTCCTACAACATGGTACCTGTAATGCAACAGGAAATGAAACAGGTAATTATAGTTTTTTTTTTAATTTCTTTTTGATGATTTCATAGTAATTTTTATTAAGTAAATTTATTTTAAAATTTATATTTCAGTTCCTTAGCATGCAACAAGATGCAATTAAATCACTTATAGAGATCATCCAAGACGATATGGCCAGTCTTAAGTTAATAGAGGCTGATCTTAGTAATGTTAAAGCGGTAAAGGATGTTTAGTGAATAATTTATAGAATAATAACAATAATGTTCCAGTTTCTAAATTGTATTATTTTATTGTTTTTTATAAGTTATCTGTATTTCATTAATTTATATTATTTAACTTAACGCAACATTTTTTAAAATTATCAGTTTTCCCAGTTTCACGAAAAAAAAACATTTTTGTAAACAATATTACATTCATATCATCTTCCAAAGTCTTGTATGGAAAAATATTTTTATAAATGTTTGTTCATGGCAATTTATTTGTATTTTAATTATTTACAAAATTAGCACACTATCTTTTGTTGAGGCATTAATGGCCAAAACAATCTATGCACACACACATAAAAGTGTCTTTTGCCATTTTTAAACTAACTTGCGATGTTAAGATTTTACTGAACAGTGAATGAGTCGTCACGTAATTATCAAAAGTAGGGGCACGAAATATTCCATTTGAATCAAAGTTTTTATCAGAATAGACATTATTATTATTTGTCTGTGGGGAGGGAAACCCTACGCTATCCAAAGCCTCACTGGCCCATACAGCTACCCCAAGAAAAACAACAACAACCCGGGTCTAGAACAAAAATCTAGACCCAGATCTAATCCATCTAGGGTTCACCGCA
The DNA here is from genome assembly GCA_011037195.1 of Triatoma infestans. Lineage (NCBI taxonomy): Eukaryota > Metazoa > Arthropoda > Insecta > Hemiptera > Reduviidae > Triatoma > Triatoma infestans. The sequence goes on along the minus strand of JAAEAF010000142.1, from coordinate 238,872 downwards.
GTCCGAATAAATCGGACAATAACCTTAAGCTCTTCCACAGACATCCTATTCCGACCAAAGGTCCTGAACCTAATTTCCTCACAACCCAAGCATCAGTCATAAGATGGATGGGTGTTTCCTCCTCTGTCTCACAGACTCTACAAAATGGAAAAGAATAGACATACTTTTAACTATTGTAACAATGTCTAAATTTTACTTTAAAGTATTAACTATGTAGTTCTTATTTGTTCATATAAGGGACTAGTTAAACAATCTAACTCGGGGAACGAATCAGATTTTCTCATTTTCCTTACACAACCAAACGAAATCTATAAAATAAGCAGAAGAAGTGGAGAAGTAGTTTGACATCTAAACCAAATCTATATGATATTTTTAGATATTTTCCATAATACTGCTTCATTTTCTGGTCATCTACAGGTTTCGGGCGTTCGCCCATTATCAGGATGTCTTCATAAAACAGTGCGATAACACAGACCTGCACAAGGCAAAACCTGTTAATACACCGTTTCGAAGTGATTTGTTAAGACCTAACTAGGTTAAGAAAGGGTTCTCTACTTGACTAAGACCACCTTGTTTTCTTTTTTAAAGGCATTATATTATCGTTCCTTTAGAAATGGAAAAATCAATAAATGGTGATATTCAGCTTAAATTATGTTTCGGAATAAATAAGATAGTATTACTAATTAATTACTCATACTATCTTATTATTTTTAATTGTTCTTTGAGTATAGGAGCAATATTAATCACGAAAGACCACTGCGTCATTTGTTGACACTGTGAAATAATTAATAATAAAAATGAAGTGAATGATCATAAGATAGTATGAATCATAGTATTGTTAAACAATTACAATAATATAAGCATTCTATTTGACCTTCATGTAATATACAGTCCACATAAAACATTCACGCACATACAAACTTAAAAGCTGTTTGATTTAGGTGTATTGTTTATTGCGTTTTTTGGTTAGGGTTATTATGGGAAGTTGGTGTTGAATAGAGGTTTACTAGCGAATTTTGTTTGTTCGTTTATTAAGTTTTGTGCCTCATGTTTATATTTCGATTTGTTTTGAATTTGGAATGTCCAGTCGTCGTTCTTTTGTGCCTGGATGTATCAGTATTAATCTCATAGATATGTATCGGGTTAGCTTTTTTTTACGTTTAAGTGGTTGGAATCATTTTTATGATTTTGTAAGTTCGGATGTGTTCGGAAAACCGTTCCCTGATTTTTCTATCGGCCAATTTAACGTTGCTAAATCCCGGACATTTCAGTTCGTAAATCCCGCTATTGTCACATAATCAATAGTCTCAGTACGTGTGCGAATTTTGTTGCTTAATTTATTGTTATTTCTGAATGCTACTTTGACGCCCAGTTTCTTAAAAAAGTTTGTATGTCTGGTTTCCGATGCATGTAAATGTAGCCAATTTGTCTGTTGTCTCATCATTCCTGTTGGCGTGTTTTGTTTTTTAGGAGTTTGTTAACGATATTTGTAGTGTATCTATGTATTCCAGTTTGTTACGTTTCTTGTGAGTTTTATGTCCAGGAAGTTGAGGGTGTTGTTGGTTTCTTTTGCATGTTAATTTTATTTTATGGTTTAGGTTGTTAAGGTAATTCAGCAAGTTATCTGTGTCTTATTCTGGTATGAGGAAGGAATCGTCGACGTAACGTGCACAGAAAGTTACATCGAACTGCTCTTTCAGTTTTGGTACATAAGTCTCTTTCATGTTTTGTTTAAATATTTCTGATAGTATTGTCTATTCTCATATCATTTGTGGCGAGGTAGAATTTGTTAAATCTGACGTTCTGTTTAGTTGTCGTTTATATTAAATTCGTTAGTTGTAACACAATTGTGTGTTACTATATCATATTTTTGAATTGTGTAATCCATGTTTATATCATATTCATCTGAATAATGCGTTGAAATAATAATAATAAATACCTTTTTTTTTCGTATAAATATAGGGGATATCTGCCCACAGACCTCTGCCACGACGCACCTTATCTGAAATGTTGTACTTCTTTGAAAAAAAAGAAGTACTTTACCAGAATATGTGGTTGGGTCTGCAGTGAACATCTAACGGGCGCTAATAACCTCGGAAGTTGATGCGCCCGAAAAAACATCTAACAAGCTAAGTTGTTTAATTTTTTTCCATCTTTCCATAATATTACACAAAACCAAAGATAATTAATGTCTTCTTCAACAAAAACCGTCAATAGACTTCAACTAAACATCACACTAAAGTATGCTGCATTCTATATTAAAAATAAAGCATTCACAATTTACAAAATACATATAAGCTCAAAAATTATGGATATAAACGAAATAAAAACCCAAACTTCATTAAAAACTCAAGACATTCCATTGACTTGCTTGGCTAACATTTTCACGTTTAATATATTCACAATAATCAAATACAGGAAAATGTTATAAGTCAATTTACCAATAAAACAGAAAACTCCAAAGAAGCCATGGATAAAGTCACACGATATGTTCGCCATTTTTTGTTGTGAGGAAATTCGTATCTCTATGTGTTTTTGTTACTTTTTTTTCTATACTTATGTATTTTTAAATGTTTTACGTTTTTTTAATAGCGCTTTGATTAAAATATTTACCATCATGAATTGTATATTTGATATATGAATTATTTAATATATGAAGTATTAATTGAATTGTCAAAGAGAATTGGATTTACATAATTTAGATGAGTTTTCATGATCCTTAAACATAAATTCTCTGATGATCTCATATTATATCGTTTCAACTATTACAGTTCGACTAAAATGCAATCTTAATAAGAGAACAGTGCATAAATAATGAATAACCTTTTTACTTTCTAAATCTACTTCTTAAATTGAGATTTTCGAATTTCAGTTTTCATCGGAAATTAACGTTTTGAACTTAGGTCGTTTTGAAGGTCCGTTAAGAACTTAAAATGTCGTTTTATTGAATAATCTATGTATTTTCACAACTTTTACTAGAAAACGAACAAGGGAGCAAGTTCAGATTTATTCCGTTTGGCCCCAGCGTATCTCCTGTTGTGAATTAATGAACTAGGTCAGCATCTCATGATTTTTAATATTTTTTTAAGTTAATAAATTATTGAATATTTGGACGGGTCCGCAATGATAGATAATACCCGAGATTTTAACCATCGTAGCATGCGCATTTTTGATGTTGCTGGCCGGTTTCAGACTTTCATCCGTCATCAGAGTAAAGTATCGAGTTAGTGTAAAGAGTTAACTTTAACTTGTTTTTGTTACGCACTACACTTGTTGTAACTGTGACACGTAATTGTGAAAACATCTGTTTATAAACAAACAATAGTAATTGATTTAAGAGTCGTTGCAAAGTATCTTACAAATGTAATGCAATATTGTGATCTCACATACACTTTCAAGAACAATTTATGATGAAAGGTTTGCAGATATCCAGTTTAAAGAAAATTTGAAAACTGCAATAGATTCAACTGCAAAATTGAGAAAAGAATTAAACTGCATTTTTTGAACAGATGTTCAGAACTATATTGTCATTAATAAAATTATATAATACATTACTCTTGTTAATTCCAAATCAGATATATATATATTAAATAAGATAAAAATATTGTTACATAACGAGCGTTAGAAAAAAGGTTCAAAAAGATCTAAAAAAAATACTTTTATATATCTGAAAGCAACATTTTTTATTTATTAAAAGTTACAAATCATTTCATTTTTTATTTTAATATTTAATGAAAAGTTAATATTCACACAGCACTCTTTAAATATAACAGGGCAAACAATTGTCTTTCTAACCAACGAAAATATACACTATATTACCACCTGGACTGTACAGTTAGGAATTACACCGCAAAACGTTCTTTGGTAATATTGTAATAACTGATGCAAAATTAAATTACTTAAATCTAAAATAAAATACTGAAAATAAATCTACAGAAATTAAAAAAAATGAAAATAAATACTGAACTTATTCATTATATAAACAAAGAAATTGTTAGACATGGAAGGTTAAAATACTAATTCAAACCAGCAACAAAAATTTGAAAACAAAAAATACAATCTCATTTAATCAAGTCAGTCTTCACTATATATACAAAAATATTTTGAAGTAGTTAAAAAAAATCACAAAAGGCCACCATTATTATTATTATTATTTTATTTTTTTGGTTTATGATTAAAACATTTCATGTTTTAACAAAAGAGGTAATTTTTCTCTTAATTATATCAACCATTAATTAAGTTTTGTTACGTACTTTTATTGGACAAGTTAGATCGAGTGGTGTTTCCTGTGTTTCCGTACAAAACCACCAATGTATAACTCCAGGCCATACGGTAGGATATGGCACTGTTTCACCGGTTAATGGTTGTTGTGGAGGTGATGTATATTGATATTGTTTCATTTGAACATCTTGAGTTTCAACGTTAACAAATGGTTTTGTTAATGAACCTTCTTCTTCAATGAATAATCTCTGATTCTCGGTTTGTTCTTGCTCTTTATCTATATCCGTTTTAGGTATGCCTGTAAATTGATATAAAAGAAAAATATCACTTATTGGAACACATTAACTGTTACAATAAAATATTAAGAGGCCGATCGGTTAATAATTAAAATTTTTAGGACCGATGAATAAAATATTCTCTAAACAAAACAGATTGTCTATATACATCAATGTAAGTACTTACCTTGTGAAATTGGTGATAGAATTAAAGTTGTTGGAAAATGTCTGAATGTTTTCACATGTTTTCTTAATGAACTAGGATCTGTATATCGTTTTGGGCATCCAGGTACTTTACACATATAAGGTTTGTCCACAGAATGTGTTCTTGTATGTTTGAATCTGTCGCTGGAATTTGAATATGCTTTACCACATCCAGGTACTGGACAAACATATGGTCTTTCGCCTGAATTAAAAAAAGAATTAGGTAATTTTTGAAGAACACCTGACCAATTAACAATTTAATAAAAATTATAATTATTTACAAAATTATAAAAAAGAACTGACCTGTATGCGACCTTGCGTGAATTTTCAAATTTTCCGCTCTACTAAAACTTTTTTCACATTGAAAACACTGATGAGGTTTTTCATTGGTATGAGTCCTTACATGTACTAACATTTTATACCTGTACAAAAGAAAAATAAATAAAATAATGGGCATTTATTTTTACTTGGTCATCAACAAAAATAACATAAGGAATAATGCTAACCTCGCATTGAATCCTCTGTCTCCTCTAGTACAGCCTTCCCAACCACAATAGAACAGTCCACCTTTACCGGAAACAGCATGTACATGGGTTACATGAGAGGCAAGAGATTCTAGTTGTGTAAACCATTCACCACACATTTTCCATCTAGAGTTAAAAAAAAAAAAATATTAAAAATCCTTAGTAATTTATATATAAAAGTTCATGAACAGCAAAAAGAATATATTAATGTGTTAGAGCAGTGGTTCCCAACCTGAGGTACGCCATATTGATGATGGCGAAAATGGATTCAAGGGGTTCATTTATGGAGTTATAATTCAATATTTAACGTATATTAACATCAAATTTTATCCACAAAAATATTTTTTGGATAAAATTAATACTGAGGACAAGGTATTGTTGCATTAAAAGTCTAATTATATCTATCTTCATTTGAATCTGATTTAAAAAAAATACTAGGTTCCATGAAACAAGCTCAAGGATCACATTAAAATTATTAAGAGCTACATTGTTTGCACACAAGATGAATAACTGTTATTTTAAAGTTGATGAATAATTACTGTACTTTCATTAAAAGTTAATGTCGGGAACAGTTTTTTTAAATATTACTTTCTATTGTAAAAAAAAGAAACTGAAATACCTTGTAAAATAGAAAATGAAAGCCTATAAAAGTCATTACTTAGATTTATTATATGATTCATTTGATTATTTAGTTAATCTATTTTTAAAATTTTTTGAGGGATAAGCGGGGGAAAGGGAAAGGGGTACTCATAAATGAAAAGTATCTAATCAACGGGTACCGGAGAAAAAAAAGGGAAACACTGTCTAGAGTATTCTCTCTGTTAAATACAGAAAGTAATAGTAGGAAAACCATAACATTAGAAAGAAATCCCCTTTTGTATTAATTGTACAGATAAAATAGCGATAAACATTAGCAAAATGACAAGGAACATAAATTGTTGTTTACCAAGGTAAAAAAGTACAAAACTAATATAGAAATGGATTCTTGGAATTATATTGCCACATAATGACCGTAGTTTTTATTTTAAGGGAAAGCAAGGAAACTAAAGTGAATTTTATCAGATATGTTTGTTAATAAATGAACTGCAGCAATTTGAGAATTTGGTTACGAGTTAAAGTAAGTTGGCAATGGTGTGAAACACTCACACGACTTTCTCTTATTTCTTTTATTACAATTATAATATAAAAAATGACAATTTTTAAACTTCATATTTTACGTATTGTTTTAACATAAACGTAAAGTGGTGGGGGATAAGTACCAGCCTGTACTAATCTTGGCAGTTAAAGAAGTGATTAGAGCGCTTTGAAAACACTTTATCCAACTACATATAACATTTGAAATTAACGCCACCAATTCCGCACAATTATCCAAAATAATTTTTTTTTTGAAGTTAATAAATTTTGTTTTGAATTTTCAAATAAATGTAATATCTATTTTGTTTGTGAAGTTAGCATACCATGCTTCAGGAAATCGTTACATTAGTTTCGAGAAAATTCCAAAAACTCAAAAGCCTATACTATAAAGTCGCACTTCCGGTTAACCGATTTTCTTCAAATTTTGAATACTCTCAACACTTTTAATATTTATTAATATTATGTAGATGGTAAAACCATATTATATTGAAGTGGTTCTTTAGAGGGAAGCATAACGCTCCTGTTCCCCCAGGACCCCAAAAAATCAATTTTCCAGGGAGAATGTTTCAAATAAAAGTGATAGGTATTTATGTGTGTAGATAGTATACGAAGTTTACAAAAAATCGATGAAACTGTTTCGAAAAACTGAAAAAAATAAAACATTCAGGAAAGTCGCCCTTCCGGTTAATGGATTTTGCCCGAAATCTTCGTGTCTGATTGCGGTGGTAGTACCTAAACGGAATACCAAGTTTGAACTTTCTGCGAGTTTTCATTTTTTGAGTTATTCACAAAAAATACACACCATTCGCTAAAACATTTTTTTCACATTCACAGGGGACCAAAAAAACATGTATTGAAACATGAAACATGCGTTGAAAACTCTATTTCGAAAATCTGGCACGATCGCAATCTTCCCTTTACTAGGAGGAGTAAGAGAAAGTAAAAACAAAATGGTTTCTATTGGTTGCAGTAATTGATGTGTTTAAAAAAGAAATAATTTTGAATGAAAATAGTAAGTAAATTCTTGATTAACTTCTAAAATTGTTAGGTTTAGTATTTTTTTGAAATACCTGCATCTGATGGGTGCCGGTTGTCCATGCAATGAAGATTCCCCACTGGAAATACTACCATCACTGTCGCTCTGTAACAAATAAAAAAATACGTTAAGTTTGTTTTTAAAAAAATCAATATACATTTTATTAATAATCTAATACAATACCTGAGTCTTTATTTTATATATTACCATAATTGAGTTTGATTAATTAAATAATATATCTTTAACAAAGAAGCAAACTACTTAAAAACCTGTGTGAGTTGAATATAATCACTCTCTGTCAATAATATGAGCAGCTGATGTTCTTAAATATATACCAGGTCCCACCTCCTTGTTATCAATGAATGTGTGGCTGGCCGATCGGCTACTAGTGCCATCAATAATTAGAGATCGTATCACAGATTGGATCAGTTATGTGTATTTGACTTTACACCCTGTTATCTCACATGCCCTGTTTGAGTTTTAATGTTGAAAATGTCTGATCATTTATTAAAGCATGAAGCTGTAGTCAATTTGTTTTTAAAAACAAAAATGTTAGGTTTCTAATTTTTATTAGTTTCTCTTAATGCTGATTAAAGGAGGTATTGCGATCGTGTCCAATTTTCGATATTAAGTTTTCATCGGAAATACATGTTTTGAGGTATTCGCATCTTTTAACAGAATATCTCAACTACGGAAAATCGCAGGAAACTCAAACTTGATATTCCGTTTTGGTACTAACACCGCATCTGACATGAAGGTTTTGGGTAAAATCCATCAACCGGAAATATGCGACTTTACTGAATGTTTTTTCCTTTAGTTTTCCTCGTGATTATCTCGAAAACTGTTCCAATGAATTACTTTAAATATCATGTAATATACACATAAATATCTATCACTTTCATTTGAAACATTTTTCCATTAAAATTTATTTTAGATGTTTTTAGGTTTTAAAAACTGCAAAAGCTTTGTTGGTTTTGACCATCTTAGGCGCTACACACAAGTTCGCTTAGCTATACAAATATAATCCCTACCACGTTATTTTGATGGCCAATAACTAACAGTGTAAACGTTGCAATATTGTGTATTAATTGGAGTAAGGGAAAGTATTTAGTGTGTTTCACACCAGATTTTTTCTTCAATTATTGCAGGAACAGCAAGATTTTTTGTGGAATATAATGCAATAAAATAATGCTGTCTTCACAACTTCTGAAACAACTTTTTTACAGGAAGAATAGAAGATGAAAATGTTCAGATTTAAGGAACAGTGATATACATGATGGCAATTGATATACTATAGGATTATAATTGAATGTAAGGTCAATTTCTTTTCGAATCTATTGAACAATTCCTCCAGTTTCTTTATTAGTAATGTTATATTTATGAATTCCTTTATAAATCGAAAATTGTATTCATGCTCAATCACAACAATAAAATAATCAATTTTATTTGGGGGGACATTAGACAGAAATGCAAGTTGAAATTTACACTAACTCACAATGGTTGACAATATACCCTGTTAGGTTTTTCACAAAATCTGCTACGAAACACACAGACACAATTTTCTCATAATACACTTCTTACTTATTTTTCAAACTGGAATTTTTAGAAAATATTTATTTCTCCATAATATTATAATACAGAAGATAAAACGACAATTTTGGAAGAACGCTTAAATGTTTCAGCCCCCTACCACAATTATCCTCAAATCAGTTTTACGCGGAAACTGAAATCAGGAAAATTCAGTAAAGTAAACTTACCGAACGAACCAATTTACGCCGAAAGTTTTTCATTTCAGATTCCCTGGTGATGTTCCTGTGGATGGGTATTAAGCAAAAAATAATCAAATTTTGATAAAAATTCAATTTCATGAACATCACTATTGCATTACTTTTTCTAAGAGGAAGAAAAGGTTCTTTTTTTTTTTTTTTTTTTATGAGTATGTCAGAGGAATTTATTATAAAGCCACATCCACTGCAAATCAGAAGCTTTCATAGCTTCCATGGATCTCACACAGTTGTATATAGAGAGTAGTCATCTGCAAATAGATTATGTCGGTATGAGCTACAATAAGCCTCTAGGATATTTGCAGGGTCGCCAAGATCCCTGAAAAAAATGGCTAGTCCAGCTCATCCTAAAGGAAAACAAAAGAAAAACATCATAACCTAAAAACCATTGCTTTTTATCAAGATTTACTTTTCCACTCTTATTTGGCTTTATATGAACGATGACTTTGGTATGTGAAGTTATCGAACTAATAAAATCTAATCTTTTATAAGATATTCCTTTTTCTCATTGTTATAAAGTCATCCAAACTTAATACATCATTATTATCATTTGAATCATTCACAAATTTCAACAAGCCTGCATTGTTTAAAACGATTTTGTGACGAACCTTTTTTTTTAGACATTTTTAATTGGGGAAACCTGAGAGCACAGTGAAACTTTTGAAGTATTCCTTTTTGAATGACTGAACATAATGTATTGGTTGCGAATATAATTGAATAATTGTTACCTGCGGAAGAGGTGACTGGGGTGGAGATTCCGCTACACCCATTTCTTCATTATCTGATGCATCCTTTATTTCCTTAAAACAAACAAAAGTAAATTAATTAATAAAAAAATAAAAACTCATATAAACATTAACAAATTTTCGCAAAGTAGAATTGTCAATAATTGTAGACTTCTGGATCTTTTTAATTCAATTTAGAAAAATCAGTAATTAATAAAGAGCTCAGTGAATACAACAAAAAAATTGTTTTCATGATTCCGCCAGTTAGTTGAAATTAACTCTAATCCAGGCGTGATTACTAAATAAGCGCTTTTTGGGTAAAATTTCTTTAATGAAAGGTTAATTTAAATCAAAAATCTATTTTTTTTTTTTTATTAAAACTTTATTATTTAATGCAAACTAAAGTTTTCTCTTTAGTTAAGAATCGATTACATTTTATGTGTAACAACAAGTTTGCAAAAAAAAGGAAAAAGAAGAAAGAAGAAATCCAAAGATAAATAATAATATTTTAAAAACTAAAAGACAGCATATTAGATATCTTTTTTAAACACGTAGAAACTGAGTGTAAGATAACAGTTATCAAGACCACCAGCTGTTTAGAAAACTGGATTTAACCAGTTTTGAAGATGCTAAGATCAAGAGGTCTTGTCACTTTGCCCATTATCTCCTCATGACCAGACATAGCGTACGTACGAGCCAAACTGTTTCTTATAGAGCATTAGAGAGATAATGAAAGAATATGGCCATGATTATTGTTATTAAACTAATAGCATTTTTTAATAGTTCAAATATTAGTAAAATTATTAAATATTATTATTTGAAACAAACAAGTATTTTTGTTTCTTGTTTTTGAAAGCAAAAGGTTTAATAATATCTTATTTTCTCATATTGCTGGTAAGTGGAAGTCTGGTGATCATGTTAAATTTTCGAAATCGAGTTTTGAGCTTCCCTGAACATGAATAATCTCTGTCAGAGATATTTTCCGTGACAGCCTGCTTCTTTTTGTGGTCATCCACCAGTTTCGGGCGTTCGCCCAGCAACAGGATGTTTTTGTCAAACAGAATAACATAGACTTGCACAGAGCAAATACAGTTGATGATGGGCGAACGTCCGAAACCGGTCGATGACCACAAAAAGAAGCAGGCTATCACGGAAAATATCTCTGATGCTTTCTAGCTCTGCGGAACCAACCACAACAAACAATCTCTATGCGTGCGAAAAAATATCTCAAAAACGAAATATCAGCAGGCTCAAATTAATATTCCATGGTACCAGCACCACATCTGACATAACGGCTTTAGTTAGAAATTCATCTGCTGGAAGTGTGACTTTATTGAATGTGTTTTTTGCCCCATTTTTTCGCACTTTTATCGAAAATGACTCCAACGATTTTCTTAAAAACTTAAGCACCCTATATCCTATATTTTTCTGGGAAAATTCATATTTTGTGGTATTCTAGGCCAGTAAGTTAAGCTTTCCTCTAAAGTACCGCTTTAGAACATTTTTGTAAATGGTTCTACTATCATACTATAATACTATATAATATTAAGATTCATTATGTAATTCTAAATTTAAAGAAAATCGGTTAACCGGAAATACCACTCTGTATTATAGTTTTTAGAAACTTTCTTCCGGTAAAATTGATTTTAGAGAGTTCTAGGGAAACTATGACATTAGATTTCAAATGTTATTGATCTTGATCTAGACGCGGTTTTCTGCACTAAAATGTGATTAACATTCATTCATACAATTACCGGCTATGTGTTCAAACCAACATGCTCCTCACCGCTAGGTTTATGATAGAGCACCAACTTTTGAGAAAAATTCTATGTTTGAAGACAATTTGTCAATACTGTTATGGCGTTAACTGCAGTAAGAAAATTTTGTGTGAGTGTTACGTAGCAGAAATTTTTTAAATTTTAATCAAACATGATAAATTTCTGAAATTTTCCGGCTTTGAGTTGTGCCGACCACACACACACACACACACACACACACACACACACACACACAATGAAGAGGGAGAGAGACAGACAAAAAAAAAATCTGGTGTGAAACACTCACAAAACTTTCTCTTACTCCAATTTACATAGTTACATAGTCTCTAGTTTCTCGAACTCTAATATATAACGTTTCTTCTTATTACAATTTATTAGTTAATTTCAACTAATAATTAGTTCAATTCCGTTTTTTTTTTGTTGTTGCGAGAAACTACATTTTGATTGAATTAGCTCATACGTAGATTTGCATGTTTATAGTAGATACGCTTTCAATACTTTGTGGTCTGCGTCACATACATAAAATTAAGGACAATAAAGTGACTCCAGGTCTAAGAAAATTTTTTAACCGAATATTATGAATTCCTTGGAGAAATTTTTGTGGGTGTTTAACATCAGTTTTTTTTGTTCCATTAGTATACTCCGCCAGATACAAAGTGGCAGACTTACAATGTATCTTGCGTTTCTGCCTAATTCTCTTTTGCAACGCTACAATGAAATTTCTAGGTTTTTTTCTTTATAGTTCACATTAATGATATAATACAGTAAATATTACGCTAGAAATAACTTGAATTTTTGCATATTTTATAAAAAAAATTTATTGCACAATTCGATAATTTATAAAATACCTACGAAGGGAAAAGTAGTAAAAAAATTCTAAACTGGTTTTGTCAAAAAAATAATTAACCAATCACAGTATCGAAGTGAAGGTGTCAAATGTAGGCATGGTTAACTCTAAATTTCTGATTGGCCTAACATTCATTCACACCTTCAATTCTACACCATGATTGGTAAATTATTTTAGCTAAAAAATATTTCATTTAAAAACAGTTTAGAATTTTTTTACTCACTTTCACTCCGTAGGTATTTCATAAATTATCGAATTTTGCAATAAAATTTAAACTCAAGTTATTTCTTATATAATATTTACTGTTTTATATAATTAATGTAAAATATAAAGAGAAAACTCTGAATATTTATTCCATTGATGAAGAAGAAGGCAAAAGAGAATTAGGCAGAACAGCAAGTTGCAATGTAAGTCCGCCATTTTGTAATTTTGTCCGCTATCTATACTAATGAAACAAAATAAAATTGATGTTAAACACAATTTTCAAAAAATTTTATTTCACAAAAAACTAATTCAATCAAAATCTTGTTTCTCACAGTTAAAAAAAATCTGGTGTGAAACACTCACACAACTTTCTCCTACTACTGTTCTCAAAATTATAATTGACAAAGGTTATAGTAGGTATGTGTACCAAATATAACAAAATTCGTTGAAAACTGTTAAGTAACATCTATTTATTTCTAATTATTTTTGTTTGGATGGTAGAATTGTATAATCAACTATGATACCACTTGAGAGGAAGCTGTGACCCCACCCCTTCCCTAAAAGTGCCCTTAAATGAATTTTCCCAGAGAAATATTGAAAATAAAAGATGTAGATCGTGCATGTTTAGTTTACGAAGTTCCAAGAAAATCATCGGAGTCATTTTTGAGAAAATCGCGTAAAAATGAATCATTTAGTAAAGTGTTAAAACAAACGCACTTCCGGTTAACCAATTTTCTTCAAATGAGGAATTATATAATGTATCTAGATTAATATTATATAGATAGTAGAACCAAAAATGTCCGAAAGTGGTACTTTAGAGGAAAGCTTAACTTACTGCTTCCTAGAACACCTCAAATTATTAATTTGCCCAACCAAACAAATAAATTAATTAACAAGAAATGTTATATATTACAGTTCTGGTGTGAAACACTTACGCAACTTTCTCTAATTGCAGTTTACAAAATTGTAATGGACAAATTTTATAGTTAGTATACCAAATTTAATGATTTTCGTCGGTGTTTTTATGGGGAACATGGCAAAAACTGAAAAACTGTTCAGTAAAAACGCACTTCCGGTTTACTAATTTTCTTCAAATCTCGTAATTTTGGCAATCTATTTATTTCTAATTAATTAAATTTTGGTTGAATTAAGATTGCAACTAAACTAGCAATATTTAGAGAAAAACATAACCTACCCTTTCCCTAAAACTCCCTTAAATGAGTTTACCCGGAGAAACGTTTCAAATAAAAGTTGTAGATCTTTATATGTGTAGTTGATGTAATAATTTTTAAAGAAAATCGTTGGAGCCGTATTCGAGAAAATCACAAAAAAGAGAAAAAATAAATTTAGTAAAAAGGCACTTCCGGTTGAAAGATTTTTACGAGAAGCTTCTTAGGTCTCCTGGCAGCACTTTAACGAAATATTAACTTTGAACATTCTGCGATTTTTCGTTTTTTGAGATATGCTGCCCCACACGCATACAGACCAATGGCTAAAAACCACTTCCTCAAAACATGTTTCCGGTGGAAACTCATTTCGAAAATTTGACATCAACGCAGTACTTCTTCTTACTAGCTATAAGAGAAAGTAAAAAAAAAAAATGTTGGAACTAGTGAATTTATAAAATATCCTGTATTTAATGGAATTAATATATAAATTCGTTTTTGTCCTGTGTTGAAGTTGTTTTCTCATGGAAATGTATATGGTAGTGCTGTTTTGGGGTATATTCTTTGCACCCAGTGACCCTTTAAAGATTGGGAATGAACCAGATGGATGTACAAATAGGGGACTTAAAGAGTGTTTGAGAATTATGGAGGATATTATGAAATGATGATAAATTTTTCGTCATGTTAAATATTTATTTATTTATGTTCTTAATTTTGAACAATTGTTAAATAAATACTTACTGCTTAATTTAGAGGGCTGGTTTGGTAGTAAGCTTGGACGTGTGTCTGGGAGACCCCCCCCCCAGTTCGAGACCCGTGGATAATCGCTAAATATATATTTGTTTTAAAAATATTAATAGTCAAGTATGTGCTTCCGCTCATTTCCACGACACCTAATTTGGTTAGTTGGACGTTAAGCTGCCTGTAAAAAAAATAACCTTACTTTACTGTACGTATTCTCAACTTCTTAAGTTTGTTCTTGTAATAAGTAACATTAACTGCAATATTTAATATTCGCATAATTTAATTTTCACTAAATTAAAGCTGGAGTCATACATAATTGTCTATAATAATTATATATGATTTGGACTGTTTTTACTTTCTCTTTCTCACCACTAGTAAAAGGAAGTGTTGCAATCGTGCCAAATTTTTGAAATTGAGTTCACAGGATGTACATATTTTGAGGTCTCCTGAGTATGAGAAAAATCTTTTTTAGCGAATAATCTCTTGTTGAGTGTTTCAATTTAACAGAATATCTAAAAAAAATGAAAAATACATGGAGCTCAAACTTGATATTATGTTTCCGCATCTGACAAGAAGGTTTCCGGCAAAATCCATCAACCGGAAGTGCGACATTACAGAAAAGGTTTTTCTCGAAAACGGCTACACAGATTTTCTTTGAACTTGGAATGTTCATTACACATATATAAACCTATCAGTTTTATTTGAAACATTTTTAGGAAAAAAGTAGATTTTTAGATATTTTTGCAGAATTTGTGGCATTAAATTTTAAATATAAGTCGGTTGGTTCTATATTATTGGCGCGCTCTTCACTTTTCTACCTGCTTGGGTTGGTAGGCTGGTACTTGTCTCCCTCCACCACCTCTTTATTTTATATTTGGACAAATGAACAAAATTTGAAGTTAAAAGAAAATTGTATATATAATTGAACTACTGACAGCAGTAAGAGAAAGTTGTGTGAGTGTTTCACACCAGGTTTTTTATTTTATTTTCCAGACGATCAGCGGTCTAAGGGTTGCTGAAGTTTAGAGGATATGATTGGATATATAGATGAGCAGGTGAAAAGAAGGCGAAAAAATTAGCTCCCCAGGGCGCTATACAAGAAGGTTATAATGTCTCAGGTAAGAGTGGACAGAATAACAATGGACTTGACCGTTGGTTAATCTTCTCCCTGGGGGGGCACCGGATTTTTAAAAAAGAAATATTTGGCAATATGGCCAACTGCAGCTGGCAGATTATAATCAAAGATAATTTTTTTTTTTTTTTTACTTAGTCCTCTTTTTGAAAACACAAATATAGTGTCATTTAACATTTCTCTTGAGGATTTTTTCCGATTTTCCAAAAATATTAAGGTAAAAAAAAAATCTAGTATGCAATTCTAGTACGACTTTTTCTCAATTCTGATTGAAAATGGCCTTAAAAAGTAAAAAAGTAAAAATTAAAATAAAAATATGCAACGCTTCACGCAAAATGTAAAAATGGAAAATTTAATCGATTAATTCCTTTAAGTTCTGCCAGGTGATGGACGTATCATCAATGAGGCATTAATAATATCTCAATTCAATACCTCACTCCCCTCAGAACAGGCAAAAATCAAATTTTTTCCCATTTATAAATAATACTAATATATATGCAGTGTATATATATAATATTTAAGAAGAATCTGTAAAGATATTTTTTCAAGATAATTGCGACAAAAAGGAAAACCTATTCTAGAAAAGTCACACGTTAAACTTGGTATTTTAAAAATATTTTCAATTTTATCTTGTATATTGTACGGTACAGTACATTAAAAAAACACTTTAATGGGCGCCTCAGGTCACCGCTTAACAACCGTTTAGGTATCACAAAAAAACCTTTGGTTCAGAACAATGTCCGGAAATAAAGGTGAAATAAAATTGCACTTCCGGTTGACTGAGTTTCTTCAAATTTGAAATTTTAGTAATACTTCTGTTTATTCATTTTGTATAGGTGGTAGAACCATACATTGTAATTGAAAATCTTTGGAGAAAAGTTTTATCGTTGCTGTAACCGCCCCCTCCCCCCTAGTACGTCAGCAAGTTGCCTATATTTCTCAACCGGAAGTACCACTTTAAGGAATTTTTTTTTCCACTTTTTTGCGATTTTCTCGAAAATGGCTTAACGATTTTCTTTAAACTTAGATATCAATTAGATACATTTCTTTAGGAAAACTCATTTAAGACGGTTTTTAGGGAAATGATGAGTTTTATGTATACTTAAAAAGTGCTATTTCAGTTAATATACAATATCATTATATAAATAATATTAATTACAATTAAATAATGTTACCCAAATTCCGAGTTTAAAGAAATTCGGTTGACCGGAAGTGCGTTTTTACTCCATAAAAATTCCTGCGTTTTTCACCATAAAAACACCGTCAGATATCTTTAAATTTGGCATAGTAACTATGAATACGGGGGACTTATTATTTTTGGTTGAAACTTTGTTCCGAGAAAGGTCATTTAAAGAAGTTTTGAGTGGGGAAGTGTGTGCATGGTTTACTCAAAAGAAAAAAAACAAAACCTTTTTTTAAATTTTAGATTCTCCAATTTATTGATAAAATTGAAGGCAAGCAAATATTTAGTAAAAATTATAAGTTGGAGAAGATTTGTCACTCTAATATTGGAAGAGGAAGTCGTGTGAGTGTTTCACACCAGATTTTTTTTGTTTTGTTTTTAAGCTGCGTTGTTTACATGATCATTCGAAAAAACAAAAAAATTCTTAATCTTTGGACCACAAAATATTATCCATGAAAACTGCTTTCCAAAACTGTAATACCAAAGTGGTAACTTGTACGAGTTTCTTATACTATGGTAATTGATCAAACCTGCCATTTTACTTTCTCTTATTCCTAGTAAGAGGAAGTAGCATTGCGATCGTGTAAAATTTTCAAAATTGACTTTTCACCGGAAATACATGTTTTGAGGTCCCCTGAAGACGTAAAAAAATGCTTTTAGCATATTGTGCATATATTTGTGTAGTGAGTTAACAAAATTTTATTAGATCATTAGAAGTATTACTAGAATTCCAAATTTGAAGAAACTCTGTCAACCGGAAGTGCAATTTCGAAAACGACTATAGCAATTTCCTTTCAACTTGGAATACTAACTGCACTGATATAAAACCTATTAAACCTTAATTTGTAACATTTTTCTGAAACAAATGATTTTTCGATGATTCTGAGCAATCAGAGACGTTAAAATTCACATTTTATTTTTGTTCAATATTATTGAGGCTCTCTACAGTGTAATCATTCTGTACATGCCTGCCTGGTGGTCCATCTCTATATTTATGCTAGGACAAATAAGAAAATTTATTTGATATATAATTGTATTCAGAGGAGTGAGAGAAAGTCGTGTATTTCACACTAGCTTTATTTTCATTTATTTGACATTCAAATGAAGTCCCCCTTGTTGATACTGTGATATCTGATTTAAGTCCAGCATGAGAGACTGTATAGAGACGTGTGACTGGCCTTGTCATAGTAACAGCAGACATTACTCTCTCATACATACCGCTAACGGTGACCGTACCTATTAAAAGACAATAGGAATAGCGCTCTCATATGAAACGGACAAATCTTCTACAATTCGTGTGTTCATGTGTTCTGGTTTGGATTACAAAAATTGTGTTTTATGATTCTTCTAAATTGTTACTCGGCTAATGTTCCAATTAAACTATTAAACAACCTCTATTATTATTTCTGGAACTATAAATAAATCAGGAGAATTGTTTCAAATAAAAGTTGTAGCTCTTTATATGTGTAGTTCACATTCCTAGTTTAAAGAAAATCATTGGAGCCGTTTTCAAGAGAAAATTACAAAAATTTCCGGTTGAAGATTTTTACGAAAAGCTTATTCTCAGGTCTCCTAGCATTTCGTTTTTGAGATATGCTGTCACACACACACACACACAAACCAATGGCTAAAAACCACATTTTTGGAATCAGGGGACCTCAAAACGGATATTTCCGGTGAAAACTCTATCGAAAATTTGACACGATTACAGTATTTCCTCTTAGTCATAAAAATCAGCTATGAAACACTCACAACACGACTTTCTCTTACCGATATACATAGTTAGTGCTTCAAACCTAATTCTTCTAATCCTAATTTCTTCAAACTTACAATTCTTATTCAATTGCTTCAATAGATTGACGTATGGTTCTGCAATCTATATAATATAAGTTATATTTGTAGTATTAAACATATCACTTCTATTTGAGATATTTTTCCCGAACATTTGATTTTAAGGGAAGGGATTAGCTCAGTGGTCAGCACACTGGACTCCCACGTGGAGATCTCGCGTTCGAATCCACTGTGCAGTCCTTAGATTTTCTATGTTCTCTTCCTAGGAACCTCTACAGCTCGCTGTCCGGTGATGGACAGTGTTCTCGGTAACGAGCAGTGCACTGAGAAGGCTCCGGGCGCCAATGACCATAGATGTTGACGCGCCTTAAATTTAAAAAAAAAAAAATGATTTTAGTGAATTCTGAGGAATCTGTGACGTCAATTCAAATATTATTTGGTCATATTATGATCTTTCAGGTTTCCTTCGTCATTCGCAGGAAAAACACTTGAGTTTCCGGATTGATACAGGTCGCAGTGTTTGTTAGAAACTGACGTTTCACCCATATTGCAGTGAGCCTCTTTAAGGTCGTTTTCTTACACCTTGAACGCTTCAGATCACCACGTTATTATAACTTGTTATACCAACTACACATATGTATACTGAACTATAACTTTTTTTTCATACACTTCAGGGGTGTTCTGGGATGTGCTACAACGTAAGGTCCTCCTTCCTGTAAACTGTCAGTGAAACTTTTCTTTACTTCCCGTTTGTCATTTTAGGACAACTAAATATTAGTAAAAATACCAACATCTAAGAAAAATTTGCGATTTAAAAATGTAACAATTACAGCAGAGAAATTCAATGTTTTGCAATCAAAAAATTTTTTTTTTTAATCGAGGAAACAATAAACTGTCGGACTACATAAATTGAACAAGATTTATTTGATAAGAAAACATGATTTCTTTATCAAAAATAAAAAGGTATCCATTTTTTTCTAAAGATATACCTTTAGGGGCTTCATGACGCAATCTTTGATAAGTATTCATTTCAACAACTTTGAAATAATATCCCAATCATATTATAAGCAATAAGTTTTGGGAATCTGCTGATTATGAATACCAGAGGTTTTGCTTTCTCTTACAGTTGATAATGTGACACTGTTAGTGTCAAATTTTCGATAGATTTTTCCACCGTAAGTGACCGCAATTTGAGAGGTCCCCTGATGCAGGAAAAGTGGTTTTTAGAAATTTGTCTGTGTGTGTCCAACATTACTCAAAAATGGAAAAAAGTTGAAACAGTATTTCATTTAAATTCTATCGTGTGATTCGACAATAAGATTTTGGTCAAAATCGGTCAACCTGTAATGTCAGTAACACTTTTTTATTAAACATTTTTCTGAGTCACTAGTTTTAGGGGGATCCCAGGGGAGCTGGAAGGAAACACTTCCCTTAATTGCCGTTTTTAATTTAGATACTCCAGCTATGTAATGTTTGAAGTCAGTTAGATTTAATAAAATTTAGATTTGAAGGAAACTTGAAACTCTAATACATGTAAATTGCAGTCGTGTTATTTATTTTCTTGCATCACAATTATTTTTACTTTCTCTTACTCCTAGTGAGAGAAAGTTTGTAATCGTGTCAAATTTTCGATATCGAGTTTTCACCGGAAAGACACGTTTTGGTAGTCCTCTGAGTCTAAAAAAGTAGTTTTTTAAAATGGTCTCTGTGTGTGTGCCTATGAACAGCACAGCTTAAAATCAAAAATCGCAGCAAGTTCAAACTTGATATTCCGTTTAGGTATCACCATGTGATCCAATAGTAACTTGTCTGTCAACATCCCTCAGTCGGAAGTAATCACATATTTTTTTGGCGACATTAAGAAGCTAAACCCTTGTCATTTCATTAAAAATGTGTAGTTCTAATACCGGCTTAGGTAATTTGAAATAAAAATTTTCAAAGAAAATTTATCAATCTGAATTGTGAAAATTGCAGTTGGAGAAAGTCATGATTTTGGCTTTGCGATTTTGTTAACATAGAGATTTGAAAAAAAAATACGAACAAAAAAATAAGATTTAGAAAGAAAAAGAAGCAAAACAAAACAAGTAGGCTGTTTGACAACCTCCCACAGAGAAGATGCGGTGGCCCGCTCAGTGTGAGGTATAAATGACTTGAGGTCGCGTGGGACGAGGACAATGTCCGTGGAGACTATCTGAACGAACGACCGTACTGCTGCCTCGCTCGCTCTCTCTCTCACACACACACACTCATTCTCTCTCCCTTGCCTTGGTCATTGTGAATCAAGCGTGTATCTATACAAGAAGACGGTGTACTCCTCTCATGCGGTAGTTTACTAGTGACTAGTAACGCTTCCAAACAGCTGCTTCTATAACCAACCCTGACTTAGTTGCTGCTACTGGTCCAAACTACTAAGCAAGTTTCTAGCACTTTTTTACAAATAAAAAATAAAAATAAAATAAACAAAAGAAAACCTGTCTTCCGCCACAATATCAACCAATATTTATTTTGTTTCTCACCAAATCATTACCTAATGACCTACTGATGAATCCTTTTTTTAAATATCATAATATAATGCTTTAAATTAAACAAAAAGAAAAAAAAAAGATCCTTTCAAAACAAAGTTTAAAAAAAAAAAGCATCACAAATAATAAAACTATTTAGTAATTTAAAAATAAAAAATAAAAACTTACGCCAGTATTAGTCATGTGCAAGTGTTATAGTTTTTTGTTTATGTAATATTATATATGTGTGTATATGTGAAAGTTGCAATTGACAAGCACATATCACTACAGCTTCTCTGGTATACTGATTGTAGAAGAGAAGTTAGAGGGTCCTTTCTCCCCACCGGCCTGTAGCCTGCTCTTGATTGGTGCCGCCCTTTCCCCCTTAAACAGAGGGGGTGTCAACAGGTGGTAGGCCCCCCGCTAGGAGCTACACCGCAGGTGGCTTCACCAATCTTCTAACTACCGTCCTAAAAACATTTCCAACCATCCAAACAACTTACCAACCCCTTTCATGTATAGTTGTTATTTTATAGACACTGGCGGTGAAGAAGAAAGGTGAAGCTCAGTCAAGAAAGAAATTTAAGATTTAAATATGGTTCATGCATTTACAGAAAGAAAAAAAAAAGTCAAAACTGGTTTAGAAAATTGTCTATCTCTCTGTCTGTATGTAACAATTTGAATATAGAGATTAAGTTCTTGAGGTGTCGGAGCAAAAATGAGAATGTAAAGTGACAGGATTGCAAATTTAGGTTTTGAAGACAAAACTTTTTTTTTTAACAAATTCATTATCCCTAATGATACATATCTAGTGAAATGGCACATTACACGCATCCTGTTCCTGTGATCTTGTAAGATAGTTTTTGTGTGCATTTATTTGGGTTTAATGTACCCTTAGACGAATGCAGCTCAACGTGACAGAAGCCTACAATTAATTATCATTATACTCGTCGCAAATGAATATGAGCAATCCTGTCACTCCAGGTAGTCGTAATTAATGTTCTAGGTTGAGTTGGATTTGGCTTTAGACTCACTTCCTGTACACATCTACTTCTTTATCGAATACACACTAGAATTGGTCTTTCTAAAATTCAGTTTCCTAATTTAGCATATTACTTTCTCTTTCTAGTAGTAAGAGGAAGTATTGCAATCGTGCGGAATTTCCGAAAGTGAATTTCCACTGGAACTCTGGATATGAATACGAGAAAAATATTTTTAGCGAATGCTAACTTTAGTATGTAGCGAATTTTAGTGGGTATGCTAACTAAATATCTCAAAAACACAAAGTCTAGGAAACTTAAACTTGGTATGCCAGTATTCCATTTAGGTACTACCAGCGCATCAGATACGAAGGTTTCGGGCAAATCCATCAACCGAAAGTGCGACTTTACTAAATTTATTTTTCAATTTTTTCCTGATTTTCTTGAAAACGGCTATTACGATTTTCTTTTTAAACTTCGTATGCTATCTACATATCTAAATATCTATCACTTTTATAAAAAACATTTTTCCCGAGAAAATTGATTTTTTGGAGGGTCCCTAGGGGAACATTAACGTAATGCTTACCTCAAGACCACTTCAGTATAAAATTTGGTTTTACCACCTACATAATATTTATACACAGTAGTATCGATAGAATTCCTAATTTGAAGAAAATCGATAAACCGGAAGTGCGATTTTACAGAGTAGGTTTTTAAGTTTCTTGGAATTTTCTCGAAAACGGTTACAACAATTCTATAAACTTGGATGCTTGCTGCATAAATAGAAATATATCACTTTTATTTGAAACATTTTTCTGAAAAATTATTTTAAAGTGGTATTACGAATCTGTCAGTTTAAATTAAAATTTGCAGAGGTTTTGTTGGTTTTTACATAGAGCGCTCTCACATAAGGCTGCTCAGGTATACAAGTAAAATTCCCATTTCATTTTTATGACCAGCCCAACTGTAACGTCGAAATTTTAAAGAAAGTTTATTGATTAAATTGTATTAATTAGTGTAAGAGAAAGTCATGTGAGTGTTTCACACGGATTTTTGCTTTCTGGAACTGGACGTTCTTCAAGAAGAAACATTGCGATCGTCTCTAATCTTCGAATTTGAATTTCCATCGGAAATTAAAATATGTTTTTTTGGAGTTCTCTTGATTAGCGAATGGCCTGCTGAACAAAATATTTTAATAGGAAAACTGAAGGAAGCTCATACTTGTTAAATAACGCATTCAACATGAAAATTTCAAAATGATCAAAATCCATCATCGGAAATGCAACATGACTTTTTTTGTTTGTTTGTTTTTTTTGTTTTTACAGTTTCCGTGATTAGTTACCATATGAAACAATAATATTATTATATGCCGACAAGTAAATATAACAATTTGATTTATACACTTTAACTCGAAATCCATCTATCCATCATCAACTCAACAGTCCATTCAGGATCAAGGCTTGCTGAAGTATCCTACTCCATCCTTCCCTAACCTGCACCTTCCTTTTCCATCTTTCCCATTTTATTAGGATTCTTTTTGGCTCCATCCTCCTTTACATGGCCTAACCATCTCAGCCAATCTTTCGTTAATTGACTTACCATGTTAGATTGCCAAATTGTTCTCTTAAGTCAGCATTACTTCTCACTTTAGAATTCGCTATTCACCCAAAATAACTTCCTTAAATCTTTCTTTACCATGTGATCAAGAAATTTACTTTGTTTTGTGAGAACTCCAAGACTTTGTATTGCATAGAAATATCTATTTTCCACAGCGATTCTTGCTTTTATTTCTGCTTCCCATATCACTATCTGTCATTAGCTGATATGGGGATAGTGATAGAATTGATTAATGTATTGGACTACAACGTGATCACAATCAAGTCTCTGCTATGTTTTGAGAACTAATATGGAAGCTCACCCCCCGAACATGTAATTAAATATGACGTTATATATTTTCAAGTTTGAAGTAAGTGTCAACTGTAATAATATTCACTCGGTAGGAGAAATTTGAAGAAACTATATAGAAGAGATTTAAAGAAGTGTTACATGAAAAAACTCAAATTTATAGACAAAAAGGTGTAAGCAAATAACTGTTCAAAAATAAACATATTACGTTTTTTCTAACACAACTTTGAGAGCATTAACAAAATCATAATGTACTTCTATTAATACACCTTCTTGTCCATCAATTTAAGTCGTTTGAATGATCAAACAGAACTGATACATGGAAAACGATGTCACTTGAAATATGTGGTAAAATGATACAGATTCCAAAACTAAGTTCATAAGTTTGTATTCTTATATTTACAATTTGTCATTAACTTTTAATTATTTCCATGTTGGGGCAGAAGTTGAATGGGAAACTATTCAATGCCGTAGCCTCAGAACTTTGCAATTAATTCTGATAATATATTTTTATATTACGTTGAATCCATTATATGAAGGACGATATATTTCTTATCATAGACATTTTTGTGAATAATTATGAAAAATAGTTATACAAACTTAAATTTTCCATTCATTGTATAAAAAAATCTTCTGCTAGTTACGTCTGTCTGGTAAATACTAAATAAAAATAACATACAAATATTTAGCTTATATTACCAAGGCTCAAGAACATGTACTACTGCATGTAATCTAAATGTTTAAGAAGAACTTTATCATAATTATAGGGATGTTAGTAACAGCAGTAAGTAATCATTATATACTTTTTGTTAAATCAATTCCCATCAGTTCTCAAATTAAAGGTATACGAACAAATAATACAGTTGAAAAACACTTGAGTTTCCGGGTTGAGACCGTGACAGTGGTTTGCTAAAAACTGACGTTTCGTCCACGTTGTATCTTGACCCTGGATCAAGATGGCGGAGGAAGGAGCCACGACCCCTTCACTACCAAGGCTTGGCTTTCGAGGTGTAACGACCCTGAAGAGGCTCATTGCAATATGGACGAAACGTAGGTTTTTAGCGAACCACTGACGCAGCCTCATCCCGGAAAATCAGTGTTTTTCATGAAAATAACCGCGGAAACCTAGAAGATCAAATAAAACGGTTGTCTCTATTTGTCATAAACTGTCTCAAAATATGATGAATAAATGCAGTAACATTTTCTATTTTTCACAAAATACTATTTTCTTTTGTGCCACAGATTTTTTTATTTGCAAGTGTTAATTTATAAAGCAGTGTTCAGTTTACTTAAATATTTTAAAATACGATAGTTTATGTCCTAATAAGGAACATGTAATTTAACCGTTATTAAAATGTTATGTTTAGCTTATTATAAAGCCACGCCATTTTTATGGCGACTTTCCCAAAGACAAATGAAAAAATACAAATATTATGTAAAATAGATTTAAAAAAAATAATCTAAATTTAATAAAATAATCTTTAAGCATGTTGTGGAAATAAAAAATTGAAAGGGAAATATGGGAGAAAGGTGTGGCAAGATAAAGAGAAGAAGACTGAATGTATTCCCGGGATGTTCATCCGTTTTATATCCTTTTTCCTTTCGTTATTAGGGTGTCTTTAGAGAATGTTCGTACGCATTTGGGTAAATCACTCCCATCTGGCTAGCGCGAGGTTGTTTTGATAGAGGGCATTTGTCAAGCGGACGGCTAGTATGCAAGGCCTATCCGCCACTGAATTGTTCAAAGGTACAATCTCCACTTGACCAATTTAAGGTACATTCAGTTACGCTTAACCAATGCATGTGAAGATACTACCATGTAATCACACCTCATTATTGGAAGTAATTCATCAGTAAGTAGCATTCTGCGTGATTGCTAGCGAGCCAATGGTCTTTGTCATATCCGTTGTCTAAACGGAAAAGGAACCTTTTCTTCCTGGTTTCTAGCAAATCAATGACGCGGTCTCAACCCGGAAATGTAAAGGTTTTTCAGGTACCTTTTATTATATAACATAAAACCTTACATTATCGAAAGAGAAGGAAGTAGGAAATATTTCACAGCCGGAGTAAAAAGGAGGCTAAATCTTTTTAAAAGATGGAGTGGTACTTCCCTACGCCATATTTACTGTTCGTCAAGTTCAAACCTTAACTGTCAAAAACCTGGAACGTGATCTCCGTGCAAATCATTATACCTAATGGATCAAGACGGAAGCGCCATTTTCACAGTTCAATCGGGTGAATATCCAAGCCTGTCCGAATACACTATCTTGGATGACGAAGGTCGAACATTCCTAATCGTTCGGGATGTTTATTGATATCCATCAAGTTTAGTTAATAGCAGGGTCAATCTAGGGTGAAGCATGACACAATGCTGCCCTGGGACAGTATTTAGAGAACAGAGAGTGATGCCTTTCTATACTCTCTGGATGGAGGGAGAAACCTAAAAAGTAGGCTCTAAACTGGTACCAAATTGCTAGACCGCGTCATTGATTTGCTAGAAACCAGGAAGAAAAGGTTCCTTTTCCGTTTAGACAACGGATATGACAAAGAGGAAAAGTAGGTCCCATTCGCTGGATATGATTAAAAATAATGTGCTGTTATCGGCATGAAATAATGACAAGATAAATTGATGAGTTTGGACTCTGTTGGAGAGTTTAAAAATACTGCAAGGAAAAGAATGAATTAGCCGTCAATCAACTCCAAAATGCTTTTCAATGTTTCTTTATTTCAAAGAATTTGCCGATCTAGGTAAATAAAACAGTGGTATCATTTTACCTTACATTACTTACTTACTTACTTACTCCCTGGCTCTACAGGTCTTGATGACCCTTGGCCTTCCGAGTGACTTCTCTCCATTTCTCTCTGTCCTGCGCCTCATTCTTCCAATTGCGGACACCTAGCTTCTTCGCATCCTTCTCTACCTCATCTCGCCATCTGCTTCTCGGTCTTCCCTTTTTCCTCTTGCCACTGAAATTGTCTTCCAGCATTCTTTTCTGTAGCCTATCACCTCCCATCCTGGCTACATGGCCTGCCCATCTAAGCCTACTTGCTTTTATACAATTTACAACATTTTCGTTTTTTAAAACCCCTCAATCTCCACATTGCTTCTTATTCTCCATAGACCATCCACTTTTTTGCGCGGTAAATTCTTCTAATAACTTTTCTTTCAAATACTTCAACTTGTGACAATCGTCTTTTGACAAGGTCCAAGTTTCAGCGCCATAAGTAACTACTGGTCTTATTAGAGACTTATATATCTTTAATTTGGTTGTTTTAGTTATCAACTGGGATTTGAGGAGTTTAAAATTAGCAAAGTAGGCTCTATTTCCAGCCATAATCCTGTTCTCAATTTCACGACTTATCGCATTTCTATTATTTAGAGAAGAACGTAGATATACGAAGCTCGGCACAGTTTCGAAGCTGAAGTCTAGGATCTGCATGCTGTTTAAGGATCTTCTATTTTCTGATGCTAACATTTTTAGGCCTTTTGTCTTTGCTTCATTAATAATAAGACCAATCTTAGAGCCACCTCTGACAATGATTTCAAATGCTTCTTTCAGCGCTGCATCACTTCTGGCGACAAGAACCAAATCATCCGCATAGGCGCAAAGTTGCCAAGTTTTATTGATGATTGTTCCATTTTGGGTTGCATCTTTAACCACATCATGTAATGCAACATTGAACAAAGTCGCTGAAAAGGCATCCCCTTGCCGCACGCCAGACTGAACTTCAAACGCTTTCCCTACTTTATTTCCAATCATAACTTTCGAGGAAGCTCCATCCATGGTCATACGAATTAGGTTTATTAATTTCTGAGGAATTCCATTCTGTAAGATTCACAACAGGACAGACTTCTTAATACTGTCGAATGCCTGCTTATAATCAATAAATAAGATGTGGAGGTCAATACCGTATTCATATGCTTTTTCCATCGCTTGTCGGAGCACAAAGATTTGGTCTATAGTACCTCTGCCAACCCAAATCCACATTGATAATCCCCTAATATCTCTTCCGTGTACTTAGTAAGCTTTCTGAGGATTATGTAAGACAACAGTTTATATAAGACTCCTAGCAATGTAATACCTCTGTAATTCGAACATTGATCTTTACTACCCTTTTTAAAGATTGGGCATATCAATCCAACTGTCCAACTTTCGGCATCACCTCTTGGTTCCACACATCACAAATCAAATCATAGATAATATCCTTCAGTTTACTACTACAGCATTTTATTAATTCCGCAACTATTCTATCTTCTCCGGGAGCTTTACAATTTTTCAAATTTTTTATAGCCAAGTCTACCTCATCTCTGCCAGGGCTTTCAAGAAGTGGTTGTGAGTAACATTTTCCTCTTCCTCCTCATCCGTATCACTACTTTGTTGCACATTTAGCAATTCCGAGAAATGCTCAGTCCATCTTTTCATAACTTCTTGCTCTCCTTCTAAGGCCTCGCCTGTTTTACTTTTGCAGTTATTCATTTTCGGTTGATATGCTTTTCTAAACCAATTTATCTCTTTATAACTCTTTCCACTCTCATGTTCCCTCTCTAACCTTTCTACGTCTTCCAGGCGTTTATTAATTATCTTTCTTTTTTCTTCTCTGCAGATCTTTTTGGCTTCTCTTCTTCTACTACAGTATGTCTCATAATTTTGTCTTGTGTGCCTTTGTAATAATTTTTGCCTTGCTTGATTTTTCAATTCTATTGCTCTCTCACATCGCTCATTGAACCACTCGTTATTTCTACCTTCTTTCACCTCTCCTAATGTTTCTTCAGCTGCATTGCATATCGAGTCTTTCACAGCTTTCCACTTTTCTTCCACCGACAGATTTTCGTGTCTTTCACAATTCTCTTCATTTTCACCCACCTTTTGCTTTTCAATTTCCTTATCAATATTTTCTTTAAACCTTTTGAGTTCTTTCTCTAATTTAAGTTTGTCAGTGTTCCATTTTGTTCTTTTAATAGTATCTTGTCTTGCTACCTTAGCTATTCTTTGCCTTAGTTTCGCTTTCACCAAAAAGTGATCAGAATCACAGTTTGGGCCTCGCATACTTCTTACATCGGTAATATTTGAGGAATGTCTCCTGGATATCAATACATGATCGATTTGATTAACAACATCTCTTCGTGGCGCCTTCCAAGTTCCTCTATGAATAGTTTTATGGGGAAAACATGTACTTTTTATGTGTAAGCTATACATTTCCGCGCATTGGGCTAGCAACATCCCATTTTCATTAGTTGCATCATGAAGCGAATATTTTCCAGCGTCTCCGCTTAAAAAATCTTCGTTTCCTATTTTTGCATTAAAATCGCCCAAGAGAATCACCACCCTACATTAGGGGTTATTATTTTGTCAGACATTCTTCCCGTATACCCCTTTTCCTCCTGGTACTTCGGGGGATCTTTCTAGACCGTACCTACCCTTTTACCCTTTCGGGTTTACCGGTCCCCCGTTGCAAGCAACGGGATCGTTTAATAAGAGAGGGATGTCACCACCATGAAAGGCGGTTAGTGCAATGCCTGACCAAGGCAGAAGTGCCCTCCCGGGCACAACCCTGCTTGACCCATTTAAGGGCAGGTTGAAATACGCTCAACCAGCGCGCAAAGTGATCCCACATAGTGGTCACACTCCACTCCCAGAAGCTAGAGAAGGCACCCTATAGCAGGCTGTGGTAAACCGCGCACACCCAGCAAATGTGCTTCCAGCTACGGGCTGGCACCGGGGTTTATTTTATATTGCGAGTCTCCTCCCGCTCAACTCATGACCGCAGTCACTGGTGTTGTTGGCTAAACCACGACCACTACGAATCTTACCTCGGAAAGTAGCTTGCGGCTGTAGTTCAGTATTTCAACTCTAACGAGCTAGCGTGATTGATCGCACGCCCGATGGATCTAATGTCCATCTACTGATTCCTGTCCATTGCCTCAAGCACAGGGGTGCAGAGACCCAGGATACTTGCAGGCAACCCTGCAAGGGGAAAGGATCAGGATGGGTTGGGGAGGGAATCCCAACCTGGAGAGCCAGAGGCTGATTGCACCCCGAAGGGTGGGCGATGGCGTCGCCACAGGCCAACGCCAAATATTTTGCCTGACACCAGAATATTTTAACAATTCATTTTTTGAACTACTAACTAATAATTGGTAACTAATTGAATTATAGTTTGTTAGAATATCTTATCGCAGAATTAAGACTTTTAACTTGTACAAGTCTGTAGTTGACTTAAGAAAGGAAACGCTTTCTCCTCTAATGATGGGAAAGGCCCGAAACAGATCAGAGGAAAGCCCCAAGACATGTAAAGCGGTACCAAAGCAAAGGTGTGTGCAACTAAAATTAAAGTGAATGTATGATTGGGCCCGCACTGCTTGAAAATATCACAGATTTTATTTTGCCATAATAGCCTGCTTTGTTTGTGTACAATATATTATAGAACAATTTCGGTATAAATATAAAAAATCGTCTTTAAAGAACTAAAAATCACACTTTCATAATATTTGCTATAATCATTATTTTTTTTTTATTTATTTAAGGCGTCTCAACATCTGTGGTCATTTGCGCCCGGAGCCTTCTAGGTGCACTGCCGGCCTCCGGACAGTGTTCTCCCGTTACAGACAACACTGTCCATCACCGGACAGTGAGCTGTAGGGGCTCCTAGGAAGAGAAAATCTAAGGGTAGCACGGCTGGATTCGAACCCGTGATCTCCGCGTTACTAGTCCAGCGCGCTACCACTGAGCTAATCCCTTCCCTAATCATTATTATATTTTACAATTTAATTAGTAGCATATTTAGTTCAACTTGTATTGTGATAAGAGATAGCTTTTAAGATATATCCTTTTGAATACAGTAACTATGACGCAAATGATTTAAAAAGAATTGACCGTGCGCTCTGTTGGCGTTACTATGGAAGCTCGACAAAATGTACTGCGATTACACAATATGGCAAAAAAAAAATAATGAGAAAATATTTCTAAAAAGACATATTTGAACTGGAAAATGCGACAAATGGTTTTACATCTTATCAGAAAAGTGATGAGAAGTTTTGTTAAGGTCACCTTATATTTAAAAAAAAAAAAATCACGTAGCAAGAATTAACAAACATTTTGAAATGTTTGCAAATGTGAATTTCTGAACGTTACTGTTAAAATATTAGAATATAAATTATTTTTCTGTAGCAAATTCAATATTCAAATGGCAACCATAACTAATATAAATCTAAATATTGGAAATATTTCATTAATTAAAGGCTATTTGACCGAATTCATTCAACCGGGAGTATTCATTTACTAACAGCGCTTGTATAACACCATTGTAAAATTGAATCAGGGAGTCATGTTCAAAAAATTAATAAGGGAGTCAAAAATTTGTTAAACGTACGAATACATTATACATAATAACTTTTTCTCACATGGTTATGACGCAAAGGGAAAAAAGTAGGAAATAATAGTGGGATTCTTATTAGACACTGTTTGTTATTTAATCGTAAATAAATAAGAAATGGAAATTGAGAAAGAAGTTATTTATAATATTATAATTTCGTTGCATTTTTATCAAGCTCTGTAATGTCCAGTTGAGCTACAAACATGTAAACATAGCTATAAAAAATAAATACCCTATCCTTGAATAGGTCATTTATAGAATATTCTAAATAATAAAGAAATAGCATTTATCATGCATAAAATGATAAATTGCTTGTATAATATTATTTTCCATCAAACAGTTATATTCAGAGGCTTATAAAATAAATAAAAAAATATTAAAGGAATGGCAATTTAATTTATAATTTTGATCATATTAGCATTCACTATGAACATATAAATCTATACATATATTAAAATTTATTTTTCCTGGAGAAAAGTGAAATTGACTTTCTGAGTTTATGAAATATGTTTGTGTATAACTATAAAGCGCTTATAAGTGAAAATAAAAACCCAAGCGAAACATAAAAATTATATCATTCTGGAGTTTTTTTTAATTTCCAAAATTGCGGAATATCTTTTAACCTTTGTTCAACTAATGTTATAAAACTTTCAAAAGGCATAAAAATATGTTAAACTCTTGTATATTAGTTTTTTGTTTGCCGAAGAAAATTTTCATTTTTTCAAAAACAAGCTCCTTACCAGTATTGACCAGAGATTGTTGAGAGTCTGGGGGAGAAGAGTTCTCCGCAGGATTTACGCACCAATCCCCAATGGTGTATACGTACCAATGAGAAGCTACAAGCGCTTTTTAGAGAGGCGGACCAGGTGGCCAGATGGCACAAGCAAGATTAAGATGATCAGGTCATTATGATGCGAGTGGATAACAGTCGTGGTTCAAGAATAGGTGACTGAGACCAAGTAGAGGACGACTTTAGATCAGTGGATGTCGTGTGTAAGCGAAGGATAACGGAGGTTCTTTTGAGGACAGTTGAGCGATTGAAGAAGAAGAAGTAGCTTGTGTTTCCAAAAATTTCAGAAAGAGATATACCTCCTGATTCAAATCCTTTGGTTACGCTAATGGCATGAATAAGAGAGCATGAGCAAGAGGAAGTATTGTGACTGTGTCAAATTTTCGAAATTCGAGTTTACACAGAAATGCACGGTATGCCAAAATATCTCTGCGCTTTTATTTTATTAATTCTATCATCTAAATTTTATTAATTAGAATTAAATTTGTCTTCAAAATTCTGGGTTTTGAAGAAAATTGGTTGACTGGAAGAGCGTTTATACTGAAGTTATTTCAGTTATCTACAATTTTATCCATAGAACCGACGGACTTTATTAAATTTGTTACACTAACTGTGAATGGTAAACCTTTCACTTTTATTGGGAAATTTTTCTGAGAAACTTCATTTTAAGAAGTTTGGGGGCGAATGGGAATGTATGGTTTCCTTAAAAAAGTGATTTTATTAAGTTTAGATTCTCCAATTGATTGATTCTCCAAAGTTAAAGACTTGTAAATATTTAATACAAATGATAAGTTTGAAGAAAATTTGCCACTTAAATCTGTGCAAGACAAAGTCGTGTGAGTGTTTCACACCAGATTTTTTATTATTATTTATTAATTGCCCATATCATATTTTTTGATACATTACTGACATGAAATGTTATTGGTTAAACTCTAATTATAGTAAATAGGAAGTTAAAAACAAGAACAAAGGCCAGGCAGATAGAGCTCATCTTAATCAGTGCATTAATTAGTTTATAAACTACAAAACTGGATTTAACTGGATAGTTGCCCAAAGATCATGACCCGTAAATATTTTCTCTGTATATAATCACTTTTATATATTAATGTAGTTCAACATAATAACTGCACTAATACAATATTTAATACTTTTATATAGTTAGTTAGTTATAAATCTGCTTGTAATTAATTTACTAATAATCGTATTTGAGAAACTGTTGTAACAGTATTTAGTTTTTTATTGAGATACAATGTGAAAAAACAGTATAGCTACTAATGCCCCACTTTCTTTAATAAGATTAATAATAAATAATCTAACAAACACTTGAATTTCCGGGTTGAGACCGCGTCAGTGGTTTGCTAAAAACCGACGTTTCGCCCAATGCGCCATATTGACTTCCAAAGTGTAAAGACACTGTAGAGGCTCATGCAACATGGGCGAAACGTCGGTTTTTAGCAAACCACTGACGCGGTATCAACCCAGAAATTCAAGTGTTTTTATGAAAATGGCCGCGGAAATCTAAAAGAACAATAAAAAATCTGTTTTGAAACATTCACACGGCTTTCTCTCACTACAAAATATAATTTAATTAATAAATTTTCTTTAAAATGACTACGTCTATAATGTTCAGTTAATCTGGGCATAGTTTTCATCTGCAATGTGAGTGAGCATTCCAAACCGTTTTCGAGAAAATTCCAAAAAACCTATTCTGTAAAATCGCACTTCCTATTAACCGATTTTCTTCAAATTAGGAATTTTATTAATACTTCTAATGTATATTTATATTATGTGGGTGGTAAAACCATGTATTGCACAAAAGTAGTAGGTACTTTAGAGAAAAGCCTAACCACTACTGTTCCCTCAGAACATCCTAAAATATTATTTTCCCGGGAAACTGTTTCAAATAAAAGTATAAGAATTTATTTATATAGATAATATACGAAGTTTAAAGAAAATCATTGTAGATGCTTTCGAGAAAATAGTGAAAAACTGGAATAAAAAAACCATTCAGTAAAACTGCACTTCTGGTTGATGGAAACGTGAAACCAAGTTTAAGCTTCCTATTTCCAGTTGATGCGAGTGTTTCTCATTTCTCCAGCGTTATTTAGATGGTGGTAAAACACGGAAATTTGTTGAATCTGTAAATTTATTCGATTTTTTTTTTTTTTACTAACCTTTAGTATATATGGATTTTAACAACTTAAAACTAATATGAATTCTTTATTGGAATATACCTCAAAATAAGATTTTAATTACTATAAAAACCAGAAGTTTTTCAGGTCTCTGACAAGGTTAAATTTCATATTTTTAAAATGATTGTTAGTATTTCGAGAAACATGATAAAATCTCGGTTTATCCTCTTGGTTTTCAAATAGAATAATCTCAGGATTCATAGGAGGACAAGTTCTGTTGCGAGTGATCAAGAGCATACGGCATACGAACCGAGGGCGAGAATAAAAAAATGATAGAGCCTTTACTAAACTGGATTTCTATTTGGCCTCTTTATGCTCATGAGCAACAAGGTTCTAAGAATTTAGTCCAGCAAATAGTGCGTAAATTTTATGCAAAAGCACAATAAATTACTATATAGAAAACGGTGGATTTATATATGAGGAGATTTAGTAAGCGAAACAAAATGAAAAAAAGTTTAAAAATCTGCGGTAATGAAAAATAGTGTAGACTTTTATTCATCGAACATGTGAATATAGATATTCTTTGCAATGAATGGTTAAGGCATTGGGAGGTTATAATTCATAGGTTGGGTTATGTATTTTCATGTAAATACGATGTAAACCTAAGCCACGGCCTTCCAAGAAAACTGTCTGGAAAGGTCATGACCACAAAGAGGAAAGACCGTCTGGTGGAACAACCACCTCGAAAAATTGAGGGCTGAGGTTCAATAAGGCCAAAGTTTCCCAGAACTGGATCGTCTACAGGAATGCCCTCACGCAGTACATCAAAGAAATTAGAAAGGCCACAAGACGTTCGTGGAGGAGGTTTTGCGAGGAAATTGAAGATTCTCCCTCGTGCGCCAGAATCCATAGAGCGTTGGCCTAAGATGGTTCTGCGAAGGAGGTGGAACCTTCACTATCTCGGAAGAGGAAAGCCTAGAGCTTCTCGCGAAGACGCGCTTCTCGCGTCCAGGATCGTCCCGACTTCAAGGCCTGGAGATGACGAGTTTCCACGGGAAAAGCATATTAGGCCATCCCCAGAGGACTGGAAACTCGCCACTCTCATTACAAGGCCCAACAAAGTCAGGTAGGCCATCAACAAATCCCAACCTTTTAAATCCACAAGGATAGACAGGATTTCACGGTCCTTTTACAAAAAGGACTACAAATACTTTTACTTACCTGGTAAAGTCTTTAGGGCATATATAACCGAAGTTATACACCGGTAATATGGCGAAGTGATTTACTTCCCCAAAGTGGGTAGAGTGTCTGACCTAACGCCAGGATCATATAGACCGGTAAGCCTATACTCTTTCTTAAGCAAAGCTTAATATTGGTGGACAGATTAAGGATGAGGTCCGAGTGTAACTCTCCTAAGTGCCCGCCAATACGCTTACGAATCGGGCAAGTCGGCAGAGGCCCACTGGATAACCTCAGAAGATTACTCTCAAAATCCTTGAAGGATAAGGAGATTGCGGTAACCACCTTTCTAGACATAGAGAGCGCATTCAGTGATGACCTCGGTCACCAACTCTTTCCACAAAAGAGGAGTACCAGCGGCGTTAGGCTGGATGGAGTCTGGGCTGAGAAATCGAATTAATATTTCCCTCAGGGTGAAAGTGGGGAGAGGGTGCCCACAGGGAGGGGTATTGTCCCCTCTGATGTAGACAGTGGTTGTTGATGAGTTCCTCCACTAGTTATCTGCGAACGGCTATGATTGCCTAGACTACGCAGATGATTTGGCGATTGCAGTAAGAGGGAAACACCATAGTACGATCGCAGGTGCGGGCGCAAGCAGCTCTTAACTTGGTCAGGGACTGGTGTAGGGTGGAGGACTTGTCCATAAAACCGTAATAGTTCTTTTCATATTACGCCACAAGTTGGAAGGCATTAGACCACCATCATTTGGGCACACTCCGATTCCATTTGCGCTGGAGGCTAAGTACCTGGGAGTTACATTTGATCGCTGACTCACTTGGAATCAACACATTGACAAATTGTACACAAGGCCAATGCGTCATTTAGTAGGTGCAGACGGCTTTGTGGGAGAAACTGGGACTTGCGCTCAAGTTTGACAGGCTGGGTGGGATCCAAAGGCAAGCATGACTGTGTTCCAGGAGCCATGAAAATCACCCCGACTGCGGCACTGGAAGTCCTCCTTAATTTGCCATCACTACACATCCTCGTTCAAGACGAAGGCAGAATGGGAATCCATAGGCTCTTGCAGGGGCCACCACCCATCACCTCTAGGCATGATCGCAGTTACCAGAGGTTGATTGAGGAAATTAACGCTGACCATCTACTTGGAATGCCCAGTGTTAGGATGGTTCCTAGGTATCACTTAGAGAGGGACTTCCAAATTGTGATACCTAACAAAGGCGATTGGGACTGTGACCCCCCCCTTCTGCTCAGTAACTCGGTCTGATATATAGACGGCTCTAAAACTCCAACTGGGGTCAGAGGGCAGGAAACTATAACTCCGAGAGTCAGGCAGCCCTGAAAGCACTTTCTCCACACAAATAGTCTCAAGACTGGTATGGGACAGCTAACTGCCCTAACCGAGGTGGGTGTTCGGAACTAGTTGACAGTTGCGTGGGTGTCGGAACATACGGGGTTTCTAGACAATGAGAGGCGGATTCCTTAGCGAGGGAGGGTTCGAAGGATACCTTTCTAGGTCCCAAACCCTTCTGCGGTTGTCCAGGAGCCTAATTCAAACTTCTATCAAAGGTTGGATAGAAGAACAGCGTCTGCATTGGTGGGAGAGAACACCAAGACAGAGGCAGTGCCAAAAAACTCAGAGACATTTGCCTAAATTTCCCTGGGATCTACTGAGTCATAGCCGAGGGGATATAAGGCTAATAGTGTGTCTACTAACAGGGCACTGTAAGCTGAATAGGCACAGCCACCAATTACTACTTGCAGATAATGCGGTATGCCGATTCTGAAAGACCGAGGAGGAAACCCCGGTCACACATCCTTTGCCGGCCTGGCGAGGACAAGGTTTCTTCAACTGGGGACAAGCAATCCCGAAGCCATGAGCTTCATGACGAAGCCACTTTCAACTTTGCTAGGCCTGATTAAGAGGGCGAAGCTGAGGGATGTGCTATAATTTCAAGGGATCCACAATAGACCTCTTATTGTAGGTCACAATAGAATGAGGCCCGCCCTCCCCGTTTCTAATGTAATCTAATCTAAACGGTAGTTATATATAAGGAGATTTAGTAAGCGAAACAAAATGAAAAAAAGTTTAAAAATCTGCGGTAATGAAAAGTAGGTAAACTTTTAGTAATCGAATATGTGAAAATTGACATTCATTATAATGTATAATTAGGCATTGGGAGGTTATAATTCTTAGATCAGGTTGTGTATTTCCACGTGAATACGATGAAAATATAAGTACTTCAAGAAAGGATTCGCTTATAAAAATTCAAATTTATATTACATATTAAGTAAGAGAAGTAAAGTTAAAATGATAAGGAGGAAAAATAATCAGTTACCTGAAAATTTGCCACAGCTACAGAACCTCATCAAGAGAGATCCTTTATCGTACAAGGATGAGGTAAAAATGATATTATTTCTAGTATTTCTCTATTTATTATTATAGTATTTCCTTCTTTATAACATTCGCTTCTATCGTGTTCTAAAATGCAAATAATGTTAACTGTGACTTAAGTTCTATCGATTAAAAGTTATGTATTTTCTTCTTTTTTTTTACAGTTCATACAGCAGCAGCGACATTATAAATCGTTGTTATTATTATTTGAACTTCATCCAGAAGAATATAACAAAAGTTTGGTAGATTTAGTCATGTTTATGGCACAGGTTTCCCATTGTTATCCTGACTTAATGATGAATTTTCCCCAAGAATTGGTGAATATACTGGGAACTCACAATACTATCCTTCATGCAGAAATTAGAATGGTAAACAGTGATCTAAATTAAATGATTTAGTTTTTGTGCTATTCATTTTTTTTATATTATTAATATTTTTAACAGGCATTTTGTCGAGCTTTAATTCTTCTTAGAAACAGAAATCTTCTAGCTCCAATGGATCTTTTGACTTTATTTTTTCATCTTCTACGGTCACATGACAAAGCACTTAGGCAATATTTAGAAGAACATATTATAAATGATATTAAGAACTTGAATGCTAAACAAAAAAATATGAAACTTAATGGTGTAAGTATTAAGTTTGCTTATATGGTTGTTCAGAAATGTTTCTTTAGGAAAAGAATAAATGGCAGTTATCAAAGAATTTTCATTATTATTATTTTACAGGCAATGCAGAATTTTATGTATAATATGTTAAATGATAACAATAAGAAAGCTGTGAAAATGTCTTTGGTATGTCCAATAACATTTTAGATTCTATATTGCATATATTTAATTGCTTGAAGTCATTATTTTTAATTTTCTTAATAGGACATTAAAAGATGATTTATGTTTATGTTGTCAGAATATCATGATAGAACTGTATAAGAAA
The DNA here is from genome assembly GCA_011037195.1 of Triatoma infestans. Classification (NCBI taxonomy): domain Eukaryota; kingdom Metazoa; phylum Arthropoda; class Insecta; order Hemiptera; family Reduviidae; genus Triatoma; species Triatoma infestans. Next base: position 199,920 of record JAAEAF010000142.1, on the reverse strand, counting down.
AATGTATGGCGTGATGCTAAAACTGTAAATGTTATTACAACAGCATTATTTTCCAAAATAACCAAGGTAAAGTTTTAATTAAGTTATTCCAATGAGATTTAACAACCACAGTCATCTCTGATATGGGTATATTGTATATATTTTTTTTTTTTTCATGATTTATCAGATAGTAGTAACTGCTTTGAGATTTTTCCTTAGCAGTGATGAAAAGAAGGATGATTCTGAGGACAGTGATTCTGATGATGTGAGTGCATAAAAAAATTTCAAGCTTGTATCTGCGTTTGTTTTCTGATCTTTGTGACTGTTGAAGTCAACTTTAATCGATCGATAAATGTTTTAGAATACCCCATCAGCAAGGGATGTCATTATGGCCAACAAATTCAATAAAAAAACTCGAAAAAGGGAAAAACATCTTAAGAAAGTAAAAAATATCATATCGGTAAGTTTCATTGATTTTTTTGGGGGGGTGCTTTCCATATAAGTTTTATATTCATTTAGTGTTTTTAATACATTTAACGATTTTTTTCCGATTTATTATAATACTCATTATATTTGTAAATTTGTGTTCTTACAGAAATCCAAAAAGAAAAAGAAGAAAAGAGGTACACTTGAAAATAATTTTTCAGCATTGCATCTTATCCATGATCCTCAAGGTAGTTTCAATGTTTCATAAATTAGAAATTCGTATAAATATTTGTTTTTGGAACGAATGCTATAAATTTTCAGAAGCCTTATGAGTTATGAATATTAAAAGAATATTATATTCTGCCATATTTGCCCAAGTGTATCCCGCAGTTTTTGCAGTATAAGACCTATTTTAAAAAAAGAAGTCTATTTCTTGAATGATAGATGTTAAAACTCACAAGTAAACTGACGCAAGACAAAATTTTCCTGTTGTGATTTTTTGATATTGATCAACAAATCATTGTTTAACAATCAATTAAATATACTGAATTTTGTAACAAAATAGAGGTGTTGCTCTTTCCAAATTCGCATGTCTTTGTCATTATTTCCCAAGTTTTCCATTTTTGTTTTTTAAATTTATATATATTTTTTTTAAGGAATTGCGGAGAAGTTATTTAAGCAATTAGAAACAAGGAACGAAAAGTTTGAAGTGAAAGTATTAACATTAGATGTTATATCCAGATTAATTGGTTTACATCAGTTAATTCTTCTAAATTTTTATCCATTTATTCAACGCTTCCTTCAGCCCCATCAAAAAGGTAAAAAAAAATACTAAGTTATAATATTTTAGAAAGTGTGAATCAATAAGGGAAACGGCGTTCTTAACGTTACATAGTTTTCTGAGATTTCCTAAAATTTAACCTCATCATTTTATGCATGATATTAATTATACATGAGAAATCACATGTGAAGGTCAAATAAATTCTGAAATGATACAAATCAACCTAGACATCTATATTAGAAATTCAAACAGTTTTGCCTCTTTAGAGTCACAGAAACATAAAAACTTTTCTCTTTAAGGCTGCCATGCTCCATGCTCTCTCTAGAGAGGCTAATTTGACAGCTTCAACTCTCCTAAAACTTACTCTTCCAAATGATGTTCGAAATGCTTAAGAATCAAATAGAACGAAAGAGAGATTCTATTCCCAAGACAACTGGATCTTTACTCTTTCGTTAAGATATATCCCCATTAAAAAAAAATCTGATGTGAAACACTCGCACAACTTTCTCATACAAAACTTTCTGCAGTTTGCAGAATTATAATTGACAAATTTACTTCAAACTTACAATTTTAACTAAATGTTCATACTTGTCTTCAATTTTATATCAATAGGAAAATCTAAATTTAATAAAATGATTTGTTTGAGAAAAGCATAATTCCCCCTCCCCTAAACTTCTTTAAATGAACTTTTTTGGAATAATATTTCAAACAAAACTAATAGGTTCCCGAATTCATAGGTAGTATATCAAAAGTAAATAAATCTTTGTGGAGAAAAACGCAGAAAACGGAAAAAAACTGCTCAGTAAAACCCACTTCCGTCAACCGATTTTCTTCAAACCCGAAATTTTTGACATATAACTTGTCGGATCTTAAGGTGATACTTAAACGAAATATCAAGTTTGAAGTTTCTGCGATTTTTCGTTTTGAGCTATACTGTTACATCCACACACAGACTATTTTCTACAAAAACACTTTTTTTTTGGTCTCAAGGGATCTTAAAACATGAATTTGCGGTGAATACTCGATATCGAAATTTGACACGATTACAATACTTCATCTTACTAGGGAGTAAGAGAAAATAAAAATAATAAAAATCCGAAATCATTCCAGCGGCGTTAAAAATGTTTCTTTTGAAAAGTTAATTAAAGAGTACTCAGATCCATAGACCCATTATAGAAAATAACAAATATAAAATTCTTCTGCCTGGTCTTTCCTATAAAGAAATGATAGCTATAGAATCAAGATTCATTATTTTACGGGGACGTTTTAGAAAAATGTGGAGTAGCAAGAGCACTTCTAGGTATAAAAGAAAGCCCAAAGCCTAATCTACAGATTCAATTGACACTATTGTGACTGCTTTCACATAAAAAAAGTAATTTTTTCTAAATGAATTTTATCATCTTACCTTTAAGAAGGTACCATTGTGCAGGATTAATCCAATTTGTTTGTTAAGATAATTGTTTTAAAACAATTATCTTAACAAACAAAACTATCAGGTTTCAAACTATCTTAACATTTTTATCCCAATTAAATGTAGAATAAAATTGTCATGAGAATTAAACATTTAAGCAGCCTATAATTGAGTGAGTATTGATGAAGGTTCTTGAAATTTGGATGTAACATTAGCGAATATTGATTGTTTTTTTAAATAATAAATAAATGTTTATATTTTATTTTCAGAGGTCACAAAGTTATTGTTGTTTGTTGCCCAAGCATCTCATGAACTTGTACCACCAGATGTAAGTATGCAGTAATCAACGTTCCAGTTATTTTAAATTGGAAATCGTTTTATTTGTTTACAATTCAGTAAATTGTTAATCAGCCCTCTAAAAGTTAAATTTTAAAGATAGATTACTTTTTACTTCAAGTAATGAAGTAAATAAGACAATTTATTGTTTCATTTGTTAATTCAGATTTCATTATTATAGTTGTTATTATTATTAGTAATATATTAATATTTTTGTTTTCAGGTTTTAGAACCTATTCTACGTTCATTAGTAAATAATTTCGTAACAGAAAGGAATACTTCTGATGTTATGGCCATTGGGTAATTGCTCTTTTTAATTTCTGTATTTTAACAAATAAATGTTGATTAAATATAAGACAAAAGTAAATAAATTTGAAATAGATTAAATGCTGTAAGGGAGCTCTGTGCAAAATGTCCTCTAGCCATGAATGAAGATTTATTGAGAGATTTAGTACAGTATAAAAATTATCGAGATCGAAGTGTAAATATGGCAGCCAGATCTCTGATACATCTTTATCGTACTTCTCTACCGGAATTACTTCATAAAAGAGACAGAGTAAGTAATTATTTCAAGATTTTTTTTTTAAATGAATTTTATTTTTTCGTTTTGAATCTTCTTTTTTCAATTTATTTATTCAGTTTTTTATTTTAGGGAAAGCCAACAGAATCCACTATAGAATTGAAAGTGAAAAATTTTGGTGAAGTTGATGCTAAAGATTATATACCCGGTGCGGAGATTTTAGTAGAAGAAAATAAGGTATTCATAAGTTAGCTCAATATTATACTTTCAATTTTTTTTGAATTGGCTAGCACTTCTTTCACAAATTACAGCAGCATGCAAAAAATGTTCACACATCCATTTAAGTAAATACTTATAAAAGTAAAAGAGACTTCATTTATTTTATTTTTAATTTTTAAGAATGAAGATAAAACAGGTGAAAGCAGTGATTGGGAAAGTGTTGATGAGGAGTATAGTGAGAATAATGGTGAAGAAGTTGATGATTGTGATAGTGATCATAATGAGGTTAATGAAGAAGATCTTGACGTATCTATAAGTGCTAGTAATCACTCGCAAAGTGTCTCTGAAAGTGATAAAGTAAGTTGTTAATAAATTTATTCATAATATTATATTTCTTGTTTCCTGAGGAGAAAGTGGATTACAGGTTTTTCAGCGTCATTCATACCCTTCTCATTTCCCACCTTTATATCAACACTTATACGCTATAATTGGCCTGTAGAGGTGATGCTATCGCTGCTATTAATCAGTCAAATTGCAACTTCTAGTACATATATTCTCATTCTTTTTATTGTACAACTTGCAGAGAGCTACTAGAAACATTTGAGTAAAAATATATAAAATGAGCGAATTTGGAATATATTGCCTAGAAAAAGATATATTAGAGCCAATGGAGGCTGGTTCACATGTGCACATTCAAACGTAGAGCCCCCCCCCCCTCCCAAGAATCCTTAGTTAAAATATACATTCTTTCTATGAAGCATTTCTCTCAGTTGATTAGTGGAAACCCCTAGCTGGTTAAAATAGGTTCTTTTTTTTCAACTGTGATACAGGAGTTGCTACTTGTACTCTTATCACACAGAAGCTTATGTGCGACAACGCACAGTGAGTGAAAGGTCAGTAAGATGGGAGAGTTGCGGGTTGTAGTAAATTGGAGGGGAATTGTTTTTATGTTTGTGAGGAGAGTTTTTATGAACCTTCCAGAGGAGCCGTTGGCTTTAGCGTCATATATTTTTAGCTTTATATATAGACCCGTGGGCCAATTGTGGCAGTTATTAACTCAAATTTTGATTCATAGAATTTTTTGTATTTATTTTCTTAGAGTTTATTTATACAGTGCTAACTGTAAGTAGTTTACACGAGTGCTAACTTAAAACAACATTGGTTGTTGTAGTTGGGTCCGCAGAGCTAGAAAGCATTAGAGATATTCCTTGATAGCCTGCTTCTTATTGTGGTCATCGACCGGTTTCGGGCGTTCGCCCATCAGAATTTTTTGTCAAAACTCTGCAATAACCATAGACTTGCACAGGGCAAATTCAGTGTATACACAGAGGAATGTGTATTGTATGTAATCATCTGTAAATGCATACAAACAGCTAGAGGAAGTGAATGAGCTGATAAGGTGATGAACTAGAATTTTGCAAGTGGGTTCCTTTGAGACAACAAGCTATACATCATAGCTATCTTTCTGTCTCTTATCTATTGTGTATATATGTGTGTATGTTTTACTTTTTTTTTGGAAGTGTGTTGATATAAATGTTGTCTTGGGCAGGGATATCAATGTCCTTGAAAAACTGTTAGTCCACTTCTCTCGAAGTATATTTTAGGGTTACACTAATATTCTCAGAAACTGTTGGTTGAATTTGAAGGATACTAGATTAATATTGCTATTTGCTTCTCCCCCCCCCAAACATTGGTTTTTAGATAGATGAGAAGAAAAGTGCGCAAGAAATATTGTTAAAGAAAAAGAAATTAGCTTCCACAGTGAGCATAACTAAGATATTAACTGACGAAGATTTCCAAAAAATTGAGGCTGCTCAGTTGGCCAAAGAAGTTTACGCGTTAAAACACAAAGGTGTAAAGAGGCCAGCCGAGGAAGAACCGGAAAGGTATATTGTTATTTATAGACAAACAAAAAATAACTTGCTAAATTTTTTTATTAACTATTGTTCATCCATTTTAGAGGAGAATTGATTTCATTGGCAGACATAGAAAACATTTATAAAAAACGGAAAAATACTAAAGAAGATAGAATTCAGTCTGTTAGGGTAAGTTTTGCAAAACTAGATATAATTTTCTAATGTATGAGTTTCATTGAATCTATAATGAAATTATAGGTAGTAAATAAAAAGTTATTTAGAACAAAAAAATATAGGATCCTCGGTCCTTTGAGACACCAAAACCGGATTTTGCTTTTAAAAAAAATAATTTTTTGGTCTATTTGAATTGTATTGCTCAGGGACCAAAAATCACAGGGAGTTCAAACTAAATATTCTGTTTATATATTACAGTGGAGGTGGAGAGAAGTATGTTCACTTCCAGAAGCATCAGCAATCTGGAATTCCAGCTTAGCTAAGAGTTCTTTATTATGTTCAAAAGTGCTTCCAGATTTTCTTTATAGTGCGTTTTGTACAAGTCTTATCAAGTTTTATTTGAGCCTTTTTTTCAATAAAATTGATTTTTGAAATGTTCAGAATTGGTATATCATAAGGCTTTTTTTTTTTTAATGTCATTCAGTCTATTATTTTTGTTGCTGAAAGAAAGGATGTATAAAGAGTTGGTCAAAGTTTCGAAATTGATTTTTTCCCCTAAACATACATGTTTACATACTTATATGTTTTAAGGTCCCTTGTTTACTTCAAATAATATTTTTATCATTAATTTTTTTTAATAATATTTTTAATAATTTTTTTTTTAAATATTTATTATTTTTAAATGCTTTCTCACTCCCCCCTCGATGTATGCATGTGAGGAAGAGAGAACAAGTAAGAGTTCTTATTTTAGATATGTATAACCGGCAACTTAAGTGTGAAACCTGTGGGTGAAGTTGAAGACGTCATAGCCATTACAAAGCTCTACTAATGGACGAAGCTTAATGGCCATTTAGGTATCACAACTAAGTTGCCCAGTAAAACGAAAGCAGAGGGGAGGAGAGTACGCTCAAACTAAATTAGCTGACAAAACCTAATAGCACAACGTATAACAGGGGAGGAAAAATTGGCAGGATTTTCCCGTTTCATTATCAGAACATCTTCAGCTATCCATCGGATTTTCTCTTAATGCATCTTCCATTTGACACCATGCCCGATTCGTTATGCCGATATTGTCTTGATTGTTACATTATTTGCGGTTTCCTGATCACATCTACTAGCAAGAGTTGTTTGTTTTCTTGCTTCATTTGTAAAAATTGTAATTTAGAATTAATTTCAAATATTTTAGAGTGGACAGGAAGGAAGGGAAAAGTTTGGTTATAAAGTGGGACGACAAAATCCTTTTGCAAGTACTACGAACAGAGAGAAGAGAAAAACAAAAAATTTCATGATGGTAAGGCATAAGGCTAGATCAAAAGTCAAACGAAGTTTTAAAGATAAACAGGTAAATTAGAAATGTTCATTTTAAATAACATTGTAATACATTTGAAGTTTTATAAAATAATAATAATAACTACATTCTAATTTCAGATTGCCTTGCGCAACTACTTAATAAAACAGAAAAAAATGAGGTGAAGTTAAAATGGTGGATCATATATCATGTCATAATTTTATTTAATTACGGAAATTAAAAAAAATAATCACTATTCTTCTGTAAATAAGCAAGCTTTATGAGGTGAATTTGGAGAGAAAGCAGACAGGATTAATTACATAAAGTTTTTATTTGTGAAAAAATTTAATGAGTTATGATTACATTTTATTTTCCAAATTCCATATTTTAAGATCCAAACGTTATATTATTTATTTTTTCCTTTATTAATCCTGGATAATCGATAATAAAAAATTCAAATCTATTCGGTAAAGTAGATTTGAACCATAGAAAAAAGTATATGAAATTTTGTATAGTATTCTTTGATTTATCAAGCAAACAATAATAACAAGAGATTTTTTCCGAGATATCCTGCTTCATTTTGTGATCATCGACCAGTATTTGGCGTTCGTCTATTTTCAAAATTTTTTGATGAACAGGATGAGATCGTTGTTTCGAAAAAAAAACTCCATCATAACGTTTACTAGCGCAGCGGATTTAATTACCCATGAAGCTGAAACAGTGCAGTATAAGAGGCTTTGCAATGGTGATAACTCTGCAAATAGAAGATCTATTGTGACTAGTTAATATGTTGCTTATATTTATATATTGTATGTAGTTTGTAAAAGTGATCAATTCGTAATGGAAGTTTTGAGTAGAGAGAGTAGAGTGTAAGCTTGATTGTTCCTTATATAGGATATCTTAAACCTAAGAGCTGGAACAACAACTATTTCTGCAGAGCCTTAAATAAATGTTTGTATGCTAGAGTGAGTGTAAATAAGAAACTAGATATTCGGAATTGGGCGCCTGGTCTCTAAAGAGTTGGCTAATACATTGTTAGATCCGCAGTGATGGAAAAAATCTCTCTAATGAAATTCACATGCACTTTTCGTTCTACGGGTTGATTCAGGTTAAAGGGTCTTGGATCAACTCAAAATTATTAAGACCGGTTCTTTCGAATATTCTAAACCAAATCTTTATTCATGATTTACTTCAACCTTGACTGCCGTTATCTTCGGCTCAATCAATCAAACGTAAATATGGTATATTTGCAATTCGCAGCCATATAAAAGTATGCCATGATAGATAATTTCTTACTTTTCTCTTTTGATGAAGATCGACAGGTGAAAAAAATATCTTTTTTTTTTCATGTTACATGACCAACGTTTGTTAATGTTTTGACCAATTCTCGGTCTTCATCTGGGCTCTACTTAAAAAAAAAAGATAGTCTCTACATGATATGTGTATCAACTGTAAATATCTAAAAGTATGAAATTTAAACAAAAGTTTATTATTCTTACATACAAATTTAGTTTAGTATTTGGTATATTAAGACTATAAATAGCCATACATAATGAAACGAATATACATACTGTGCATAGTTCTCTCAAGTAAGAGCCATAACCATAATGTGAAAAAAACTAAATTTGAATGCGAGAATAATTAATTTTTTAGTTAAAATTAAAATTTTTAAATATTAACACATTATTTATAGAGAGACAGATGATATTCTTTTCCAAATATAGTCCTGATGAAGAAGTTGGTCCTAATTTTGGCAACAAGAAGTTACTATATTTTCTCTGCCGATCCTAATTTTAAAAGAGAAAAGAAAATACAGTTGTAATTCAATCATTAACTTCTTTGGAATAGTTTGAAATAATTCTTGCTGTATATATTATATACTCCTTGGAATGATTCCTTGCATTTTCCAAGAGAATGCAGCAGATATCCAATATTAATTTTTGTTACCTTTAATTACTAAACACGTGTTAATTTTCAAGAAATTAATTGGGCAGTTTTATAAGTATAAGTAAAATTTGTATAAGTATAAATTTCGTGCGTGATTTATTCTGTTCATAAAATTTAATAATGGAAAAAGATATTCTAAGGATTTTATATTATCACAATTTCTTTATAAAAATAATTAATGGGTAATCATTCCAGAAAATTTATTAGCAACATGACTAAGTTTGGGTATTAATTTCCGTATTTTTTTTTTCTACACAGACCGTATATTCTTCGTCATTTCGAGAAATTACATGACCATTTTTGGTTGAGTATAGCTAGTCCAAAATGTTGAGTACTGCAAGAACGCAAAATTATTTTTTATATATATATATACGGGCAAATGTTAATCAATCCATTTTCTTTTTAGTCATCAGAATATATTTTGAATGTTAATCAGATCTTTCAGATAATTATAATTTAATATTTATGATAAATAATAATGTTTTATTAATGTCCAATTATAAAGGGTTTTCGTAGCATTGACGAAAAAAATACACATGTACCTATATAAAGAGAACATCCAGTCCTACATGTGAGGTTCTAAAGCCATTTTTTAAAGTTCATTAAAAGAGAATTATTTTTAGATTTGTAATTATTTATTTTTATAAATATGAATTTTCATATATGCTTTAAATTCTGCAGGGGGCCTCTGAAAAATTCTAGTCTAGCCAAGACTTATGACGTCACGGTCGCCATATTAAAGCTTGTGAGTGAGGTGGGCATTTTATTGATTTCATTTTTGTTTTTAGCTTACGAATTTTTCATTGGCTGGTATTCAGGACGAAATTGAAAAGGTAATGAATTAAGTATTCTTTAGATTATTTAAAGTTTTGCCAATTTAGTCCTGTCTGAAATTTGTTTGGTTTTTCCTCATGAGGCTGGAATAATACCGTCTAACCATAGCCAGAATATGGTGTGTGAAGTATTTAATGTCAATATAGGCGGGCATTTAATTAAAGGAAATATTTTTGATTTAACAGACGGAATTAGATTTCCATTTTTAATTATAATTAAACTATGCTGTTCATTTTCTTCACGTTAAATTCTTGTCAGTATCAGCGTATAAGACTCCTTTCAGTTTTTGGTGGTCACCGTACATAAACAACTTTTTTCCTTGCCGAGAATTAGTGTAGTGCCGTTATTAATTTTTGTAAACTTGCTGATAACCTCGTTTATCAAGAATCATTTAGTCATCTATCAAGTTGACATTTTATTCTTTTTTTAAGATGTGTTTGTAAACCAAATTTGATTTATAAGAAAACATTATGCCTAAACAGATTTAATCAATGTGAATAAAATTCCAGAGTATACAGTTGATGGCCTCGCCACAGAAAATCTTTATAACTCGCGTATCGCAATGTATTAGTCTAATAGATAGTACTCTAACAATATAGCATGAAGATGGGTGAACGTTCTTAACTGGTCTTTCACCTCGAAAAGAAGTAAGCTGTCAGGAATACGAGCTGTGATGAAATCCAGAGTTATCATTATTTCCTAGACTGCGGTAAAGACAGTTTTTTCGAATCCCTTTGTATAGGTTTTTATTGGTTTTAATTTTTTACTTCCGAGAATTCGGTGTTAAGCTCATTTTATAAGCTGTTTTACTTCCATATAGAACTCATATGAACTTTGATATGAATCTATACAAATTCCCCTCTTTCATAAGATCAAAGTCATGTTGTAACAATAACCTAAACTTTGTGATGGACGTCTCTAGATTATAATTGAATAATTTTGCTGGTATCTTTTGAGGTTAGGCCAAATTGTGAAATGCGTATCTTTTTTAATTTATATTACTTTAATAAAATTATTTCGATTGATTATTTAGCTAAGACATTTTTAATGGATGGAGAAAGCGGTGGAATGGCGAGTCCTTCGCCTCAGTCTCAAAATTCTCCAATGCCTCCTCCACAAGCGCCATCACCGATGGGTCCACCACAGCAAACACCTTCTCCTGGCATGGCGCCTCCACCACAGCAAGTAGCCTCATCGATGGGCCCACCAGGATCGCAGCTTCATCCGCATAGTCCAACTGGATATCAAGGAGGACCTAACCAACCGCCCGTACCCATGCCTCAGCATATGAATGGCCCTAGTGGTGGACCTCCTCCTCAGCATGCTATGCAACAAGGTACACAAACTTTTCAACAGCATCCAATGCCTCCACATCAACAAGGCGTCATCCAGGTATGTAATTTGTTCTTTAATTTAGTATTAGTATGTAGTAGTATATTTAATTTAGTATATAGTATATTAAACTGTATCACTTACTATTTACATAAAATTCTTGGTTCTTATCATTTGTGTAATAATCACTTTCTAATTTTTTTTTCTTTATTTATTTATAAATTGTATAACAAACCATAAAATGTGTACTTTATAAATTCAGAATAAATAAATAAATATCACATAGAAATAGTAGGAGTCCGAACAAGCACAAAATAGCTCATCCAAAAATGCGTGCTAAGTGTAGAAATCTTACCTTCTTCCGAGAGTAGTAATGTTATTTCTCGGTTTTTGCCTTAGCTATAATGCTCTAAAATTTAGTTATGTCTCGGAAGTTATTTGGGGCTTATTCATTTTGGCATCATTCTTGTTTTAAGCAATTTTTCAAAATTATTTGATTAATGTATTTCGTATATTGTGATTTATGGAATACACATGTTTATATCTTAGTGTTTTTATTTCCTTAAATTTATGATCTAAAAAAACCAATTCATTGAGTGGATAATGTAGATACATTACGAGTAATATTTAACATAGATAGTTATTGCACATGAAAGAAAAAAAATGAACCATTTTTTATTTTGTAACAGTTATTAATTAAAAATTTCTCTAATTCTTTACTTTCTGAACATCTATAAATTATTTTTATATTTAGAATTACTAAATGCAAAAGTTAAGTCCAGGAAGAATTTGAAATTAATATTTCCATGCAGATGTTTTGATTAGTAAATAGGTCTTGCCTCTATTACTCTCCAAGGATTTTTAGTTTCTACTCAGATAGTAATTAAATTCTAAGATTTAATCAACTTTAAATACATTGACTAGTTTTTTTGCGAGAGATTCTGTTCCTGCAGCAATACACCTTCCAGTTTCCACATCAAACTTTCCACCTGAAGTTAATATTATTATTATTTAATTTCAAAACGAAAACCATAAGTAATAAATCAATTTAATTAAATAAAAAAGTAATTACCATCTACGTCAATGATACATCCTCCAGCTTCTGTAACAATGAGGGAACCTGCTGCCACATCCCATGGGTACAGAAATTCTACATGGTATGCATCCCAGGCGCCTAACGCCACCATACACAAGGATAGTTGTGCACTGCCCAAGCTTCTTATACTTACAACGAAATAAGATAAAATTGAAAATGCGCACAATCTAAATGCAATGCTACCACAAAGAGATATTTTATTTTGAGACAATATTTTATTTTTAACTATTTGTGAAGTGTTTTTATAGTTATCAGTCGTTTCATGGTTTTTGACCATAAGAAAATAATTACCCTTGAATTTGAGATACACAAGACTTGTATCTCTTAACATGCAATTCAGTGAGTGTAGAAACTGATCCAATAGAGATTTCATATCCTACTAATGCCTTTTTTAGTTCTGTAATAGTGTTGTTAAAAATTATTCACATAAAAAAAATTTGTGACAATAATTTTATAAAACTTGTAAATTACCTTCAATTTTAGAAGCGCTAAGTCTCTGTTCATTAAGAAATGAACCCCTTCCTTTAATGGCTGTAAACAGTTGTTTAATCATTGGATTGCAAACGACTCCAATTACAATCTCTTTGCCAACCGATAATCCAACAGAAATAGCACATTGTGGATATCCATGTACGAAATTGATTGTACCATCAATTGGGTCGATAATCCACGTTGGATCTTCGGTTAATTTATTTTTTTCTGTAGTTTCTTCACCAAGGAATTTATGATCGGGGAAAGCTTTTGACAAAAACTGTATAAGAAACATCTCTGTTTGTCTATCAAATTCAGTGACAAGATCCCAAGAAGCAGACTTTGTGTCCACAGTTTTGGAACTTTCGAATCCTTTTTGCACGATCTACAAAGAAAAACACAAATCAGTTGTTTGTATATGTTATAACGGTGTATTTTAGGAGGGCAATCTTTGATTTTTTTTTTTTTTTTGCTTTGCTAGTTAACTTTCCTACAAGGAATATTTCCCCTGAATTATATTGGAAAATTTAATTTTACTATCAAGTTAAAGATAGACAGGAAATTAAATAAATAATAACTTTATTACCTCTGAAGCCTTGGCAATAGCCTCCATAAGGACTTTGTAGCACAGTTCAATATCGATTTGCATCATATTTTTGCTTTTTTACTATTTTACTTCACAACACTTCACTTCCTTTCATGTAGACAGCTCCTTTTTGTACCTACATCAGTATGACGTCATAAAGTTAGTTGTCATATTCCCTCTCTACTCAAGCTCAAAAGATGATGTGGGAAATTGGGAAAAATTTGTTCAAAGGCATGTCAGAGTTTTGATTTCTCGAGCATCAGTCAAATTTTCGAAATTAGACTTTTCCCAAAAATATGTTTTGAGAGGATACCAGAATGACAAAAAAAAATGTATTTGCATTTTTACAGCTTTGTGGTAATAGTAATAAATAAATACTTTTTATCTTATCAAGAAAAAACTGCAATTTATTTTGCTGTAAATTAAATGTTTGTTACCTTGGATCCTCATAATAATAGTTTTTATATGCGCTCTTTTATATATTGTTTGAAAAATATTTGTATTACCCCCCTTCCCAGGGGTGAAAGAAGACCGGTTATTCATTTAATTTAGCTTCCCGTTCTGTTTAAACAATTCTTTGTTGTTCACCAGTATGATATATAATTATTATATAATCGCATGTGAACATATTCAGATGTGTTACTTTTTCTTACTAGCTAGTAAGAGAGAGAGTATTGCGATCGTAATAAATTATCGAAATTGAGATTTTGCCAATAATAATAAATTATCGTTTTGAGATCCTTTGAGTCGGAAAAAGTGGTTCAGGAAGTTCAAACTTAATATGTCGTCAACGTTCTATCAGGGGAACCGACAATTGGAAGTACCACTTTGCTGAATAAAGTGGTAAAAAATTAGTTTTTTTTGTGATTTTCTCGAAAACGACTCCGAACTAGCTTGAACTAGCTTAAGCACTTATTACACTTATAAATAGCTATAAATTTTATGCAAAACAGTTGTTCGGGAATATTTTAGGGAAGGTTTTGGGAGGCTTACGCTTTCTTCTAAATTGCTATTTTAGTTTATACTATACCATCATCTATATATGATAAATTAGGTAACTGATTATTTGGGTATATTCACGGAAATTAGGAACCAAAATAAGGTTTTTCTAACTTGGGTAGAGGGGTTTTAGAAGCCTCTCAGTCACGTTTAAGTTTAAACTGACGCTACATGGTCTTGCGATAGAAGGCGCCCACAGTGTCCAGTCAGGTATATATGTCTAACACCTACCAATTTTTTTTAAGGCCAGCCCAATTAAACGTAAATAAACAAAATGTTTATTGCAATTCTAAAGAATTTTTTTATATTTTTTTTTTCTGTAGTAATTGGAGTAAGAGAAAGTCAATATTGTGATCGCATCATTGAGTTTTCACCGGAAAGTACCATTGAGATCACCGGAAATCATGTTAGGACAAATACATAAAATCTGTTGAATATGTGGATGGGTCCGTAATGCCGGATAAAATACTAGACGTAAATTTGGAAAAAAAAAATTGTCATTTGTTTATATATTTGCATTAAAAGAAGTAAGAGAAAGTCATGTGAGTGTTCACACCAGATTTTTTTCGTGGTAGTCTGGCTTCATTTTATGGTCATTGACCGTTTTCAGGCATGTTTCACGTGTGCTTTCACGTCCCATCTTCAGATCGTACGATAAACAGAATATACAAATATTCTAAAGGTAGACGAACACCCGGAAGCGATCGATGACAACGAAAAATCTGATATTTTGCAGCATTTCGAACCCAAATATAACAACATATCATGATAGCAGTGTAAACAATGATAAAATAAGTGTTTATTGTATTTATGCCCTTAGCATTTTACAAGAGATATGATATATATTTACATAAATTACAATTAACAATGAAATAATTAAAATAAAAAAAGCTGATGTGAAACACTCACTTGACTCTCTCAGTTTTTATAATTGCCAAATTTTCTTATTTAATAGTTAATTGGCCTTACACTTAAATTTATGTGGTGGGGAAACAGTACTAATACTTGTTAGTTTCCGGACATAATAGAGCCTTTGACATTCAGAAGGGATAAGATAGCCTTGAAACTTGCTGAGAAAATTCGTAGAATACCAGTAAAACACTGGAAACACTATACTCCAGTAAAAAAGCGCCTAAAAACACAAAATACTTTCTTGGTTCAAAAAGAGAGAAATATGGCATTCCCTCGGATGAACCGAATCACTCCCAAGATGTCCACCAGAATTTTGGATTCGCCGAACAACTTATCCTTATCGAGAGGAATGGATACCACGAAGAGCACAGCGTTAATTGCATAATTGAATGGAGTTGCTCTCTCAATAATAACTGAAAAATATCCGGTGGTTGGGAGTCTTCACTGAACCATGACGAAAGGTGGCTGGAAGTGGCTTCTATAGCAAGGAATTTCAGGGAGCCTTTGCAGCAGGAGCCGGAGACACTAACCTGACGCTGAGGTGATGGCTGTAAGAGAAGCGGCCAAGTTCCTCGCCAAAATCGTTTATAAAAGGAAGGCTGGGATCTATATGGATTTCTAAGCAACCATTATAGTTCCCACCAGTGTAGTCGTGAGGGAAAATACATGGTAGAAGAAGCAAAGCAGAAGTAGGGAATCTTATTCCAGAAGAATAGCAGATTACCAGTGTATCCATGGTCATTGTTGCGTTTATGGCTTGCGAAAGAGGGATGCAACCTTAAGCAGATAACTAAACCCCTCTCTAAATTCCTGCAAGGAAGTAGAGGGGAAGGTTGGAATAGCGATCACAGCATCTTCAACACCGCACCAGAAGCGAAAGTCCGGAGCACACTCAACGACGCACCTGTCCCAGGTAACCTGCCTAGATATGTTTTTACGGAAAATTTTAGATTAACTATGGGATTTAGGATGATTACCTACCAGATATCTTAGAAGGTTCGGGTTTTGTATACTCGTAGTTGTAATTAAACAGTTTTCTTCAAAATTATAATGCTTACTAGATATTTACTTGTCTTCAAAGTTCAACCAATGGAAGAATCTAAACTTTCTCGGAAAAAGTTTCAAACATAAGTTTCTAGAGGACAAGTCTCATTGCTTTCTCTTAAGGTTTTTAGATAGAGTACCAACTTTAATGAAATACGTCGGCGTTTTTATAGAGATGCAGAAAACTGACACAACTGTTCAGTTAAGTGCTAATCTAAAAACCTTAGACAGAGTTCCCCAATATCAGTTCTGGTGGTACTGCATCTCCTTCCAGTATCTGTTCATATGTTTAGTGACTAATTCGATCACTAACTACTTCATCTCCATGTAAAAATAATTTAGCGCATACTCCTCCAGATAGCAGTTTTTGTATTCTTGAATAGTATAGTACTCCTTTTCCACTTCCTTATACATGTATTATGTTTATTCTTCTGTTTCTTCTTCTTCTTCTTTATATTGTTCTCGATGCTGGTCTAGTAGATTCATAAAAGTATCCGTCCATTCATCATTGCTGATCTAGCTTAAATCACATTTACTGTTAACTTAAATATATTTTTACCTACTATTCTTTTTTTGCGGCTCGTATATCTGCTTATATTATTTTCTCAGCAGATGATTTTATAAGGCAAAATGAAAACTTGCAGGAAGTACAAACGATATTCTCTTTCAGGGGATTCTTAAACTAATCATAATCAAGTTGTGGTAATCACGTTTACATTATCACTAGAGGAAAGTTGATAATTTTGAGTTATTTTATTGTTAAACAATATGAAATTTAAAATATTTGTGAACATACCCATTAAGTTAAATTTTGCAATCATAATCATTAATTCTGTGTGATAAAAAAATATTTTTTGTTTATAATTTTCTTCGTATCTTCGTAAATTGTGTTTTATTACCGTACCGGAAGTTGACTAATCATTTCTTGGTACACCTGCGTAGATACCGCCCAGGTACACCCATGACAAGACTGACATCCCCTGCATTCACTTTACTACATTCACCCAGAGATAGCTGTTGTATACAGCTAGCTGAGTTTAGCGTACACACACATAGGCGAACTCTAGTTCACCACCATTTACTACCCTTTACACACGGCCACAAGAGATCTTTAAATTAGCAGTATTTAGCTTTATAACTCTCTCTCTCTCTCTCATCTTCTCGTCTCAGCTCTCCTCTCTCTCTCTCTCTCTCTCTCTCTCTCTCTCTCTCTCTCTCTCTACAGTATCGGCATTTTTCTGTTATTTTTAACCTCGGCTTGTATTTAGTTATGATTGTATGATTTATTCATTAAAAATTATGCTAGGAGAATACATAATTATAATCAAATGAGCTTCCTTACTATTTGGTGTTTGGTAGTTTATCGATTTTTTTTTATTATTAGCTTATCTGTGTTTTAACGCTTATGACGCCTCGATAATTTCTACTTTTATAAAGAGATTTCGATAAAAAACTGAAATCATAAGAAAAAAAAAGTAGTGGATTAGGATAAAAAGCCTGTTATTGTTTTTTATCATTACATTAACTGTAATCTAACTTTCTGTTTTAGTATTTGTATTGTTGTTTGTCTGCGCTAACTGAAATATGCCAACTATTTTTTATAAATAAGTATCACACCATTTTTATTTTTAAAAAATACGATAATTTTTTGAAGGAGACAATCCGGAGATCCTGTCCAGTTTCAAAAGAAATTTTGTTTTTACTTTTTTCATTGCTGTCGGATTTTCGAACTTGAGTTTCCACCGGAAATTAAATAACAAACGTATTTAAAATGACAAATTTTACTCATTTATCCTAACCAAAATATAAAGTGGTGCTGGGGGGCAGGTACCTGCATTGGCTAGTATAGAAATGATTATATTGTAGTCTAGAGAGAGCGCCAGTAACATTGAACCAGCACCTTGTAATACTTGAAATTTTAACGCCACAATTTCATCGTACTGTTTTTCGGTAATATGTTTCAAAGAAAATGGTAAGTTTGTCACCGTGCTTTTAGCGTTCCAAGTTTAAAGGAAATCATTGTAGATACTTTTCGAGAAAATTTCAATAAACTTAAAAATATTTTCTTTAAGTCCATTTTCGGTTAACTTAGTTTTCATCAAATTTGGAATTCTACCAACGCTCCTATTGTATAAACTAATATTATTTAGGTGGTAGAACCGTACACTGTACTGAAATAGTACTTTAGAGGAAAGTAACGCTACTGTGTTCCCAGAACTCCCCAAAAATCAATTTTGATTGGTAATTATGTGTGTAGATAGTATACGAAGTTTAAAGAAAAATCGTTAAAACTGTTTTCGAGAAAATCGCGGAAAAGTTAGAAAGCCAATCAGTGAAGTTGCACTCCGATTGATGAATTTTGCCCGAAACCTTCATGTCAGATGTTAGGTGGTAGTACCTGAACGGTTACCAAGTTTTAAATGTTAAGCGGTATGTAGTAAGAAACCTTACTAGTAATTGTATATTATAGCACGGCATCAGTTGTGGTACCTACACGGCTGTTAAGCTCCGTCCATTGCCAAAGCTTTCTATAGCTGTGCCGTATTTAACTTTGCCCGTAGGTTTCACAACTAAGTTACCGAGCTATACTATCTATATATGTAGCTATATAATTACGGTATAGCTTAGACTCGTAATTCTACCAAGTATTTTATAAATGACACATTTTCATATTTGGAATGTGATACTTAAATAAATTGCCCTTCTTATAATTAAATTATTTATTAACCGTGCAATATGTTGAAATGATACTGTAAGGATGATATATTTGACGCAACATCCATGAAAGACCGAGGCTTGCGGGGACGGCGATTTTCATTGGGGGCGTGTGGTAAGTACGCAGCGATTCCCACCGCCATTTAGTTCTGGCCTTCGGTGCCAATGTTCGCTAATTAAACTACTAAATATAGCTCCCCTGTTTTTCTCAAGATAATGCTGACTCAACCAATGTTTGCCTTCAAAGGAAATCCTTGCCCCCTGAATACTCACAACAAAAGACGAGAGTTTAGGGTCAGCCACTAAACCATGGCTTCCCTCTACATGGATTTTTTTTTAATTGCATCTCATTTCTGTTAAAAAGACAAAAAAAGTGGTAGATTCTCACCAACTCACCAAAAGTATGTTTTTTAAGTAACAATATTGAAATCAGTTGTTGTCTATAGTATTAACGCAATAAATGCCTTATCTTGAGTGTATCAACTAAATTTGCTCTGTACCTAAGTCTACGTTATTACACTGTTTTGACCAAAACATCCTGATGTTGGGCGAACGGTCGAAAGAAGCAGGCGGCTATCACGGAAAATATCTCTGATAATATAAGGATATGATGTTATTAATTTCTAGGTAAAATTGATTCATGATGAGTGGCAATAATAGAGTTTAAACAAATTTGTTCCGATATTTGGAAGAAAACTTATTTAATAAATTCGCATTTTCAGTAGCTAGATCTTGACGGAAAATTATTGTTGGTTCCTCTAAAAGTAAATCAAAATTGAACTTACTGCGATATTTTTTTTTTAGAATTGTAATGTTCAGGCATTAATATAGATATCCAACCTTCCAAATACCAACTCTCCTTGTCGTTAATGTTTCTACAACGACTAAATTACTTATTACGTAGAATGATAGATTTTTTTTTTTCTTGCGTAATGTCATAGTTTGAGGAAACATCTGTTTACAGATTATGTAATGGTTGATAGATTATGTAACTATGGAATGTCAATAGATTTGTGTTAAGTACTTTGAATGTTATCATCTTATTTAGGAAAATTTGTTGTGACTATGGTGCGTGTATTTTGGTAAAATTTATTTATTTATTTAATTTATCCATGAAACAGATTTTTTTTTTTTTTTTTGGAACAAATATATAGTTTATTCAAGTTTAATCTATAAGCCGAGAAGCATGCCCAAAAATAAGGGTTTTAGTTAGGTTCTCCTTAAATATTTATTCTATTATTTCGTGTTATTTAATAGGCTACCATAGAAAATTTGTTTATTAGAGATTGTGATCTCTTATCGCTCGTTTTTTTTGTGTGGGTTTCTACCGATTTCGGAACTTTTGTCCACGATTAGGTTCTGATTTAATCAATTTCTACATAATCTCGATAAACTGACTAGACTCGAATGATGAGGAAGTTAAGATTAGATTGTATTCCTGATTTATGTATATAATAATTCAACAACTAGTAATTACAATCCTTTTTATGGTAAATTTTTAGTTCAAATAAGTAAATAAGCGTACCGTTAGGCTATTAGTAAAAGTTGGGGATTAAGTCCGAAGATGACCCTGTGGATTTATACCAGCGTGGTAAGACCAGTGGTGACCCACGGGGCGGTGGTGTGGTGGACAAAGGCCTTGCAGGTGGGGGAGGTTGGGCGCTTGGAAGTGTTCGAAGGCTAGCTTGCCTGAGCACGATGGGCGCCATGTGACTACCTCCCACTGCGGCCTTGGAGGTTCTTTTAAACCTTCCACCACTCTACATCTACGATCAAGGCGTTGCAAGAGCAATCGTGGCTCGACTGCAACAGGGGCAAGCTCCCATTTATCCCAGGCATAGTGGGATATACCAGAAAATATGCGAGGAGTTGGAGGCAGACCCGATTCTAGGTCTGCCGTCGGATGTAATGACTCCTAGATACGACTTTCAAAAACCCTTCAAAGTCTTGATATTAGACAGAGGGGCATGGAAGAACGGGTTGCCAATTTCAGGCGAGTCTATGTGTACACGGACGGGTCTAAGATGGAAAAAGGAGTGGGAGCCGGCTTGTATGGGGCTCATCCGAGATGTAGTATCTCGATGAGCCTGGGAAGCCTAGCTACGGTGTTTCAGGCGGAGCTAGTCGCAATTCTTACCTACGCCGCCGAAATAAGAAGACGCAGAGTGCATAACTCCAGAATCGTCATTTATTCGGATAGCCAGGCTGCCCTGCGGGCACTTGCCTCGTGGGAGATCAGCTCAAGGCTGGTGTGAGATTGCCTAGGTGCACTTAGGGATATTAGTAGCCATAATAACGTCTTCCTGGTTTGGGTACCTGGGCATTCGGGCCACCAATGTAATGAGGCGGCAGATCGCTTGGCCCGGGAGGGTTCCATTGGAACACTTATAGGGCCGAACCGTTCTGTGGTGTCTCAAGATGCCTCAGGAGTGCATCCATCAGGACATGGATGCACGACCGATCAAGGGAATGGTGGGTTAAAACCCCAGGCCAGAGGCAGGCGAAAACGTTTATTTATAGCTACTCGCCCAGGCTAACTGCAGAATTACTCCAACTAGGCCGGGTGGCCATAAGGATGGCAGTTGGCGTTCTCACTGGCCATTGCAGACTTAATAAGCACATGCATCGCATGGGCCTGGCATCGGATAGCCTACATAGGTTTTGTCAGGAAGAAGAGGAAACAGCACTGCACGTGCTATGTCAGTGCGAGGGGCTAGTATGGCTGAGGTATCGCCTCTTCGGAGAAGAAAAGCTACAGACCTTAGCCAGGGGCCCCTCTCGGGTCTACTAAGTCTATTAAGAGAGAGGGTGCTCAAATTGACCACCTGGGGAGACCTCCCCAGACTCCACAGTTCGATGAAAAACAGTACGGGGGCCGGGTCTCCAACTTAGGGGGTGCCACAATAGACCCATGGGGGTCGCGGTGGCGGAGGCTGAAGAGCCAATCCCCCCAAAGAATCTAATCTCTCTCTAGGCTATTAGAATAGCCTTGGAACTTGGAAAACAACTTTGATTTCTTAGTTTTCTGAAAAATGATACTGTGCCGAGTTAGTGGTTTATACTTTGCCATTTAAATTATGTTATCAGGTTAATAATGTTTTTTTTCAGTTGTTTTGCTATTGTACAAAATTTGTTTTTACTAAGATTTTATCCGTCGTAACATGCTTCTTTTTCTTAGTACTGATCGTTTTCCAATTTTCATCCGAAGTTCGTATAGAGAGTTGACTTCAGCTTTAAGTTTCTGAATGTGGTGCAAATCAGAAACTGGTCAACTTGATGTCAACTCTCTACATGAATTTGAACCATACATACACACATACATATATATTATATATATACACTTACAGATAGAGAGAGAGAGAGAGAGAGAGAGAGAAGAGATGAGCGAGAGAGAAGAGGGATGAGAATCCATAACCGGTCAGAACCAACAAAAAGAATAATAAAATCTCAGATGCGTCTGTTTTATTATTTCTGACTGATTACTGACTGATGGATTTTAATCCATCTGGCTCTGACAAGAGTTTGATTCATCAAGTTCATGTTGAGAGTTGACTTTCAAGTTCCTGTGATACACCACACTGACTGATTGATTTATTGATTAGGGCCTGTATGGAGATAATGTTATTCACTTAACAGATTTAAGTACATTTGTCTTTCCACCGCTTAGATTTGATGACAAGACAATGAAGTATTTTTGGTATTTGTAATCTTTCCAATCTTAATATATTTTATTTTTTACAGGGTGGTGGAGGAGGACCACAGGAGAATCTTTCAGCATTGCAAAGGGCAATTGATTCAATGGAAGAGAAAGGATTGCAAGAAGATCCCAGATATTCGCAATTATTAGCATTACGTGCTCGTCAAGCTAATATGGAGCCTCCACGACCGCCACAGGTATCTTTTATACTTCTGATAGAGAAGTTTGTTGTTATGCATTGATGAAAAATATGGTTATCAAATTTTTTCGTTTATTTTTTTTTAGGCTGGATTTGGGAATGAGACAGGACCGGCTGGTCCGGCTAAACATAGCTTCAGTACTTCCCAGTTACAACAATTGAGGGTTCAAATAATGGCCTATCGACTGTTGGCTAGGAACCAACCTCTTTCACAACAACTAGCTCTGGCAGTGCAAGGAAGTAAATATATCTCTAACAATTTTTTGACCACAATTTTTCTAATGTAAGATGACACTTTTTTTTTTAGTTTAATTATTTTCACAAGGATTTTTTGCTTTTTTACATACTAAGGGGAAACAGGAGATGCAGCTAATTCCAACGGAGTTATGCAGCAACCTATGAGAACACCAGGGCCGCCTGGAGGTCAACCACCCATGCAGTCTCCAATGACAGGTCAGATGGCTCCACCGACAGGACCAGCACCGACCGGAGGATTGAGACCAACGGCACCCCAACAGACCCAAATACGTCAGCCGGCTCCACAGCCGGGCCTGAATACGCAGCAGACTGTTGTACATCAACCGCCTTCCGCAGCACCTGTTCAACCACCAACAACGGCTCTTAAACAAAATCGTATTACCACAATGCCTCGTCCACTAGGTCTTGATCCAATTCTTATTTTACACGAAAGAGAAAACAGGTACGATAACTGAAAGTGTTTTAATATTTAAATGTATTCATTATCACTTAATAGTGTGGCATCATGGGACACTTCGTTAAAGGTCTAGGTCTTGGATTATAAGTTTCAAATATGAATGAATACAAATTTCCAGAAGACCATAACCATCAGTTGGTAGTCGACGTAAAGTGCACTTAAAAAAATAGGCATTACTTAATTAGTTGAGTGGTTAGTGGCGCGGACCCTCAATGCTGGGATGTATTGTGGTACAGGGTTCGAGTCCCGATCTTGGCCTTCCATTTTAATTGAGTATTAATGTGAGTAAAACATAGTAGAGTATGTTGGCAATCCGCCTCCGTCCACAATACCTAATAGATAGCCACATTATGGTAAAAAATAGGCATTATTTTTTGTCTAATTACAAAGTAAAAAAAACTTCTGCTCAACTCTTGCTCTCGTCTTTAATGTTCAATCGATTTGATGATCAGTGGATTCCCGCTGATCTCTCATCTAGGGTAAAGGGGGGCGCAAGGTTAGTTAATTGCGAGAATTCTTAAACTGTGTAGCGAAGGGAACCACGGCATGCTGACTACAAGTATTCCAATAAAAAAAATCAAAATTTCAAGATGATAACCTTTCTGTTACACAGTGCTAAACTGTTTAACCATTGCAGGGTTGCAGCACGTATCGTACACAGAATGGAAGAATTGTCAAATTTGCCGGCTATTATGCCTGAAGATCTGAGAATTAAGGCTCAAATTGAGTTAAGAGCGTTGAGGGTATTGAATTTCCAGCGACAGTTGCGAGCGGAAGTAGGTTATTTGAATTAATATGGTTTTTAGAAATAGCAGGGCATTTCTGTTTATTTAATTTTTTTGTAGGTTATTGCCTGCACTAGAAAAGATACAACTCTGGAAACAGCTGTAAATGTTAAAGCCTATAAGCGAACCAAACGGCAAGGACTTCGTGAAGCTAGAGCCACTGAAAAATTAGAAAAACAACAAAAGTTGGAAACAGAAAGAAAGAAACGACAAAAACATCAGGTTAGGATGGAAAACTCTTCAGGACAAAAGCGCGGCTGCACAACTTCATTGTGTTGCTGCTACTTACACAGCATTCTTATCAATCAGAAAAGATATTGTTTAAATATATAAATAAATTTATATTATATATTAAAAATAAAATAAAAGAGGAAAACATTATAATAGAGAGAACATAAACAACAGTATATACAATATAAAACAATTTATCAAGCACTAGCTAATATCGTAATTCTAAATACAATAGTTTAAATAATTCAAACCTAAATTGATTTATCGTCCATATAAATGAAAGTTTGAAATTCCCAGAGAATCAGAAATATTTCTGTCAGGTTCAGAAGTGATTCTGCCAAGGTTGCCAAGTGATTTCAGTCTACTCCGACCTCGTCAAAAAATTTGCTAGTCAGCCTGAGTGTAGTACCGCGAGACCCAAACCATAATCCACTGACATGCAATTTCCTCCTATAGTGACATGCATACTCTTCTCGACACATTATTGTATAGCTCTGCTTTTTTTTGTTTATTTTCTCTGCCTGGTTCTTGTCCTTTTCATAACGAATGGAATGATCTATAATCCAGGCAAGCCTTATACTGGTGGAAGGCAATAATGTCGGCGAACCTATTGGAACCTTCATCATAAACTGCATACATCTCCTCCAAATATTTGTGTAGCCCTTCTCTGCCAAAAGCTTCATTATTCTATGTTTGGCGTTAAGGTGGCGGCATGTCACAAGGAGCATATCTGGGCAACTACTACCATGGGAAGGTGTTTCATTCTCCCTGCCGCATTTACGACAGTGGGGCCAATATCTCCTGTAACTTGCTTCCAACTCCAGGAACACCACGTACTGGAGCGTAATTAATATTTAATTTTAGGGCATTGGTCCATACTGATCCGGAATGAAGTGTTTTGTTGAATTCCGGGTTGAAGTGTTAGCTTTCGGGTTATCGCAAAAATGATGGACTCATTAATCTATTTGCCTAATTCTATTTACCTTGCCTAATTTACCTTGAATAGAACTGCCACCAAATCTTACCAGAAACAATCTTAACCGAGTTATTACAAAGGAGTGAAGTTACGCTATTCCTCAAACTGATGAAATGCCCCTTGCCTCCAATGTTCTCGCAATACTGTCGAATGCACTGGTCACATCCAAGAATACCGTAGTGCTTTCCTTCTTGTTGACCTTGGCGTCTTTCATTATTGTATCGATTTTCCTTGCATTATGTGGCACCCAGGACACCCTTAACAAAGCCTCGCTGGCAAGGATGGAATGAAATTTGCCGCCCAGCCATTAGTTCAATGTCTAAGACTAATGAAAATACGATGTATAATCGGGTATGTATTAATGGGCCGGGGCGGGTGTTGGTGTAGTGGTTGTGAGCATGGACTTCTAAGTGGGAGGACCCCAGTTCGAGTCCCGCGTATAACTGCTAAATTTTATATTGGTATGAAAAATGTTAACAGTAAAGTAGGTAGGTATTGGACGTTAAGCCCGCCTGAAAAAATAGTAATGGGCCTCCATGATCACTCTTCGCTGGCTTGACTTTACCCTTATGGACGAGGATATTGTGACCAATAGATAAAGGCTCAGGAACATAAGAATTTCTCAAAATGATCTCGATTACTGATTTTAGAATTTGAGCCAATTCAATAACAATTCTATTTAATCCCTCTAGTATTTATAAATCTCCCTTCAGCCCGGTGACCAGCCCCATCGACGAGGAGGCAGGAGATCCTTCACAACTGTTTATTTGCTGTTTCCGTTCATAATAAATTTGTATTGCAAGCACTACTTTATCAGTAAATAATTCATAATAATTTTGAAGAATATCGCTTTTTTTTAGTTTATACATCAACGGTTATGCGGCAATTACTATCAAATGTGAGGGCACGGGGCCAAATTATTATTATAATTATATTATTATTTTATATATATTACATATAATTATTATTATATATATATATTAACTTAAATATTCAGTTTAAATTAATAATTCATAAGTTATTGTGGAATTTTGTAAAAATAAAGCAAATTATGAAATTTTTATAGGAATATTTGAGCTCTGTTCTGCAACATTGCAAAGATTTTAGGGAATATCATAGGAATAATGTAGCCAGGATTGCTAGACTGAATAAAGCTGTGATGAACTATCATGCAAATGCAGAAAAGGAACAGAAGAAGGAACAAGAGAGAATAGAAAAAGAACGTATGAGAAGATTGATGGCAGAAGATGAAGAAGGTTACAGGTGAACACTTAATCATTGTTATTTCTTTTTTTTGTATAACCACCGTATATAATGTTTTTAAAAATGATTTATAATAATAATATCATTATTCAGGAAACTTATTGATCAGAAAAAGGATAAGAGATTGGCTTTCCTTCTTTCTCAAACTGATGAGTATATTGCCAATTTGACTGCTTTAGTGGAACAACATAAAATTGAACAACAACGGAAACAAGAACAGGAAGAGCAGAAGAAAAGAAAGGTAATGGATACATAATATATGATTTAAAATAAAATTTCGTAGAAGTTAAAATTTATTTGGGTAGGATATTCGGTGGTCGAATATAATAGCAGATTTCAGTAACCATAACGACCAAAAAAAACGTTTTTTATGTGGACCACTCAGAAAGTTTGAGATATATGAAAATGATTATCTTTTTCAGAAAAAGTTCCTCACACTCACTTTAGGGTGTCTTATTTCCACAATGCCCTCATAAGATCACATAATTGTTGAATCAATTTCCTCTTCCAAATTAAACTGTCGGCCCCGCTAAAATGTCTTTGATCTTGAGGAAGATACAAAAATCTCAATCGAATATTAAGGTGATGAATTTTAAATTTATTTCATCCCCTTGGCAACAAAAAACTTGCCAGTCTGGCATTACGAGAAGAGGCATTATCAAAGTTGGAGCATTAAGCTTCTTAAGTCCAGAGCGCCGAGTGTTTGAGGCATGCATACTGTAGTGTACCACTTTGTTATCAATAATCTTCTGCCCTTCTAACTTAACGCCCTCTCTAGTCCAGAACTTCAGAAGAAAACTGCATATATTATTCTTTACTTTTTCCAAAGGCACGCTGTTTTCTGGGAGTGATTGTTATTTGCTCAGTTTCATGAACCAGTAATACTTTATTCCCATGTTATACCGTTGTAAAACTGTAAGTACATTTCGTCCAGTTGCTATTTTAGAAATACTTTGGAGGTTACTTCAGCCATTCAAAATTTTGAGGATTACTTTGCCAATTCCCACCCATTTGGTCTTAATGGTGTAGATTGTGCTGGCTCTGATGCATTATGAACCTTGTTATCAGTTCAGATGTACATCTTGAACTAGCCTCTTATCATTTTTTTTAACAGCAGCAATATTTGCAGATATGCTTCCACTGCGATTTTTTTCAGTGAGGGAAGCGGACCGCTATTAAATTCAACAAACCACCTAAATACAATTGCGCTAGATGGAGCTTCAACACTAAAGGCTTTTGCGAACGTTGTATGCACTGAGCGTCTTTCAAGCTCTAAAGCTCTGTATTTAAGTTCCATATTTTTCAGATTGAAAAATTATTTCACTGACATACTGATTAAATGAAAATACTGGTTGATACGAATAAACAAAGTTCTAATTTACCTACTTCTGTTTTTCTCATCTCAAAACGTTCTGAATGACTTCATAAATAAAGAAGTCCCAGTTTTAGAATTCAGAAATAATTTAGCTAGTTTTTTTTCTGTTTCATATTATATATCTTGATAAAGTAAAATTTCAATTTCTCAAGGCTAATTTGTTTTGGAGTACTTATTATTCTTTATAAATGTGATTTTTTTTTTTTCTAATGTATGCAATTTTATTCAGAAGAGGAAAAAGAAGAAGATCGATGGACCGGAGGGCGCGGTTGAAAATGATGAAAGTTCGCAAATGTCTGATTTGCATGTAACTGTGGTTGAAACGTCCACTGGTAAGCATATTTTTTACTTAACATTCGATTTCATTTTGTGCAATTTAAAGTACTTACTAAAATATTTTTACTGTTATTACAGTAAAACAATTTTAAGTGAAGATATTTCATATATTTAGCTGGAACGGCTATAAAACCAAATCCACTGCAACCTAGCATATCTGTTTAGAGGCATCTATGAAGGTATAGTGATTATGGGAAATAGAGTTTGCCTGTAGCTACACTAACCTGCATTATAGACAGTGTTGTTCGTGTAGTCAGGTTGTGATACTTATAAAGATACCAGAGTCCCTGAAGAAGTATGAAGCTATTCACATCCTCTTTTATGGGGAAACAATTTATAGGTAGTCATATGATTAGAATAGCCTACGAAATTTGTTTTTCATTGGCTGTCTTTTTCTCGGATTCGAGTTGTCAAATCCTATCAAATTATATACCAATTACGCCCCACTAAAATGAGGTACCGGGTACTGATTGTCACTCGCTTGAAGACGTTGGGTCCCTCTTCCGCAAATGCGGCAGGGAGAACGAAATCCCAGCCCGCGTTTCCGGGCACTGTCCTAATAACATGTTTGCCGCCTCCGTAGGGTTAAGCACACCTTGCTGGAGCTGCTAGGTGAACGTGACTTCATTTGCCACAAAGAAGTATGCTGCGATGGCAGGGATGGATCTACTCATTCCGCTGATATAGTGCCTTCTGCAAAAAAAAAGGAAAAACCTCCATGATCCTGGATCTGACATGCATCTTCCATGCCTCTACATTTTCTCTTCCTAAAATAGTCAACGTATATTTTTGGAGAGGACAAGAGGGACAGGGGAATTTTCAAATCCTCAGATGCCTCCTTTGCCAAACTGTCCGTTCTTTCATTACCAAATTCTCTTATATGAGTTTTAATTTTATTAAGTTTTAATTTTATTAAATACAACTAGGTGTGTTTGGTTTTAACAGAATATGTCAAAAACGAAGGATATAATCGCAGGAAGCTCAAAATAGGTATTCCGTTATGGTATTATTACTGCATCAGGCACCTATGGTTTCGGGCAAAATCCTCAACCGGAAGTTTTATTGACTTTCTAGAAAAGACTTTTATCTATTTTGTTTAAACTTCGTATACTGACTGCATAAATAAATACGTATCACTTTTATTTGAAACATTTTTCTAGGAAAATTGATTTTTTGCGGGAACAATAAGTTAAGCTTTTTTTTTTTTTTTTTTTTTTTAGCGGGGGGGCCAACGCACTGCGACCTTGAGCAGGTCTATTGTGCTATGCCCCCTGGGTGCCACAGGCTTGCCCATAGCACCCGAACGGATGCCCAATTGAACATGCGTTCTACAATATCTCCATCAGGTTGAGGTCCCTGAGGAATCCTAATACCCTGACGGGCTCTAGAGAGGGTATATCCCCCTCCTCCACCTGGTAGCTACCCAGGTTCCTGAACCTTCTCTGAGTGGCAGCCTCGCAGTCTGTTAGGAGATGTATTGGAGTTTCCTCCAACTCCCCACAGAATCTGCATGAGCTGTCACTTTCCAAGCCCAGCTTCGCCAGGTGTCCTCTAAGTCGGCAATGCCCCGTGAGGAAACCCGTAAGTACGCGGAGCTTGTTCTTACTCAATCCAATGCAGGCCTCCGACCTCCGTTGGTTATAATTTCCCAAGCAGATCTTGGCCTGCCGCAACCTGGGGAGGGAGTACCAGAGTTGAGATCTCTTCGTCTCCTCTTCCTTCTTAAGTTCCTCTAACAGACACTGGTCGCTAATCCCATAAAAAGGTTCCGGCCCCAAAAGTGGTGTCATAGCGCCTATCTTGGCCAGGGCGTCGGCCGTCTCATTCCCTTCAATGCCAACATGCCCCGGCACCCACCAAAGTGCGACTTTGTTCCTAGTGCCCAGATCGTTTAGTTTATCTAGGCATTCCCAAACCATTTTAGAGTTAATAACTGGTGCACCCAGAGCTCTGATGGCTGCTTGGCTATCGGAAAGGATTACAATCTCCCGATTCCTATATCCCCTATCGAGGTTAAATTGAACGCATCTTCCAATAGCGTATATCTCCGCCTGAAAGATGCTGGGAAATTTACCCATGGGTTCCGAGTGCTTGATCCTTGGACCAACCACCCCTGCCCCAGTCCCCTCGAGGGTCTTCGACCCATCAGTATACCATTTTATGGCATGTTCCTTAATGCCCAACAGAGCGGATCCTTCGCTCCACTCACTTTTGGTGCCCAGCTTCGACGAAAAATTTTTTGTGAAGCTATACTTCTTAACCATACCATCCCTAGGGAGGTGCCAGATGAGGGAGCCCAAAGGTGAGAATACCACCTCTCTAACCCCCAGCCATCCCTCCCCTCCTGCACCACCCCTAGAGATCCTAAAAAGGGCCCCCTTCGCCGCCCTTTCCACCACTAGGTGCAAAGGTGACAGATTGAGGATAACCTCCATCCCGGCGGTGGGGCAAGTCCTCATAGCCCCCGTCATGCACAAGCATGCGAGCCGCTGTACCTTGTCAAGAGTTCTCCTGACCGATACTTCTTTGGTCTTTCCAAACCAAGCCACCGCGCCATAGGTGATAACTGGTCTCACCATCATGGTGTACATCCACCGTAGGATTCTCGGGGGGCATCCCAAGTTAAGCTTTACTAAAGTACCATTTCAGTAGAATTTATAAGTTCTACCATCTATATAAAATTGAAGTACTGTAGAAGCATTGCTACAATTCCAAATTTGAATAAAATCTGTTAACCGCAAGTGCGAATTTACGGAATAGATTTTAGTGTTTTTTGGACTTTTCTCGGAAACAGCTCCCATTTTCTTTAAACTTGCAATCCTCATTGCACAGAACTTATCACTTTTATTTGAAACATTTTCCGAAAAAATCTGCGGATTGCATTTCAAATGATAAATTTGTTGCTCCACCTCTACCCTACCACCTCAGTACTTATCTTAGGACAAACTGATTCCAAGATCAAAGATTAAGTGCCATGTTTAGAAATGTATTAGGTGGTTTAAGAGAAAGTTATGTGAGTGTATCACACCAGATTTTATTTTTTGTCCTATAGGAAGACAACTTCAAGGTGATGATGCACCTTTGGCTAGCCAATTGGGCGCCTGGCTTGAAGCAAATCCCGGCTGGGAACCACTTGAAGATAGTGAAGAAGAAGAAGAGGAAGAGGATGAAATTGAGGAAGACGAGGGTGCGTATATTTAAAAAATAAATTAAAAAAATGAGCTTTTGAGTAATTCGGTAAAAAAAAAGGATTGTAACAAGAACATTTTTTAACAGAAGCTAAGGCGAACAAGAAACTGGCCACGGAAGATGAAGTGAAGACAGTTATCAAGAAGGCTAAGGTTGAAGATGATGAGTATAAAAATACTACTGAAGAACATACTTACTATAGGTAAAAAAAAAAAAAAAAAAAAAATGATAAAACAAAGAAATATCTATTTGACATTTCCTAAATTTTATATTACTAATCTCGAAATGTATTTATATAAAAATTTCAGCATTGCTCATACGGTGCATGAAATAGTTACTGAACAAGCATCAATCATGATTAATGGTAAATTGAAGGAATATCAGATCAAAGGATTAGAATGGTTGGTATCTTTGTACAACAATAATCTCAATGGAATATTAGCGGATGAAATGGGTCTTGGGAAAACTATTCAAACTATTGGTCTTTTAACATATTTAATGGAAAAGAAAAAAGTCAATGGGCCTTATCTTATTATTGTACCTTTATCGTAAGTATTATTCATTTTTATTTAATTATTAACTAGTAACTCAAGATGATGTGTATAAAGCGAGTTTCACGAGTAGATAAGGTCCAGTGGAGTCCATCTGTAAAAATATGAAAATGATGGTGAGATGAGAAAGACAAATGAGATAGTTGAGCTAGAATTTATGTGGGGTTATATGCTAAACCCACGCAGTTGCGCACATTGGTAACGACTCCTGCATTCTACGTTTATGTGCTAGTCTTGTTTGCTAGAATACCCGCAAGGTCGTCAAGATACAAAAGATATTCCATTTCCCACCATTATTATAGGAGTTATCTAATGCTGAATTTTTATTTTCTGCGTCTGTTGGTGGATTAGTTAAATTTATATACAGTAAAATTTCTTTTGAATTTTATTTCTTTTGCCGCCTTCACCACTTATTATTATTTTAGTATAAGGCGCATCGACATCTATGGTCATTTGCGTCCGGAGCCTTCTGAGTGCACTGCCAGCCTCCAGACAGTGTTCTCACAACATTGGCCATCACCGGTCAGTGAGGAGGTAAAGAGGCTCCTAGGAAGAGAAAATCTAAGGGTAGCACGACTGGATTCGAACCCGGGAATCACCGTGTTGCTAGCCAATGCACTACAACTGAGCTAATCCCTTCCCTTATTATTATTATTGCGGCATAGTAAAAGCTGGTGGAATCTATCGCTTAGTTTGGAGGCGTTATCATGTCCCTACTCCTGACTATTGCATGTGGGACTTGCACTAATTTAAGTTTTAGTATATCCTTTTATTGTATGAGCATAATCCAGTTACTTTTATTATTACTTGTCTATGCAGAGGGACCGAATCCTACACTATCCAAAGCCCCACTGGGCCCTATATAGCCACCACAAGTACTTTTTTTAATTTGATAAAAACACACACCATGATGGACGTTCCTGAACTTGCGCTTATACCCGCCCGTAATAACCCTCCAAATAATCACAAATTCCATCTTAATGGAAGTTTGGCGCCAAACTTTGTATTTCCCCCAGTACTCTTATTCCTGGGGTGACAGCAACCTAAACCTAAACTCACCTGCAATAGAAATAAGAACCCATTTATTCCTTAGCTAAAATCAATTAAAATTTATTTACACATATTCATTCATCAGTCAAGCAATAAATCCCAATCAGCCATACTACCCAACCAGATTGAACTCTTCCACTAGTAATCCCACGTGACTCTTCGTGCCAGAGCGTCCTCTGCGAAACGCCGGAACACCACATATGCTGACGAATTCTCTAATAAAAGCGGCAATCCCAAAGTAATTATCCAATTTGTAAATAATACAATGAAATTGCCACTCATTAACTATACATATAAAGAGAAGTTCCCAACTTATTCATCAACGCAGAGCCGAAACTACTGAAGCTAGAAACATGAAATTTAGACGTAGGTGACATAGAAACTCACTAAGAAAAGATTTTTCGAAATTCGACCCCTAAGGGGGTGATGAGAGTGTCAAAGTTTGTAAAAAACTTTAAAAAATAAATAAAAGGCGATTGAAAGGGGTAAAATCACGTATTTAAAGAACTCACTTATTTTAGAACATATCTAAAAAACTCTAGAAAGCGTAATACGAATTTCAAACGGAAGAAGACGCGAGCAGTAGCTAGTTTTATATAGACAAAAAATAAATAAGTTATCAGAAAATAAAGCTTCCTTTTTATCACAATCACGAACTGGATAAGATTATTGACATTGGATCTCATTTTTAAGAACAATCTCTAATGATATGTATTGAAACGAAGAGTAGAACGAAGGAACTGTTTGTATAGATTAGATTCAAATAACTTCCTATATTTTTTTAACTTCCGTATGATTTTTATTTTTTATGCGAACAGTTTTTTTTAGGGAAATCTGCATTATCGCATGGAAAATTTTCTGCTTCGCTTTTTCAGTTTTATGCCCGAAACTATTTTATAGTTCTCCCTCGATAATTAGGAAAGCTTCTTGCTAAATTTTCAGTTGAATTCATTTGGGCAGTTCATCCGATGTTATTTCAGACGGAAAGAAATCACTTTAACTTCATTTATAAACATTATTTTTTAAATAGTTAATTTCCTTTCAGAACGCTATCTAATTGGGTTCTTGAATTTGAGAAATGGGCGCCTTCAGTATTTATAGTAGCTTATAAGGGATCACCGGGGATGAGAAGAACTCTACAATCGCAAATGAGGTCTACGAAATTCAATGTACTTCTTACAACTTATGAATACGTTATAAAAGATAAAGCAGTGCTTGCTAAGGTAATAAGGAAACTCATTTCTTTTCCTTTTATTAATGGTACATTGTCAGAATTGAATAATCCATTATCGAAATTTACAGATACATTGGAAGTACATGATAATTGATGAAGGACATAGGATGAAGAATCATCATTGTAAATTAACTCAAGTGTTGAATACACATTATATAGCACCGCACAGACTACTACTTACTGGTACTCCATTACAAAATAAATTACCAGAACTTTGGGCCTTACTCAACTTCCTTCTGCCATCTATTTTCAAATCGTGTTCCACATTTGAACAATGGTTTAATGCTCCTTTTGCCACTACTGGAGAAAAGGTAACATGGCAAGTCTGGTACAACTTTGTTATGCCATTTACATGGATGCAATTTCAATTATTTTGTATTTTATATTGTTATTAGGTGGAACTGAATGAAGAAGAAACTATATTGATCATTCGTCGTCTTCACAAAGTATTACGTCCTTTCCTGTTGAGAAGGTTGAAGAAAGAAGTAGAAAGTCAATTACCTGATAAAGTGGAATATATTGTTAAATGTGATATGTCTGGGTTACAACGTGTCCTATACAGGTAACTAAGACCACATAAATCATTTCTAGAATGAATAACAAGGCTTAATATTATCTCCTCATAAACAATTGCTGGGCGTTAGGGACATGAATTATCTTCATGTATTAGGGACATGTATTTTCAAACATGTTTATATGGACTTTTTCAGACATATGCAGAGTAAAGGTGTACTGCTGACTGATGGTTCGGAGAAAGGCAAACAGGGCAAAGGGGGTGCGAAAGCTTTAATGAACACCATAGTACAGCTGAGGAAACTTTGCAACCATCCATTTATGTTTCATCATATTGAAGAGAAATACTGTGATCATATTGGTTCTCAAATTGGTGGAGTTTCTGGGTATGCCAAACTATATTTCACAAATCAATTAGACATTAAATAAAAAAAAGGTTCAGATTTTTTATTATAAAAAGCCTATTGTTTCAGTCCAGATTTATACCGTGTTTCTGGTAAATTCGAACTACTCGACCGTATCTTACCAAAACTGAAAGCTACTGGACATAGAGTGTTGCTCTTCTGTCAGATGACCCAGCTGATGACAATTATGGAAGATTATTTGAATTGGCGTGGTTTTCTATATCTTCGTCTTGATGGTACCACAAAATCAGAAGATAGAGGAGATCTTCTTAAAAAATTTAACAATCCTGAAAGTGAATTCTTTATATTCTTATTGTCAACAAGAGCCGGTGGTCTGGGACTTAATTTACAAGCTGCTGACACTGTCATTATTTTTGATTCTGATTGGAATCCACATCAAGTCAGTATTTGGTTTATTAATTTCCATGTCTAGCATTTTTTTTTTTTTTAAATGCGAGGGTCATTCAGTAAATAATGAGAAAAATCGCTGTAGCTCAAAAATGATTTATTTAATCAATACAAACTTTGGCTACTGTTCAACTTAGTCCACAGCAACATTTATACACTTGTCCCATGGTTCTTCTATTATGTGTATGCATCTGGCACAAAATTCTTTGGGTTAATCTCGAAGCCTCTTTTGCATCTAATTTTTAACTTCTTCATTGGATTGAAAGCGTTTCCCATGTAGAGCCTCTTTAAGGGGTCCAAACAAATGGAAGTCCGATGGGGCGAGGCCGGGCCGTAGGGGGGATCTGGAAGGATCTCCCCCCTCACTTTTTCTTGGTTTAGTTGCGGGCGTCCATAAGTTGTCTTTAAACCCATCTCGCACAAGTTTTCTTGTACTACAGCTTATTCTGAATAATGTTATGGACAGTTCCAACACTAGCGTGCACTTCGTCAGGTATTCATTCAACAATAATACGCCTGTTGTCCTGAATTAACGCGTTAATGCGAGATTCGAGGGAGGAAGTTGCAACTTCAACCGGTCGTCCACTTCGTCGCTCGTCACAGACACATACACGGCCACTTATAAACTGTTCTATTTGTAAACGTTCGAACAGTTCAAACAATTATTCCCATACACTTTCAACATTCTTTCGTGGATGTCACTGCTTTTGCTACCCTCTGCAGCTAAAAATCTAATCACTGAGCGTTGTCCTTCGAGTTGCAATGCTCGAACGGTCTCGCCATTGTTAACAGAATACATTTGAGGTTATGCTTACCAAATACTCTCTAACAGCTGATGAGGAACGAAGTACAAGGATGCCAACTTGACGCACTGAAACTATTGTAAAGAAACCGTTTCTGAGCTCGAGCGATTTGTCTCTTACTTATTGAATGACCCTCGCATATTACTTAAACTTATTTTTTTAAATTTTTATTAAATCAGGATTTACAAGCTCAAGATAGAGCGCATCGTATAGGACAACAGAATGAAGTCAGAGTATTACGTCTGATGACTGTGAATTCAGTAGAAGAACGTATATTGGCAGCTGCCAGGTACAAATTAAATATGGATGAAAAAGTTATACAAGCTGGTATGTTCGATCAGAAATCAACAGGCTCGGAACGTCAACAGTTCTTGCAGAGTATACTTCATCAAGATGATGCTGATGACGAGGTACGATATTCAGCAGATGAGTTTATTTAAATTGATGAATTTACAATTATGATGGATTTCATTCATCGATTAAGTAAATATATTATTATTTAAATTTTAAATTTAATAATTATAGGAAAATGAAGTCCCAGATGATGAGACCGTCAATCAGATGATTGCAAGAAGTGAAAATGAATTTGAAACATTCCAAAGAATGGACCTGGAAAGGCGGCGAGAAGAAGCGAAATTGGGTCCAAATAGGAAATCGAGGTTGGTGGAAGAGGCGGAACTTCCTGACTGGCTAGTCAAGAATGATGATGAGGTATGTTATCCGAAATTATATTTTCTGAGGTTTCTTTTCAGAAAATATCATGTTATCGAATAGTAAGGTGTATACAGAAAATCTCAAAAACGAAAAATTACAGGAACTTTAAATATGGCATTCAGTTATACAATAAATATTTCAATACATGCTACACTCATGTAAATGAATGAAATGTTTAAAAAAAATTTCCAAGACAGTTTATTTTAGTGGGCACTGAGGGGGAAGGTGTTACAAGTTTTCTCTGCAAAGGGCTATTTTTTCCTAAATAATTTTAGTGTTTATTAAATATAAAGTACAATTCTGAATTTAAGTTGGAAGTTATTGTAAGATAAAGTCATGGTGAGGGCAGCATACTGCAGTAGGTTTTTTTCTAAAATAATTCCCTAGTTTTGTATTAATTACAAAACCATATAGAGGAAAGTGGATTAAATCTTTCTTCTTTAAGTAATAACACCTGCGCTAATACTATTACACCATGCGACCCTGAAAATTAGTGTAATAGTGTTCCATTGGGCAGACTCTTCTAAGCTCATTTTACACACACATACACTCACTTACGGACGACGAAAAATGAAGAAACGAAAGAATTGTGCTACTTAAAGCTTGGAAAGCATTTTAGAATTTGTGCGCTTCGCATCTAATTTTCATTATTGATTGTTTCAGGTGGAGCGATGGACTTACGAAGAATCAGAAGTACAAATGGGGCGGGGTAATCGGCAAAGAAAGGAAGTTGATTACACAGACAGTCTTACTGAAAAAGAATGGTTGAAGGTATTTTTTTTTTTTACAAATAAGAGTCATATTAACAAAAATGATTCTTTATTTTAAGTGAAATAAAATAATTTTAATGACAATTAAGTTATAATTGAAATTGATTTCATTGAATTTCAGGCAATTGATGATGGTATTGATGACTATGAAGAAGAAGAAGAAGAAGAAGTAAAAGTGAGAAAGCGTAGAAGAAGACGTAAGGGAGACGATGACGATGATGAACCTGTAAAGAGGAAACGTTACTCAGCATCAGAGAGTAAACTGCGTAAACAGATGAGGACGGTGATGAATATTGTTGTCAAATATACTGATAGGTAAGGAGTCCGGCTCCAGTTTATTATAAATTTTGCAACTTGCTTTAATCTAATGTAATCTAGAAACTCGGGTCCTCCATAAAGGAGTTTAGACTTAGATAAGTGAGATAAGACACTTAGATAAGTTTAGAACTAGCAAAATAATATATTAATTTTTTATTGGATTATTTAGTGATTCAAGAGTTTTGAGCGAACCATTTATGAAGCTTCCATCCAGGCATAAATATCCGGATTATTATGAATTAATAAAAAAACCAATAGATATAAAGAAAATATTGGTCAAAGTTGAAGAATGCAAGGTAAATTGATAATTGTTTATATTTAGTTAACGATTTTATAATATTGACAGTATTTAAATTAATTTTTTCCTTCCAGTATGTAGATTTTGATGAACTTGAAAAAGATTTTATGCAACTTTGTAAAAATGCTCAAACATATAATGAAGAGGCTTCATTAATACATGAGGATTCGATTGTATTACAAAGTGTATTTACTAATGCTCGCCAGCGTGTTGAACAAGATAGTAATGAAACTGATGATGAAGGATCTAAAGGTAAATTATTTAAATGAACATTTTTTTGTCAGTTTTATGTGTTTTTGAAATATAAATTTGTTTCAGAGACATTTTCCGTGGTAGCCTGCTTCATTTTGTGGTCATCGACCGGTTTCGGGCGTTCGCCCATCTTCAGGATGCGTTTTTTAGACAGTGTGACAACACAGACTCGCACAGAGCAAAGTTAGTTTAACACTCGAGTGAGAGTGTGAAACTAACTTTGCTCTGTGCGAGTCTGTGTTGTCACACTGTCTAAAAAACGCATCCTGAAGATGGGCGAACGCCCGAAACCGGTCGATGACCACAAAATGAAGCAGGCTACCACGGAAAATGTCTCTGATGCTTTCCAGCACTGCGGAGCCAACCTCCACAACAAATATAAATTTGTTTATATACTTTTATACTGGGCTGCGTGAAATAGAATGGCTCAATAGCCGAACTTATGGCGTAGAAAAAAAGAAGTTTATAACCAAAGTTTAAATAATGAATAACCTAAGTTTAAGTTTATATTGTGAGAAAAAGTTAAAATGTGAGTCACGTGAATTATAATTTCAAAATTATATATTCTGCAGAAGTAATAAGAGAAAGTAAAAAACAAATCAGCATGTTGAATATGCGGATGGGTCAGCATATTAACCAATATTAACCTGCTAACAAAATTTAAATTGAAAACCTAATTACTGAAAGTAACAATCCTTGTTGCTGCTGGCACCGACAGATAGCTTGCCAGCAACGGGGAAAGTTCCCTGCACATGCTGGGTAGATTAACGTGCGCTTTCTGATATCGTATTCTATTTAAATGTAAACTTATCTGGTTTCGTCCTTTTTAGGAGCAGCTGAATTAGATGATAACGCATCAGATACTTCATCGGTGAAAGTGAAATTAAAATTAAAAGGAAGGCGAAGTGCCGGTGAATCAACTAGAGGACGTCGAAAACGTAAAAAATATTTAAGCGATGACGAAGATGAAGATGAAGAACCCATGGACTCTTCTTATATTTGATTTCTTTTTTAAAACAAAAAACTTTTTAATTTTTATTGTAAACAAATATTGTATATATTTAAGATTTTAGGTTAGGTAAAAATTAATTTAAAATTATTTTCTTGTCCTTTTTTTTTTTAAAAAAAAAAGTTTTATATCGATATCTTCTCTTTATTATCGCGGTTTTTATACTCGTAACAAAAAAAGTCATGGGCAGTTAAAATTATTTACAAAAAAAATCATTCCTTGTGGAAAAATTATTTTTTTAAATATTCAATTTTACATGAAAAAAGTTAAACAAGTTTCTAAAATTCGTTGTAATGAGTGCAATGCAGGCTACCCATTTGTGTTTGGCAATTTTACTTGAAATGAACTTCTTTTGGGAAATATATGTATTACTTATTTAGTCTTTCATTTTATATTTCCACCTTTTATGTTTTTTATCTTATAAAATGTAATATTTACAACCGTAATGAGGTTTTTTATCGTTTATTTATAAACGGTATTTTTAACGTTTCTTTACAATATTTGTCTTTAATTTTGTAACGATGACGACATTCGCAAATACAAAAATAAAAGCAACCAGAATTTTTTTTTTAGTAGCTATTATAATTATTTTTATCTGTTATTTTATCCGTTGTAGCATGCTTAATTATTTTGGTTCTGACCGGTTTCGGATTCTCATCTATCGTGAGAGTAATGTTTAGAGATGACTTCAACTGTCCGCTCAAGCACCACACTGGTTGATTGCAGCTATGACGGATAAAATCACAGATATTATCGGCGGTCCCAACTATATGATTATAATTTTCTTTGTTTATTTTAAAGATGTAAATTTTACATCATACATAATGTAAAATTTCTCAAACAAAACAATTTTGTTTGATTGAAGTTTATTCATAGCTTCAATAAAATTACAGTAAGGCTATCAATATGTAATATTTAAACATGGCCATAAAAAAAACTAAGCCTCCTGAAGAAAGCAATTAAATATATATTTTTCCACATTTAATTTTTTTTTATTTATTTATAATCCTCTACCCCTTCTTAAGGAAAAAAAAATCTGGTGTGATACACTCACACAACTTTCTCTTACTCCAGTTTTCAAACTTGTAGTTGACAAATTTTATAGTAGTGTACCAAATTTAATGAAATTTGAATGAAAACTGTTCAATAAAAGCGCACTTCCAGTTTACTAACTTTCTTGAAACTCGGAATTTTGGCCGTCTATTTATTTCTATTAATTTTGTCTGGATGGTAGAATTATAGTAATCAACATCAATCAATATATGATAGCACTTTAGACTATAAATATAACCCCTACCCCAAAAACCCGCTTAAATGAGTTTGCCTGGAGAAATGTTTCCATTAAAAGAAGGTAGCTCTTTATATGTGTAGTTCACATACTTAGGTTTAAAGAAAATCAATAGAACCGTTAGAAAAATAGCAGAACATTGGAAAATACTTTTTAGTAAAAACGCACTTCCGGTCTTCTGATTTTTTCAAACTCGGAATTTTAACAACATATTTAATACTAAATAATATTATCTAGATGATAGAATTGTATAATAAACTGAAATAGCACTTTAGAGCACAACCTAACCCCACCTCTCTCCCAAAAGTGCCCTTAAATGCATTTTCCCAGAGAAACGTTTCAAATAAAAATTGTAGATCCTTGTACGTGTAGTAGATATAACAACTTTAAAGAAAATGGTTGGAGCCATTTTTGAGAAAATTGCAAAAAACTGAAAAACCAATTAGTAAAGTGGAACTTCCGGTTGAGCAATTTTGACAGATAACGTACTGCCATAGTGATACCCAAATTTAATATCAAGTTCGAACTTCCTGCGGTTTTTCATTTCTGGGCTATGCTGTTCACATACACAAGACCATGTGCTAAAAACCCCTTTTTTGGACTCGGGGGACCTCAATACGGGTATTTCCAATGAAAACCCGAAACGAAAATTTGACACGATTACTGTTGGGTCGGTGGTTATTGCCCCCAGCTTCCTGCTCACGCACGCGTGCATCCGCCCGTGCGTGCGCGCGCGTTCTCCGTACCATTAGCCACTTCCGCTTTATTCTCCCTTATTTTTTAATTACTATGTTTAGTTCTTCCCACATATGCATCCCTCCGCCTCATATTCCTTTCCCCACTACTTCCGTTGGCACATCCGCCCAACGCTGAGCTCTGGCCACTTTCCCGCTATATCTCTGTGCAGTTTGTTTTCCGCTTCTTTCTACGCAGTTAGTAGTGCCAGTACATTTATTCGCCTAAACGCGCCTAGTCACCGGGATAGTTTCACTTATTTTTCCTCGGTGAATAATAAGAACTTCTCGCGCCCTCACCTTCAAGAGGATACATCGTTCGCACCTGGCTGTACGCACATTCGTCTGGCAGTTCAACAGCAGCGTCCTCCGCTTCCACGGAGCACTCTAACTCCCTTCCTTTCACCTGATATCCCTTCTTTCGCCACTCACCCACGCACGCCTACATAGCACATACACACATCCGCGCCACTTTCCTTAACCCTTTACTGATCGCCTTCACCGTCGCCTGCTGACCTTCGATCGTCATCATCTCAAGGTAAGTTTTACCCCTTTTTCTCTTAATCATATTTTC
This sequence comes from Triatoma infestans, assembly GCA_011037195.1. Taxonomy (NCBI): domain Eukaryota; kingdom Metazoa; phylum Arthropoda; class Insecta; order Hemiptera; family Reduviidae; genus Triatoma; species Triatoma infestans. The sequence continues at coordinate 157,308 of JAAEAF010000142.1, read as the reverse complement.
TTTACTAGTTTGTACTATTGCCTTTTCTCTTGCTTCTTTCATTTCGCTTCTTGGCGTACGTTCGCCACCGCACCTTGGGTGTCTGCCACGCAGACATTGTGGTCCTCCGGGCCGGATTTAGTACCGATTTTCTTGTTGTTTGTCGCCTACCCCAAAAAAGCGTCTCCCCTCCGGGACGCCTCCTATTTCAACAGCTGCCTTCGAACGCCAAACTCGTCTAGCTAAGGTGTTCTTCCTTAGTCAAATCGAGGAACTGCTGGCATTACGGAAGGAAAACGCCCTTACGCCCGAGTTCGCATTTGTCCGCGAAGACCTCTTGGCAAAGGAATTTCAGTCGTTCCTCGAGGTCGTTGAAGCATGCGGATAATCTTCCAGACGGCCTCTCCGAGGGGGGAGGCTTTCGAGGATGGATGTCAGGAGATTCGCCTCATCTATTTTCGCATCCAGCAAATCCTCGGTGAGGCCCGTCCTCAGCAAACAACAGCGCCTGTTTTACGCCGGCACCGCCTCCTCCAGCCATCCTCCTTATCCGCGCCTCCCCGCAATTCCCATTCCTACCTTCTCCGGTGATATCTGCCGCTGGGGGGAATTCCGCGCCCTGTTCCAATCCACCGTAATTGATCAAACGTCGCTTTCGGACATCGATCGCCTCCATTATCTTTTCGGGGTACTCGAAGGTCCTTCTCGCGCCATCGTTGCGAATATTCCGCTGGAGGAGGGTCAGTTTGGCCGCGCCTGGCATGCCTTGTGTAAGGCACATGACAATCGCCGGCACTTCGCAGAGACCCTTCTCCAGCGCCTCCTCGATGTGCCTTCCCAAACCCCCTTTCCATCCGTCCAGAACTTGGAGCGGATCCTTACTGGCCCCTTGGAGGCCCACTCGCCCTCCGTCTTGGCCCGAGCCCTCAACCAGTCCCCCCTCTCCTCGCCCCTCGTCGCCACCCTCCTCGCGCTCACCGCCTCATCCGGAGGCTGAGCGTGACTACTCCTCTCCTTGTAGTCGGTGAGCCGACTGCCCATCACTGCCACCCCTCGTTCCCGATCCGAGCCCTCAATCGCCTCCCGCCTCCCGTGGACGCACAAATAGGCGGCACCTCTCCGACCCGTTTCTGCTGGATTATTGACCGTCGCTCCCGCTTAACGCCGCCCTTCGCTCGCCTCCACCCACTCGTACTCATGCCCACCGTTCGCCTGCGCCTAGAAAATCCTCCTTACGGTGACCTTACCCGCGCCTTCGTCAATTCCGGGAGTCATGTGACTATCATCACCCGCGCCTGTGCTCAACGCCTTCGTCTACCGCTCCAGCGTTTGGACTCCCGAATCGCCACTCTAGGTTCCCACGCCTCCACCCTTTCGCATTACCGCGCAACCGTTTCCCTTTTGCACCCCGGTGATCCGCCTAGCCTTTCCGTACCCGTGCTGGTGCTTGACCACATCATTCCCCCCACCTCGCACCAGGCTCTGCCGGTCAACTGGGCCCGGCTGAAGCATCTTCGCCTCGCTGACTGCCGGTTTAATAAACCTGGAGACATCGATGTTCTTCTTGGGAATGATGTCCTTCCCTACCTTCTTCTCTCGGGCAGGCTCCCGCCTACCTTGCGTACTCCAGCCGCCTTTCATAGTACTCTCGGCTGGCCTTTATGGGCCTTATCGCTCTCTGCCGTATGCAAAATGGGTACGGTTTACCGCATCCACCCGCGACAACGAACATCCTCTCTTGCACTTCACACCAACGCTCCGCGCCCCACTTCCATCGAACCCGCCTCCTGTTGCTGATCGTCCGTCGCAGGATACCACCGCCTCACTTCCTGTAGTCCCGGAGACACCCGTTTCAATCGCCATTCCTCCGTGCATCTTGCCCCCCTGCTCTCCTCAAGGTGAGGAGAAGGACCTAGCTCAGATCGTCCGCCGCTTCTGGGAGGTCGATAAAATACCAGAAAATCTACCTCTCACCACCGACGAACGCGCCTGTGAGAACCTCTTCTCCCGCTCCGTCCAACGTTCCGCCTGTGGACGGTATATCGTGTCTCTCCCCCTCATTGACGATCACCTCGATGTCTCCGTCACCGTCGCCACCCGCCAATTCCTCCGGTTGGAGAAGCGCCTGAAGCAAAACGCCGCCTTACGCTCGCCTCCACCCACTCCTACTCATGACCCCCTCGGCTGCCTCACTCCCGTCACCTTCCGCGCCAAATTGTTCTTCCGCCAGCTATGTCGCCTCCAATTGGAAAGGGATCAGACCCTTCCCGAGGAGCTCGTCGCGCCTTGGCATGACTTCCAAAGTTCCCCGCTTCTCGATCTTGGCAACCTTCAGATACTGCGCCTATTGCCCGCCGTCCATCCCATCATCTTGTCGGCTTCTGCGATGCCTCCGAATCCGGATACGCCGCGTGGTGTACTTGCACACCACCACCGCAACTGGTCACCATCATGTCCATCTTCTTACCGCCAAATCAAAGGTGGCCCCCAACAAAACCATCTCCTTACCGCGCCTGGAGCTTTGCGGTGCCCATCTTCTCGCTAAGCTTCTTCACGCCGTCAGCACACGCATGCTCCCCCATCTCGGCGCCTTCATCACCGCATTCTCCGACACCACAGTCACTCTCGTCTGGATTCGCGGTGAGAGTCACCGGTGGAAGACCTTCGTCGGCAATCGTGTGACCGAGATTCAAGATCTCCTAACACTTGGCGCCATATGCTATCCGAGGATAACCCCGCCGACTGCGCCTCCAGAGAATTAGCGCCTCAGCATCTCCAGGATCACCCCTTGTGGTGGAAGGGGCCCTCCTGGCTCGCCGCCGCTCCCGCCTCCTGGCCTCACACCCCCGCACCTGTTGATCAGACTCCCATCGAACAGGAGGTCAAACCCCCCGCTTCGATTGTGCTTGTCACCGCCACCGAGGAAGACACCGTTTTTGAACGCTTCTCGAGCTAGCGGCCCTACAGCGCGTAACCGCCTACTGTCTGCGGTTTCTCTTCAACTGCCGCAATTCCTCCGCTCGCTGCACTGGATTCCTCACCGCCTCCGAGATCCGTTTCGCCACTCTCGCCTTAATACGCCTGGCCCAATCCACGCACCTGGATGAACAAATCCAAGAGGCCCGTGGCCCGCAATCTCGACACTGCGTTATGCGCCAGCTGCATCTCTTCGTTGATGATGAGCAGGTACTTCGCGTCGGCGGGCGTCTCTCGTCTGCTCTCTGCCATATGGTTTTCGCCATTCCGCCTTGCTTCCCAAGAAGCATCCACTCACCCAGCTCATCATCGACGACGCCCACATTCGCCTTCTCATGCCGGAGCTCTCGCCATTTTGGATCCTGGATGGACGCAATGTGGTGCGCCATCGCATCGGGAAATGCAACCGATGCTTCACTGCCAAACCGCGCCCCGTCATCCAACCCATGGGCAACCTCCCCGCACAACGCGTCACCGCCGCCACCGCGACCGGCGTTGACTTCGCCGGCCCATTCGCCATTTCTAGTGCTCGCCTCCGCGGCGCGGTAGTCACTAAAGGTTACTTGGTGGCTTTCATCTGCTTCACCACCAAGCCGTACACTTCGAGATCGCGTCGGAGTTATCTACATCCGCCTTCCGCCGCTTCACCGATCGCCGTGGGCTCCCTACCACCATTTTTTCCGACAACGGAGCCCACAACGAACTTAGTGAACTTGGTCGCCTGTTGGGTGATGAACGTCACCAACAAGCCGTCTGTCGCGCTGCCGCTTCCGCTGGCATTGAGTGGAGGTTTATCCCTCCGGCCAGTCCCCATTTTGGAGGCCTCTGGGAAGCGGCTATCAAGTCCGCCAATCACCATCTCACCCGCGTCGTGGGTGACCTGCGCCTCACTTACGATCACCACCGACGTCGAGGCGATCCTGAACTCGCGCCCTCTCTTCCAACCCTAACGATCCGGAACCCCTCACGCCCGGCCATTTTCTGGTTTTCCGTCCTCTTACCGCGCCTCCTGAGCGCGATGTTACCGCCTTCAATATCAATCGCCTGTCCCGGTGGCAACTGACCCAGCGCATCCAACAGGACTTTTGGAAGCGCTGGCGTCAAGAGTACCTTCATACCCTCCAACAACGCACCAAGTGGCTCCTCCTCGCTACGGAGGTCACCTCCGGCACCGTCGTCATGATCCACCAGGACAATGTTCCGCCGCGCCAATGGCCTTTAGGCCGCTTCATTGCCCTCCATCTTGGACGTGACTCCGTTAGTCGTGTCGCCGACGTCCATTCCGCTTCCGGCACCATCCACCGTCCGCTTGCCAAACTGTGTCCTCTCCCGTCCCAATGATCGCTGAAGCCGAGCCTTCAGGGCGGGCGGGATGTTGGGTCGGTGGTTATTGCGCCCAGCTCTCCTGCTCACGCACGCGTACTTCCGCCCGTGCGTGCGCGCGCGTTCTCCGTACCATTAACCACTTCCGCTTTATTCTCCCATATTTTTTAATTACTGTTTAGTTCTTCCCACATATACATCCCTCTGCCTCATATTCCATTCCCCACTACTTCCGTTGGCACATCCGCCCAACGCTGAGCTCTGGCCACTTTCCCGCTATATCTCGCCTGTGCAGTTTGTTTTCCGCTTCTTTCTACGCAGTTAGTAGTGCCTGTACATTTATTCGCCTATACGCGCCTAGTTTCCGGGATAGTTTACTTATTTTTCCTCGGTGAAGAAGCACTTCTCGCGCCCTCACCTTCAAGAGGATACATCGTTCGCACCTGGCTGTACGCACATTCGTCTGGCAGTTCAACAGCAGCGTCCTCCGCTTCCACGGAGCACTCTAACTCCCTTCCTTTCACCTGATATCCTTTCTTTCGCCTCACACACGCCTACATAGCACATACACACATCCGCGCCATTTTCCTTAACCCTTTACTGATCGCCTTCACCGTCGCCTGCTAACCTTCGATCGTCATCATCTCAAGGTAAGTTTTATCCCTTTTTCTCTTAATCATATTTTCTTTACTAGTTTGTATTATCGCCTTTTCTCTTGCTTCTTTCATTTCGCTTCTTGGCGTACGTTCGCCACCGCACCTTGGGTGTCTGCCGCGCAGACAATTACAATACTTGCTCTCTTGAGTAAGAGAAAGTAATAAAAATGAAGCAGGCAGCGGAGAACCACAGCTGTAAACGTATTCCACAACAGTAGAATACGTCGACGCAAATAGAACTTTAAATAAATTAAGATCAAACAATAACGCCTTTTCCTTTAATTATTGTAGGATATTTTTTTAATTTTTGCTCTACTGAGTGCACATTTATTTGACATTTTTATAAATTTTCAGATGTATTGAAACAGCTAATAATTAGAGAAGAAAAATCTTTATTTGCCTGGCAGCTTATTTCTGCCTTACAATATAAAAATATATAAATAACAAAAAATCTGGTATTTTATCCGTCTTAGCATGCATATTTCTTTTATTCCTGACCGGTTTCGGATTTTCATGCATCGTCAAAGTATTTTATCAAGTTCGTGTAGAGAGCAACGCAATGTTTCTGTTACACTCAACTCTTGTTGGCTTTTTGATTGTATGTGCGAGTGGTTTCTAGCAGCTAGCCCTGAAAATGGATGGCGTTGAAGCGTCATGCATATATTCTGCCGTCAATGGCATTGGTAATAAATAGCTGTGTGTTAATTCCTATTGAAGTTTTTTAAACTGTAATGTTGTTAATTATATAGCTTATTTCGTACTACTATTATGTCTTGACGAGTAAGAGGGTCGCGGCGATGAGCGCAGAAGGGTCTGGACGAAAGCCCGCCTGGAGTCGTCGCTGGTGCAGATCTTGGTGGTAGTCGCAAATTCACATATTTACTCTGTGTGTGTGTGTGTGTTTAATGGCAATGGAATTATTACAAATGTGATTAGACATTAGAAAGTAGTGTATAATAAATACCATGTTTTGGCGGGTACTTTATAACTAAATTTTAATAGTGTGTTAAGTATGTACTGTACTAATAAGAATAGATAAAGTTTGAAGAAAGGCAATGCAAAGTTTAAAGATAGTCAAAAGCTTGTAAAATAATAATAAATACTGAAATCCAAGCAAGGTTAATACAAGAATATATGTAGGTAAATTGATATGTAAGAAGGTTGGCAGCAAACGGCAAACTGGAGATGAGATTAAGATAAATAGAGAAAATCAACTGTAATATTTTATGACTCATGCTTACTTTAAAATGATATTAATTTATGTTTAAATTATATTAAGAACTAGCTAACCCGACTAAGCTTCGCTGTGGCTCAGTCTGATTTTTAGGAAAGTAAATAGAAATATTATAGTTAACATGGATTCAGCAAGAAAACACATCATTCAATTTAATACCCTACTTTGCGTTGCTATGAACTGAAAGTAAAGAAAGAAAAAATGTTGTTAACTGAAAGTTTTTTTTTTTTATTGTAAAGCTAGTGAATGGACGGACTACATTTTTTGTTTGTCCGTTTTCTGCATAAACGTAAAGATCAAATAGTTTACCGACTCTGGAGCATACGACATATAATTGCCCATGAGAGAAGCATTCGTTTTCTAAATTAAAACCGCACACTTGCAAAGATCATCCTTGCGCTTTATTTGATAGTCACAGCGAACGCAAGACGTATTGAAAATTGAAGCCGTTTGAACTCGAACGGCATATATGTCGGAATGAGTGGTATTCGTGGAAGTAGTACGTCTTCACCTTTATGAGGTTCAATGAGAATTGTTGCTTCAATTAGATTATTCATCAATTTTTTAACTACTAATCGTGTACTATTGCATAACTTGGCTGATTGATGTTACGTAGTAATGTAATTGGCACTCCAAATTTCAAATTTAGAATGTGAGGAGGTAATCCGGGAACATCGAGTGAATTAAGAAATTCCATTAGAAAATGCACTACGTCACATTGGTCCCTCACGGAGTCAGTGGATTTGTATGTCACTGTTTCACCTGCGATTCTGTTAAGAATGATGTTCATATCGAGCAAGTCGACATTTTCAGCCGCTAGAATGGCTCTTCCGCTTAACCATGCGTGATTTTGATAATTTGTTTCGATGCTTTGGAATACCTTATCTACTAATTCTTACAATGTTGCAGAAATTAGATGGGAAGTTGATTTTTCCCGTTTCTGGATTTGTAGGAGCAGTGCCGTTACCGAGTTCGAGTAATTCTCTTGAAAATATGGCAGCTGTTGGATCGTATTGAAGTTGAACTCTCATATACGTTGTTAAATGAACTTTTTTTACTGTGCTCCAAAGAGTTGAATATTTCAAGCAGGCATGCAATTCATCAGCTGGTGTTGAGCGAGGTATCACTGGAAGCGTTAGTCACCGGATAGTAACACCAATGCTCCACTAAATGGAACCTCATTATTTCCCATGTGTTTCAATTATGGTCTAATGCTTCCAATGACTTCTTGTGACCACTGTACCCTCATTCCACACAATGATTTTGCACGCCCGAAGAACCTTTCACATTCCTGAAGTTTTAGAAATATTACATGTTGGGTTTTCTGTGAAGTGCATGTTTATTGACAGTTTAAGAGCTGAATGCGCTGTTCTACCTCCTTCCTTCAACGTAGCAGCAATACCTGAAGAAGCAAATGCTAACGCAATACGGCCGTTTGAACGGATTTTAGCTCGGAATTTCCCGTTTCCGTGGGAACTTCGGAGTAAAACCTATTTATAAACACTCTTATATAGAAATGTAACGTTGTGTAAAAATTTCAAGTCAATCCATCGATTACTTTTCGAGTTTTGCGGCCACAAACATACGGATGCTGAATTTTTATATATATAGATGTGTTGAGAGAGATGTCGTTGTAATAGTCAGTAATGGACTTTTTAAAGTATTTTTTAATAGGCGGCGATAGGAAATTTCATAAGTAAATAATGAAAATTGAACAACTTTCTTTATTAAATGTCTTCTTATTCATTGTTAAAACATAAATATTATATTTGTTTCAAAATATTTATGTAATGGATCGCAATAGTTCGCTAAAATATTTTTAATTTATAAATAATTGTCAGTAAAAATGACTTAAGATACAAGAATTTTTTTTTGGTTAATGAAAGAACAAAATTAATAATGAATGTTCTCCTTTATTTCCATAGACATACATCGATATATTTTACAGAATTCATCTAGATTTTTTGTATACTCAGCTGTTGAATAATAAAACATTACACAAGAAGAAATAAATATTTTGCCCACTTAAGCGACCTGAACATATGGAAAAGTAAAAAGTGCCACGACAAAGTATTGCAGGAGACTGGTAGTAAGTACTAGGTGTATGGAATACACTTTATTACTGAGCAGGGTCATATTATCCAAATAAATAAGGGGGACTTCTCTCCACTCGGCTTTCACAGAAAAGTATGATCTACCAGAGTTTGGGTCCTCTGCAATCTTTCTGGACCCTACCAAAATCATGCAAGCCTGGATGAGATTGTTTTGACGGGTTACGATTGTACTAAAGTATTATGGTTGGAGACGCTATATTCATCTGGAAAGTATTACAATAAACTTATATGAGATGGCGGCTACTGCAAAGAACTGCTCGACTAAAAAACCTTCAAGACCCTAGAGACCCTTCAAGATTTCTTAAATTTCAGCATAATGAATAATATGGCCCTGTTATTAAGTGAAAAAAAAAAATTATATTATTAAAATACGTAGAATAATATTTATTCTATATATGTTATAAATAAATTACATTCATCTATTTGATACATAAAAAATATTCCAATACATAGAATGTCCAAATCTACTCAAGAGGATATACTGTGTTACATTATTATGAAATGTATTAATGAGATTATAAATATTTCTGCTGCTATTAAAATATTTAAAAAAAAAATATGAAAAATAGAATTTTTCATAAATAAAAAAATGGAAATTATGATTGATTATTGTAATTTCACTTTTAAGAATGGCTGACCTATTTTACTTTTGTCTTAAAATTTAATATTTCTGTTGATATTTTTTAAACAAATGCATTTCGACTAGCATTATAAATAAATTCTTGAATAAATACTTATGTTAATTAAATTTTAGCATTACAGGTTTTAATATAATAATCACAAACTGATTATAATCCCCATTTTCATGTGGATAGAACAACTTTGAAGGAACTTTAAAAAATCGATTATACAAATAGTTTTCCTAAATATGTTGAAAAAAAAAAAATATTTTAAGAATATATTACGCGTTATTTCGGATTTTTTTCTTTTGTTTGTCATGCGATTTCGCTTACATAGAATCAGAATATCAGTTCGTTTTAAAATAACACCAATTTACTAAACACAGCCTATTCTTTCTTTTTTTTCTAATAAATTTTTCGCAGAGCCTAAATAGGACAATATCGAAACATTATCAAATATTGATACTAAATTTGTTGACCTAAAATTAATAATACAACTATGATTAATTTTAAATCAAAATCAAAATCTGCTGGATTACAAAAATTAAATTAAGCAAGTTACTTGTAGGCTGGGACCACAAGAGGAGCGCACCGTTAACATCCACCGTAACGCACGCCTGAATGTTCGTATTTGAATTATGAAGAATTATTTACAATATGGAACATAAAAAATTATTTCTATCGTACTTTTTTTTGGTCCAACTTATTTATAATATATAGCAAGTTAAGAATTTCAACAAATATGTTACTGCTTTGTATAGCCCGCTCAGTAAGTGTCCTTCACTAAATAGGTCGATCAAAAATAATTTGGAACATCGAAGGTCGATCAAAAATAATTTGGAAGTGCACAGAAGCGGCGTACAGTCAAAGCCAGGTGAAAGAAGGTTGCTTGTTTGCCTACTATTTTAGCGCGCGGTTAGTTTTTATTCCCGACTGGTTTAATTTATTTTATATTAAAAGTATTTTTAAAGACATTTATAAGGAGTACCTCCATTGGTTGGCATCTCCTGATAACTTTTTCATGCCCTGTATTTGATGAAAGTGACTATAAGTGAACTATCACAGAGTACATTGCTACACAGACCCCTTCCTAACAACCTCCCTTCCGTTAATAGCTACTGTACTCCATTAGTATCAACAGTATCGAACTACACTTTGCTCTTCTCATTACATCCTACTAATATAATACTAAAATTTATATAATTGTACCAAAGATCCAATAAAAATGGAAAACTGTATTAAAATTATTGCTCAAATAAATTTCCAAGATTATTATGGGCTACTATAAGAAATCCATCGCTCGTATGATCCCCAAAGCCTTTTAAATAAAGTAGTCATATAATACTCTTAAATTAATTCATTTTCACAGGCCGTGTTTACTAAGTGTAGCTGAATATGAACCATTAACTTTAGTAATAATACTTCAACTGTGATTAGCTGACAGTTTCTGACGGAAACCAATAAAGTTGGTCAAATTTTAGTAAATAGATAATTAGCAAGAAGAAATACACTCGCTAAAATCTAACTATGAAATATAGTCAGGAATGTTATAGCCATTCACAGTGAAGTACTCTCTCACCTCAAGTTGGCACAGCTAACCGTTCGTAAACCAGCCTCAAGAACGACTCGATATCTATCGAGTAACAGTGTTTCCTATTTTTTGTATAAAACAAAATTTCAAAATAAATTAACAGATTTCTTGATAAACATTTCCCAAATTTTTTTCTACTGCACTCAAATTTTATTTTAAAACGCTAAGCCCCCCCCCCCAATTAAATATATAACAATAAATTAATCTTAGCAATTAACTTATATTGCACTGTGCTTTAAATTGAAAAAACTAATTAACTGAAACATTTGATGTTCCACTTACCTAGTAATTGAATACTAGGCTTCCCAAGAAACAAGCATACTCTGGAATTAATTCCCGGAATTATAAAGTCGAAAACAATAAAAGCTTTATATACATACGTAATAAATAAAATAAAGCTACATATATGAAGCTTCCATCGGCTCTTCATCATCATCATCCTCATCATCATCTTCGCTTAGATATTTCTTACGTTTTCGTCTTCCCCTGGTTGATTTCCCACCACCTTTAGATCTGGCTTTTAAATTCAATTTTACCTTAACTGAAGAAGTATCCGACGCTCCATCATCTCCTTCACCCGCACCTGCACAACGTATCACTACAATATTAAATATAACCTCAATTCTTATTTTTCTGAACATAAAATAAATAAAAAAAATAGTGCGAAACAGTCCACGACTTTCTCTTACTCCTGTTAGTACAATTATATATCAAATGATTATATTTCTAAAAACTCAAATTTTACATTATTTGCCCTAACAAATATAGAGGTGATGGTGGTGGTGGGTAAATACTTACCTACTAATCTTGGCAGATAGAGTAAAGATAATATTTTCGTCCAGCAAAGCGCACTAAAAACTGAACAACTGCCTATAACATTTGAAATTTAACGCCACAAAGTCCGCACCACTTTCCGAAGTCCATTTTTTTTGGAAATAATTCGAATAAGGTGATAAATTTGCTGAGTTAGCATATCAAGTTTAAAGGAAATCGTTATAGACATTTTCGAGAAAATTCCCAAAATACTCAGAACCTATTCATTCTGTAAGGTCGAGCTTCCGGTTAATCCGTTTTTCTTCAAATTTGGAATTCTAGCAATGCTGCTGTTGTATGTTATTATCTTATAGGTGGCAGAACATATAGTTCGTCAGAACAGTACACAAATCAAGATCTCAGTCCCTAGTTACTTGGCGTAAGCCAAGAGTGAAGAAAGGGTTTAGCTCAGTGGTAGCGCGCTGGACTAGCAACGCGGAGGTCCCGAGTTCGAATCCAGCTTGCTGCCCTTAGATTTTCTCTTCCTGGGAGCGGTGATGGGGAGTGTTGTCTGTAGCTAGAGAACACTGCTCGGAGGCCGGTAGCGCACTGAGATGGCTCCGGGGGACAATAGATATTTCAGGTCGCAATGCAATAATCCCCTATAACAATCTAAAAGAACATATATTTGATTAAAAAAAATTGAAGTGGTACTTTATTGGGAAGCTTAACGTTACTGTTCCCCAAGAACCTCCAAAATCAATTTTCCCGAGGAAAATGTTTCAAATAAAAGTGATGAGTATTTGTGTGTAAGCAGGTTACGAAGTTTAATGAAAATCAAGGAGCCATTTTCAAGAAAATTTTGTAAAACTGAAAACAAAAAAAAAATCATAAGGTCCCTTTCTCGGCTGATGGATTTTGACCTAAACCTCGTGTCTGATGAGTGTTAGTTAGTATCTAAACGGAATATTAAGTTTGAGCGATTTTTCCTTTTTTATATATTCTGCTAAAAAAACACACACACATTCAGACAATAAGCTAAAAACACTTTTCAGCTCTCAATGGATCATATATTTTCGGTGAAAACTCAACTTTGGAAATAATGACACGATCGCAATACTTCCTTTAATTAGGAGTAAGAGAAAGTAAAAACATATATAGTATGTTTACAATTGTCTTTTATTCCTAAATTCTTTAAATTACCTTTAGATCCTTCATCATCGGAATCATTATCCTGCTCAATACGTTGGCGAGCATTTGTGAAAACACTTTGCAATACAATAGAATCTTCATAAATTAATGAAGCTTCTTCATTATATATTTGTGCATTTTTACATAATTGCATAAAATCTTTCTGCAGTTCGTCGAAATCAGCATACTAAGAAGTACAAAAACAAAAACAAAAAATTAATTTCATGACTAAAAACAAAGTGAAATGTATTATTAGAAGATTGTGCAGCTTGATAAACAAGCGAAAAAAAGGTCATTGGATTAGATTCGTTTCCATATCCTTTTAGAGTTGAGTGCGCACTTCTGAACAATGTCCAAATACACTTCACAGACGTTTCGATTGAATTGGAAACTGTGTGAAAATTTCGTCTCTCGTCTGGTACCATTTGAAGCAAATCATCTACAGGTAGATTGTATCAAAACAATTGGAAATTGAAATTAAATGAGGTTATGACGATTTTCTCTCTCTCCCTCTCTCTCCAAGAAAAACACCTCTAGTTTATATTAAACTTTTTGGATTTCTTATATTTACTTTAATAACTTATAAAAGAAAGCAAGAATAGGCTTCTAAGTCCACGAGAACTTTTTCTCAATGTTTGACATACAGAATCTACTAAATTTGCAGCTGCATACATACCTTACATTCTTCAACTTTATTTAATATTTTCTTTATGTCTATAGGTTTTTTGATTAATTCATAATAATCTGGATATTTGTATCTTGATGGTAACTTCATAAATGGTTCACTCAAAACACGTGAATCACTATATAGCCGAACAATAAAAAAGATTATATATAAATAATATATGTATGTCTAAATGGTAGTATAGCCAATATAATTTAACTAGCTAGAATACGATAATTTACCTGTCCGTATACTTGACAACAATGTTCATCACTGTTTTCATTTGCCGGCGCAGAGCGGTCTCCGAGGCTGTATATCGTTTTCTTTTCGAGACTGGTTCATCATCATCGTCATCTCCTTTACGTCTCCTTTTCCCACGTTTCCTCACTTTTATTTCCTCTTCTTCTTCCTCTTCGTAGTCTTCAATCCCATCGTCAGTCTAAGGAACAAAAAAGGAGAGAATTAACATATATTAAACTTTATAGGTCGGCCACTTAAGTGATAGTTTCAAAGAAATCATACCTTCAGCCATTCTTTTTCAGTTAGGCTATCAGTATAATCGACTTCCTTTCTTTGCCTGTTTCCACGTCCCATTTGTACTTCTGTTTCTTCGTACGTCCATCGTTCCACCTTAAACGTTTTTATTTTTACAAAACTTTTCAATATTTCATAAACTTCACAGTTCTGACTTAATAGTGTTAGGCTGTATCCATACCTCTTCATCATCTTTGACTAGCCAGTCAGGAAGTTCCGCCTCTTCCACCAGTCTAGATTTTCTATTTGGACCCAATTTTGCTTCTTCTCGCCGCCTCTCCAGGTCCATTCTTTGGAATGTCTCAAATTCACTTTCACTTCTTGCAATCATCTGATTGACTGTCTCGTCATCTGGGACTTCATTTTCCTAATAAATAAAAAATACAAGGCATTCATTTGTGAGATCTTTAAATGATTTGTAATTACCCGATTAAAAACTTACTTCATCATCTGCACCATCCTGATGAAGTATACTCTGCAAGAATTGTTGCCGTTCAGATCCTGTTGATTTCTGATCAAACATGCCAGCCTGAATAACTTTTTCATCCATATTTAATTTGTACCTGGCAGCAGCCAATATACGTTCTTCTACTGAATTCACCGTCATCAGGCGTAATACTCTGACTTCATTCTGTTGTCCTATACGATGCGCTCTGTCTTGAGCTTGTAAATCCTGATTTAATAATAATAATAATAATAATAATAAGTTGAAGTAATATATTATAAAAAAAATGCTAGACATGGAAATTAATAAAATAAATACTGACTTGATGTGGATTCCAATCAGAATCAAAAATAATGACAGTGTCGGCAGCTTGTAAATTAAGACCTAGACCACCGGCCCTTGTTGACAATAAGAATATAAAGAATTCATTTTCAGGATTGTTAAATTTTTTCAACAAATCTCCTCTGTCTTCAGACTTTGTACTACCATCAAGACGAAGATATAAAAAGCCTCTCCAGCTTAAATAATCTTCCATAATTGTCATCAGCTGGGTCATCTGACAGAACAGCAACACTCTATGTCCAGTAGCTTTCAGTTTTGGTAAGATACGGTCAAGTAGTTCGAATTTACCAGAAACACGGTATAAATCAGGACTGGAAACAATTGTTCATCGACCACTATTATCAAGCTGGAAATCTGTAGATAACAGGAGTAAACAAAATCTAATTCCTAAATAATTTATAACTAACCCAGAAACAACTCCAGTCTGAGAGCCAACATGATCACAGTACTTTTCTTCAATATGATGAAACATAAATGGATGATTGCAAAGTTTCCTCAGCTGTACTATAGTGTTCATCAAAGCTTTGGCACCTCCTTTGCCCTGTTTACCTTTCTCCGAACCATCAGTCAGCAGTACACCTTTACTCTGCATATGTCTGAAAAATTTCATATGTTGGAAAATCTACCCTGCAATATCAGTACGATTTCACGAATGATAAGTACACTACGAAGCTCACGTTTACTATGAAAACCATCCTAAAGAAATACCGCGCAAAAAACTTAGATCAACTGTGAGATTTTAATATGGTGGACGGTATCTTTTCACATACATACAGACATACAGATATTTAACATTCAACAGATAGCCAGGCAGACCAACACGAACATGTTCTCATACAAACAGACAGACAAACGTAAGTTTAGCCATTAATTCAGAAACAAATATATAGATATAGAGGTATACAAAAAACATAAGTGCATCGAGTAACAGATTGACTAGTGGACGGAAAGAACTGCCTGGCTGCCTGCCCGACTAAGCATTTGAGCTCATATGTACTTATATTATCGTATGCGAATTGGCTTTAATTCTATCCAATCATCTCTACCTACTTTAAGAGATAAATTCATTAAAAAAAAAGTAAGAAAGACTGACAAACAGTTAGAAGATAGGGAGGCAGTAAACAAATACATGTACAAATGTATAGAAAGACACTTTGGCGGATTTATACTAACACATAAAGACATACATTATGATTATTAAATTTTTTTTTTATAAGCATCGAGCGCAGAATGTCGCAGATCCACTTAAATGAATGTGGAAATCAAGGACAAGCTGAGCAGATTGGTGAAAATATTATGTAATTGACGCAGCGGCAAGAAAGTGGTGCACAATATTTTATTATAAGAATTTCTCCTACGAAACTGATTTACAACAGGACTTCCATTACTGTTGAAATTATTTGATTTGATACTCAAATAATTTATAACATAATACTTGAAATGACTATGAAATAAAAGGAACGGCAAATCAGAGCGAAACATTTATGACGTAATGCCTTGTGCAAATGATTAAGTGCTTATATAAAGAAAACCATTACTAAACAAGGCATCCCATTTAGTCCTGGAAGAAGCTACAGCGACGTCTGACCTTTGGGAAAACCAGAAAAAAAATGTATATTGGCAACAATAAAACTAACAAGAATGGATATTTCCAGGCTCAAAACTAAGAAACGGTTCAATATCTGGGATCACTATTCTAATCACTAATAAAAATATTTGAGAACCAGGGAAGGCGTACACAGGCCACGCGAACGGCAAAATATCAGAAGAAGTCCTCTTGTGCGATAGTTTGAGAACAAGAGTAGATATATTAAAATGGGGGGGGGGGGAGGAAGGTAGTGGACGAGAAAAGATGGGAGGCCTGGAAAGAGGCTAAGATAATTCATGTGCCTAACGCCAGCAATTGTTTATGAAGAGATAATATTAAGCCTTGTTATTAATTCTCGAAATGATTTATGTGGTCTTAGTTACCTGTATAGGACACGTTGTAACCCAGACATATCACATTTAACAATATATTCCACTTTATCAGGTAATTGACTTTCTACTTCTTTCTTCAACCTTCTCAACAGGAAAGGACGTAATACTTTGTGAAGACGACGAATGATCAATATAGTTTCTTCTTCATTAAGTTCCACCTAATAACAATAAATAAATACAAAATAATTGAAATTACATCCATGATTCGACGTAAATGGCATAACAAAGTCGTACCAGACTTGCAACATTACCTTTTCTCCAGTAGTGGCAAAAGGAGCGTTAAACCATTGTTCAAATGTAGAACACGATTTGAAAATAGATGGCAGAAGGAAGTTGAGTAAGGCCCAAAGTTCTGGTAATTTATTTTGTAATGGAGTACCAGTAAGTAGTAGTCTGTGCGGTGCTATATAATGTGTAT
Organism: Triatoma infestans; assembly: GCA_011037195.1. Taxonomy (NCBI): domain Eukaryota; kingdom Metazoa; phylum Arthropoda; class Insecta; order Hemiptera; family Reduviidae; genus Triatoma; species Triatoma infestans. Next base: position 140,488 of record JAAEAF010000142.1, on the reverse strand, counting down.
TCAACACTTGAGTTAATTTACAGTGATGATTCTTCATCCTATGTCCTTCATCAATTATCATGTACTTCCAATGTATCTGTAATTATCAAACAGTTCCGCTAGTGAATTCAATTTACGATCAGAAATAAACACCTGGTGTGAATACTCACTCGACTTTCTCTTACTCCTATTTAATATAATTACATTCATATAAAATGACAAACCTTCATTTGCTGTAAATTTCAAATTATTCTCACGTGTCCTAACATAAATATACAGTTACTGGGGTGGGGGGAGTGGCAACGTACCAACGGAGGCAGGTAGGGAATAATTACATAATAGAGACCCAGTAATGTACTAACACATTTGAATTTTGATGACTCAAGCGGTACTGAGAACCACGTAAAAACAATGTTTCAAATAAAATTAATACGTTTCTATCTATGCAGCAAGCATTCCAAGATTAAAGAAAATCGTTGTAACCGTTTTCTAGTAAATCACAAAAAACTCAAAAACCTATACTGAAAGATTGCACTTCCGGTCGATGGAGTTTGCCACGGGATCTTCGTGTCCAATGCGATGGTAGTGCCTACATGGAATACCATATTTGAAATTCCTGCGACTTTTCGTTTTTAGATATTCTGTCAACACATCAGACACACACACACACACACAAAACGCACAGTTCTTTCGCTAAAAACATTTTTATCGTATTCAGGGGACCTCAACACATATGTTTCCGATGAAAACTCAATTTCGAAAAATCTGCCCTGATCGCAATACTTCCTTCTTACAAGGGAAAAGAGGTAGTAAACAATTTGATGTGAAATACTCACTCGATTTTCAAATATATCAATATAGGAATTTTGACTTTAATACTATATATGTGGGAAGGGGGTCTAAATTATATGTAATGACACTTTTAAAGAAGCATGACCTCCCAGCTCCCCCAGTCCATCTAAAGAACCTCGTTGTTGTGCTTATCATAAAAATCTATAAAAAAAAAGTGCATAATATTGCAGTTCCGGTCAACCGATTTTCATCAAAATCGGAATTCGGACAACACATTGAATACTTATTAATATTACACTGTAGGTTGAGAATCGTAAAACATTCTCAAGTGATGGATAAGGATTGTGAGATTTGGTCTTTTTTTAAAAAATAAAAAAACTTAAATTTTTGCCAATGTTTCGACAAATATATTGCCTTTATCAAGAGGCATAAAAATAAGAAATATTAAAAAATCTTCAAAACATGACAACTTAAACTTATGTAAATTTTAAGAAAAATAAAAAGTTGAGAACACCTCAACACCACAGAGAATACTGAACAAATAAAATTTGTGGTTTTACAAAGTTTAAAGAAAATCATTGCGAGCCGTTTTTGAGAAAACCGCAAACACTTAAAAAATCCATTCGGTAAAGTATCACTTCCGGATGGCCGATTCTGATCAAAACTTAACTATCGGGCATGATATCAGCGCTTATAACAAGCTATCAAATTTGATTTTTCTGTTTATGAGTCATAATAACTTAGCAAACTGCTCAGAGACATATAAACAGACAAGTAGATCACACGACAAGACCAATTAAAACAAAACAAAAAAACATTTTTTCATGGTCAGGGAACCTCAAAACGTGAAGACTCAATTTAGAAAATCTAACATGAATGCAATACCTTGTCTTAAAGTTCGAAGAGAAAGTAAAAAGTAAAAAAACATTATTTTGTACATGATTTTACCTTAGCAAGCACTGCTTTATCCTTTATGACGTATTCGTAAGTAGTAAGGAGTACATTAAATTTCGTAGACCTCATCTGCGACTGAAGAGTTCTTCTCATGCCTGGAGATCCTTTATAGGCTACTATAAAAACTGATGGTGCCCATTTTTCAAATTCCAATACCCAGTTAGAAAGTGTTCTAAATACACAATCTCTTAGGATTATCTTATAAATAGCATCTCATTGTTATACAAGTTTATTATATTCTAAAAAAAAAATCCAGTATTTAAGAAAATTACTTACGATAAAGGTACAATGATCAAATAGGGTCCGTTAACTTTTTTCTTTTCCATTAGATAAGTAATAAGACCAATAGTTTGAATAGTTTTCCCAAGACCCATTTCATCCGCTAATATTCCATTGAGATTATTGTTGTACAAAGATACCAACCATTCTAATCCTTTGATCTGATATTCCTTCAATTTACCATTAATCATGATTGAGGCTTGTTCAGTAACTATTTCATGCACTGTATGAGCAATGCTGAAAATTTTTCCCAAAAAATATATAAAATAACAAAAATTCACTATAAAATAACGCTGAGAATTCAATTTAAGTAAATATTTTACCTATAATAGGTGTGTTCTTCAGTCGTATTTTTGTATTCATCATCTTCTATTTTTGCTTTCTTTATTACTGCTTTTGCTTCCTCTTCTGTACCTTTCTTATTCTCTTTACCTAAAAAAAAATTTTGGATATTAATGAATCTACATACTCAGTAAAAACTTTTTTTGGCTGAGCTTACGGCTCCCATGGTAGTAAACGCACGAAAATAGAACAGAATCCGCTTATTTTCGAGTCTGACCGACTAAGGGTTTTTTGGAGGGTCCACAGGAGTTATAGGAGATTACTGAAGATTCGTAAAATATTAAAAAAATATGTTCAAGCAGATCGCACTATGTGGATTACAATACACTGCATTGAAAGGTACATTTTTATTCATTGTTTGGTAAAAGTTTGTAGAAGTGGAAATTCTGTGGAGTTATTCTTTATAAATGGAAAACCAAGAGAATCGATTTTATTACAGGAAAAATTTAATCCTAAATTTAGTTGGTTTATTTTATTACATACCGTTCTTTTCTTCATCTTCCTCTTCACTCTCTTCATCTTCATCTTCTTCTTCACTATCTTCAAGTGGTTCCCATCCTGGATGTGCTTCAAGCCAAGCTCCCAGCTGACTTGCCAAAGGAGCTTCATCACCTTGCAATTGCCGTCCTATAAAATTTCTCGTTTCACTTTATACGCCTAAATACATTATTTACCAAAGAGATAAATATACTCGAATTAATGCTAATAATTGTCAACATTTTCGTCAGCGTCAATAATGTAATTGGTGATAAGGAAAAGATTATATAAAGTTTATATGATTATAACCTGTGGCAGTTTCAACAACTGTGACATGTAAATCAGACATTTGGGAACTTTCATCATTTTCAACCGCAGCACCTTCTGCGGCAGCTCCCTCCACTTTCTTTTTCTTCTTTTTCTAATAAAATCAAAATGTTCTGTTAAAGAAAATGGAATCTCACAAAATTTAAATGAATGTCTCGATTAAAAATGAAAATAAAGATATACTTTTCTTTTCTGCTGCTCTTCTTGTTGTTTCCGTTGTTGTTCAACTTTATGTTGCTTAACCATTTCGGTCAAATTAGCAATGTATTCGTCAGTTTGAGAAAGTAGAAATGCTAAACGCTTGTCCTTCTTTTGATCTATCAATTTTCTAAAAATAAATAAGTAAATATTAAAATATCAGCAACTGGCTGTACGAAGTACAATAACTTTCTTCGTTTTATACCTGTAGCCTTCTTCATCTTCAGCCATTAGACGACCTATACGTTCTTTTTCTCTTCTTTCTTGTTCTTTTTTCTGTTCTCTCTCCGCATTAGCATGATAGTTCATGACAGCTTTGTTCAATCTAGCTATCCTAGCTACATTGTTCCTGTGATATTCCTTAAAATCTTTACAATGTTGCAATATAGTGCTCAGATATTCCTGTATAATTCAAAGTACAAACTATGTTATCTATCAATAACAATTGAATTACAAATGAAATAATTTACTTTATATGAATTACCTGGTGTTTTTGTCGTTTCTTCCTTTCTGTTTCCAACTTTTGTTGTTTTTCCAATTTTTCAGTGGCTCTAGCTTCACGAAGGCCTTGCCTTTTCGTTCTTTTATAAGCTTTAACATTTACTGCTGTTTCTAAAGTAGTATCTCTCCTTGCACAGGCAATTACCTAAAGAAAATAGATTTCTTCAGTCATAAAAAGCATCTGTGTAAAACTCTAGTGGCTGGATGGTTTCACTTTTATTTGTACGAACTTCGGCTCTCAACTGTCTCTGGAAATTTAACACTCTCAATGCCCTCAATTCAATCTGCGCTTTAATCCTCAAGTCTTCTGACATTGTGGCTGGCAAATTAGACAATTCTTCCATTCTGTGGACAATGCGTGCTGCAACCCTAAATTAAAAGCAATTCGTGATATTACAATATTTTATACACTTTTCCGAAAGTAGATTTTACAAACCTGATAAACGTACCTGTTTTCTCTTTCATGTAGTATAAGAATAGGATCAAGACCTAAAGGCCGAGGCATGGTAGTAATTCTATTTTGTTTATGTGCGGTTGGAGGAGGTGCCGGTGCCGATGGAGGTTGTTGTGGCGCAATTTGTTGAGTATTCATGCCAGCAACTTGTGGAGGAGGTTGACGGACAGGTGGCTGCTGTGGAGCTGCAGGTCTTATTCCACCAGCCGGTGCTGGTCCAGTTGGAGGTGCCATCTGTCCTGTCATTGGAGACTGAACCGGAGGCTGACCTCCGGGTGGACCAGGTGTTCTCATAGGTTGTTGCATAACACCATTTGAATTTGTTGCTTCATTTGATTCTCCTTTAGGATTCAATAAAGTTCTATATTTTATTCAGAGAAGATAACAATGCTAAATTACATATCAAATGATATAAGGGTAAAAGGGAAGTAACAGACACAAGTACTTACTACCTTGCACTGCTAAAGCCAATTGCTGAGAAAGAGGCTGATTTCTCGCCAACAATCTGTATGCCATTATTTGAACTCTCAATTGTTGCAATTGTGTTGCACTAAAGCTATGTTTCGCTGCACCAGGCCCCGGATCATTTCCAAATCCTCCCTAGTTTAAAGCAATATACATGAATTATTATCAACTTTACATATCTTTTGCAAGATTCTACAAATAAAAGGTACCTGTGGTGGTCGCAAGTCCATGTTTGCTTGTCGGGCACGTAAAGCTTGTAATTGCGAATATCTTGGATCTTCTTGCAGACCTTTTTCTTCCATTGAATCTATAGCTCTCTGTAATGCAGTGAGATTTTCTTGCGGCCCTCCTGCTGTACCCTAAAATTAAAAATGTAAAATTTAATCTAACGCTAGAAACTAAATCATCCATAGATCAAATGTTAATTGATGTATACCTGTATAACACCTTGTTGATGAGGTGGAATTGGGTGTTGTTGAATAGTCTGAGTGCCCTGCTGCATAGCATGTTGAGGTAAGCCCCCATTAGGGCCGCTCATATGTTGAGGCATGGGTACACCCGGCTGGGGAGGTCCTCCTTGATAGCCGCTTGGACTGTGCGGAAGATGCTGAGAAACAGGCGGCCCCACTGGTGAAGCAACTTGCTGGGAAGGGGGTGCCATACCAGGTGATGGCATCGGTGAAGGAGTTTGTTGTGGAGGTCCCATTGGAGATGGAGCTTGTGGAGGTGGCATTGGGGAGGATTGGGACTGAGGCGAAGGGCTCGCCATTCCTCCACTGTCTCCTTCCATCAAAAATATTTATCTGAAAAGCGGTGTGCACAATCAGAATTATAAGAATGTTATGATTTCACATCCTAGTGGGAAGAGAGCAATAATTTCTTAGAACCGAAAATTGTATAAAAGAAATTGGCTTGTAAGGGAAAGGGTAAGTGAAGATCTGGGAAAACTGTGAAAGAAAACAATTAAAAAAACTAAAAATGAAGAACTGATGGAGTACCAATTATTTGTGACATCAAAGAAATTTTTTTTTTAATTTTTTGTTTTTGTTTTTATTCATGTCTAAGGTTAAGTAAAACCTTAAATCCCAAAGGGGTAGGTTATGTAGAATTATCAAAAAAACCTAACCTTCTTATCACTTCTCTCCTTAACAATATTATTACATTGATAGCATATGCAACACCGCACTATTTTTTCCTCACATTTCACAACAATTTTTCTCATTTTTACCAATTTTTGGAATTTTTATTTCAACAGCAATTACTTACGATTAGTACAAATGAATGAACAGGTTAAAGTATAATTAAGATTAATGTGTAATTTTCAGAATCCACTAGAATATCTATTTTTCATCACAATTAAATTCAAGATAATAAAACCGGGCTTTTATCAATAAACCGACAAGATTTAAACGATATTATTATGAAGTACCATCCGTTTACCGAAAATAAAATTACTGAATTGTTCATGTAAGTAAAGTATTACTGCTTATAATAAAGTTTTTAATTATAAAAAGGTCATCAATGTTTAATAACGTAAATAATATTTACAAAATTATTTTAATAAATTCAAAATAAATGTGATAAATCGTTAATCAGTTTCTAAGAAAATAAGAAAACACTATGTGGCAAAAAATAGTAAAGGTTGAAATGATATCTAGTCCATTACCTCAAGAATTATGTCGACACTTCCCCTTAAGTGATATATTAGTAATCTAATATAAAGATGTGTAATCAATAATGCCTACCTTGCACCCTGCACAACTTTGGAATATGGCGGCTATGACGTCATGTCAAGTCCTATGTTATGTCATGCTCATTGTTGGTGATAGTTCAAAAATATAAAACTTCTTAGTTTTTCTGATTTAAAAAGAAAAAAAAATCAATTGTTCTAATGAAGCATGAATAAAAAAGAAACAGACTATAGATAAATAAAAAATAGTGAGGATTATCGATTTTATTTTCCCTAAACCTATAAAACGGAATATGGAGAAAATTAATAAAGTGCGCTAATAATCATCTTCAACAATTGTAAACCCAACACAGTTATAATGATCACTGAAAAAATTGCCAAGCCTAATTCTTCCCTGGTGATTTATTTATTATAGACATATCACCAGGTTTTGAGCCGTTGATTTCGGGCGACAAAATCTTTTGATTAAATAATGCAAAAACCATAAAAGTTTGGAATCTGGATTATTTTATTTTATTTTATTTTATTTAGTATAGCATTACATTGTATTTAATCAAGCCTAAAATTCTTCCTGCTAATAAAAAGTTAAAAATAGTTTTCATAAATTTTGGATTTTTTGTTTTAAGGTTGCGTGAATATTTTTTTTATTTGCCGCAGAAATTCCTAATCATATTCCTATGAATATTACAAACTACCCGGCTATGTGAAAAAGTTCGTTCGCTGTTTACCAAATAGGTGCCTCCCAAAAAAACGTTTTCTACGTTAAAAATATTTGTAATTGATTTAAAAAAGAATGAGATGCAGCTATAACTGTGCAGTTAGTATTTATTCCAAGTTCAAGGAAAATTGTTCGAGCAGTTTAAGAAAAAAATTTCAAAATAACGTTCTGCAAATAGCATTTCCATTTAACCCATTTTCTTCACACTTGGCATTCTAATAATGTGTTTAATGTATACATATGATACACTTTAAAGGAAAGCTAAACGCTGCAGTTCCCCCAGAACTATCCAAAAATCAATTTTCCTGAAAACAATTTTCGAAGAAAATAGACATTTGTATTTGAGAAAGAAACTCAAGGGAGCCATTTTTAAGAAAAATGGAAAAACAATAATGAATTTTGATGAGTAGTGTTGAAAAAGATGAACCAGTTAACAGCCTAGTTATTTATTTTAAGTATACATTTTAGTTTTACTTCATTTCCTGAAGTTTCAACATTTTACATGCTATCTTCAGAGTAAGTGTTATTTATTTTAAAACATTTATATTAAAATCTGAAATTATTACAAGTACATTTGCAAAAATTTTTTTTATATATAGAATACAAAAGTAAACATGTCCAAAAATTTATTGTACCAACCTTGAAAGTTACAGTTGTAGTGTAAGCGTTATAATAAAAATTCCTCTGAAGATAGCATGTGAAATGCTAAAACGTAGGAAATGAAGTAAAACTAAAAAACACAAAATGCAACTATATAAAATAATTTAGTACGGACGCACTTCCGTTTAGTGGATTTGGATTGAAACTTTTAATTTTGGAAGAAAACTCTGTAGATTTGGTTATGGTAGTTACGAGTTTACACCCTATACAAGACATGAAGAAGAAGCTTTTTAGTAAATGGAAATTTCTTTTTTCGATTTTTTTACGGGTAATACAAACTCATATCTCTTTGGTTTCTTACAACTGTAAACTACTTTTACATAAAAATACTTTTACAAAAAAAAGAAAATCTGGTGTGAAACACTCATACAACTTTCTCTTCCTCCAGTTTTCAAAATTGTAATTGACAAACATTATAGTTAGTATACAAACTTTATTAAATTCGTCGGTGTTTTTTTGGAGAAAATCACAAAAACTGTTCAGTAAAAATTCACTTCCGGTTTGCTAAGTATCTTGAAATTCGGAATTTCAACAACATATTCATATCTTATTAATATTATTTAAATGATAGAAGTGTGTAATAAAGTGAAATAGCACTTTAGAAGGCTACCTAATCCCACCCCTCCCCCAAAAGTGCCCTTACAGGTATTTTCCCGTGGAAATGTTTGTAATAAAAGTTGTAAATCTTTGTATGTGTAGTAGAAATATCTAGTTTAAAGAAAATCGTTGGAGCCATTTTTGAGAAAATTGCAAAAAACCATTCAGTAAAGTGGTACCTCCGGTTGAGGAATTTTGAGATGATGTACTTTCAGATCCCATGGCGATACTCAAACGGAATATCTAGTTTGAACTTTCTGCGGTTTGTCGTTTTTGAAATATGCTGTTTACATACATATATATACATACACACTCACACACACATAATTTGCAAAAACCACTTTTTTGGACTCAGGGGATCTCAAAACGGATATGATATTGAGAATTTGACACGATTAGAATACTTCTTACTAGGAGTAAGAGAAAGTAAAAACTTTTTAACAGAAATATTTTATTATTCAATTCTGAAGCACTATTAAAAATTTTAAACAGTTGTTAATCCCTCTTATCCAACTCATTTTATATTAGTATTAAGATTCCAACGGTGGTTTTGTTATAGATAACTATGGAGGTAATCAATCCTATTAACTTCATGACACTCGTCGGACACAAAATTGGTTGTTCCTTCATGCTACTTTGATTATAGAAGTTTCGTCATTTTTTTAATATAGTTAAAGGCAGAATTAAACCGCTTTCTTTTAAGTTCAACAAGAGTTCTGCAACACTCATGTGTGGTTAGTTTCCGCAATTTTATTCGCCACAGAATACTGATCAAATTCCCGTATAACATTAACGTTTTGAAAGACAGTCATTTCTTTATGGTAAAACCATCTATTATACTGAAGTAGTACTTTAGAGGAAAGCATAATGCTATTGTTCTCCCAGACACTGAAAAATCAATTTTTCCAGGAAAAGTTTGAAATAAAAGTGAGAGGTATTTATGAGTGTAAAAGTATAGTCAATTTATTGAAGCCGTTTTCGAGAAAATCACGAAAAACTTAAAAAAAACGGTTCAGTAAAGTCGAACTTTCGGTTGATGGATTCTGTCCGAAATCTTCGTCTCTAAATGGTGGTAGTGACCAAACGGAACACTAAGTTTGAGCGTTCTGCGACTTTTCGTTTTTGAGATATTCTTTTAGGAACAAGAGGAAGTAAAAAATTAAACCATTTTTTTGAGCTAACATTTCGTCTAATAATTCAAGCCTTCCTCAGTGTTGCAGAGTAAACAGAAAAGAGAAACCAGTAGTAGCCATGATATTGTTATTTCAGTTCACATAGATGCTGTTCTCTTAGGTATTGTTATTAATTTTTTTATTTTCTCTGTTAAACTGAAGAAGCATTTCAATTATAGGTCGAAATGTTTGCTGGAAAACTACTGTATTTGTTCTAAAGAAGGCCAAATTCCTCGAAAAAAATTCGAAGAAAATAATTAAGCAAATGATCGAGAATCTACAAATTTTTTTGTAAAAAAAGGTTTAATTAACATTTAAGTTTGTTTTATAATTATGACAAATAGTAATGAAAGTAATTTTCTTAAACAAAAAAAATCAAACATTAAGAAATCAATACACTTGTTCAACAAACAACATTCTCTCAACGGATAAACAAATATTGATGGTGCCACTTGGTGACAATCACGTTGTTAAAGCATCACTTAGTTCATAGAAAATTTTCAGTGAAGGAAAATATGTTTGTTACTTCAGCATTAATTTAGTTTACTAAAGTAAAGACGTTGACAGTTAATTTCTGCTTAATCTTAAGCTGTTAAAGAATTTTTATTATGCTATTTATAATTACTTTAATCAAGTGTAACTGAGCCAAATTAATTGGCTATTTAACTGCATAGTTTATTAAGAAATAGAAACTAGATAATTTTTTTTTATTGTAACATGGGTAACACATGGTGTAGTGGAGCATCAGTGAATGCTGGCACAGTACTAGACAGAGTGATATCACAAGCATCCAACAAAGACGAATGTCTTTTGTATAGACTTGCGAATTACAAAAAAGGTGGTGAACTAGTTGATGCATACAATACTGGTGGCCAGGCTGAAGTGGAAAAATTGATCAAAGAACAGTTTGGTGTGTTGATGTACAATGATGGTAAAGGAACAATTATCAATCGGGCGGAATATCTTCGATGGAAATTTAGAGATATGCAACAGGTTGGTTTCTATAAAAAAAAGAAAACATGTGATTGTTGATATTCCTATGTAAATTTACAATTAAAATTTGCTTTACATCATAGGTTCAAATTCCTATTGAAGCATCCCTAAGTACACAAGATCCTTTGTCTAAATGGGAAGATCATCAAGCGTGCTGGCAAATGCAATACAGAGGATCGCTTGGGGAAACACTGCTGCATGTACTTATCATTTGTGATACTAAAATACATACACGTCTAGCACGCACATTATTGAAATGTTTTCCAAATTTATCTATTGATGTCGTAGAAGGAGAAGAATATTTAGGTTTGTACATTTTTTCTTTATATTTCTGTGATAAATATCATTTGATTAAAGGAAATGGCTAAGAGATGTGTACTTTCTGTAGGAGCCAGCGCGCTTCATTTGGCCATTGCTTACTTTAATAATGAATTAGTACAGGATTTAGTGGAAGCTGGGGCAAATGTTGAACAACGAGCTATTGGTAATGGTTCAAAAAAATAAATAAAAATAATTCATAAATAATCCAATTTTTGGAATTAAAAAACAACGGCAAACAAAAGAAAGTTCAACAATCAATTATGTTTTTTTTTAATTTTTTTCTATTGATTAATTTATTTTTTAGGAAGCTTTTTCTTACCTCGGGATCAACAAGGATCCAGACCAAAAAAGAATACAGATTATGAAGGTCTTGCCTATTTAGGAGAGTTCCCGCTTGCTTGGGCAGCTTGCTGTGCTAACGAGAGTGTTTACAATCTTTTACTTGATACCGGAGCAAATCCAGATCGTCAAGATAGTTTTGGAAATATGATTTTGCACATGGTTGTTGTCTGCGATAAATTGGTAAGACAGTCGAAAGTTAAGTATGAGTTATATCAGTTGTCTACATTGTTTTTAGAAAAAGCAAGTTTTTTTTTGAGGGGAAGGAGATTCTGTTATTTGGCCCTTGTATTGCAAAATGAGATATGGCAAATCCGTAAAATTCGATACTATAGATGCTCTTCCCGCAGAAAGATTTGACCATTCTTATAAAAATAAAGAAGCAATCGGTATCTGGCCATATAGAGAATCTTTTAATTCTGACCGGTCGCAGTCAGAGTTTATCATGTGTTGTGTAGACACTCGCTTCTAAATTTTCGGTACATACTACCTGAATGATTTTATAGCAATTGACATCAACATATCAACGTCTCTATACAAACTTGATGACCTCAGAGGATGGAGAAAATCCAAAACCGGTCAGAATTAAAGAAAAGGCTAATTTTGACTGACACAATCTCAGATATTATCTCGGACGAGCCCAACCACTGTTCATGCATAATGTCGTGGGTGATATCAAGAACTGCATTACCAACTTCGTTAATGTAGGTTTTTGTTTTAAATAAGATGATACTCATCATTAAGGGTAAGACGGCAAGCCACTTCTGTGGCTTACAACACTTACACTGATACCCACAACATTCAACAATACACACAGGATCTTCAATAGGTGCTAGTATTAAGTTAAGCCAAGGGCAATGTGCAATTCACCATCACACAGACTCACGCACATTTGCAAATAGTACTCTTCACAGAAACTACTTTCTAGATACAAACACCGACTACCAAAGGAACCACAAAGAACATTAAATTTATTGAATTTAGAGCCACAACATCTACACATCTAATTTAAGATGGGAATCCTTGTATAAGAAAACACAATGAGTTAGATGACATGATATTTAAGCTCCAAATGAAATTTGCTGGAGAAGGAAACAATGAAAGTTGTTTAACTAAATTTAATAATTTAATCTTTGTCAATAATAACAAAATAACCTTTGCAGGACATGTTTGGCTATGCATTGCGTCATCCAAAAATGCCTGCTAGCAATGGAATATCCAATGAATGTGGTCTAACTCCATTAACATTAGCTTGTAAACTTGGTCGTGCTAAAGTATTTAGAGAAATGTTAGAATTAAGTGCCAGAGAATTTTGGAGATATAGTAATATAACATGTTCCGCATATCCACTGAATGCGCTTGATACAATTTTGCCTGATGGACGAACAAGTATAAATATATTTATTGGATTATTTTATGACCATCATTTTAGGTTATAACATTATCATTTTTCTTATATTTGATATGTCTGGATCTAGACTGGAATTCAGCTTTATTTATTATACTGAACGGTACGAAAGAAGAACATCTGGACATGTTGGATGGCGGCATTATTCAAAGATTATTAGAAGAAAAATGGAAAACATTTGCCAGGGTAAATTAATAAATACGTCCAGCTAATTGTGTATTTTAATAAATTCAAAGAAAATACTTATTCTGTGATTATTTTCTTTAAGAAGTCACTAAAAGCTTCTAATAATTCGGCAGGCACATTCCAACTTTATTTGAGTTTGATTTGTCTTCTAACTGCAAACGCATTAATACTTTTACCTTTCGTACGTATTTAAGTATTCTTTGTTTTCTCTGCAAGAATGGCCAAAATAAAGTAACAAAATATATATAAATATATAACTTAGATAAAGAGAATCTATATTTCTTTGATGGACATCGTCACTCCAAAAACTGACATACTTAGAAATATTTCAAAAACGAAAAGTCTCAGGAAGCTCCAGCTGACCGTCTAGGTATGCCGAAACAAAGGTTTAGGTCAATGTTCGTTAGACGAAAATGCGACTTTATTAATTTTTTGTTTTAGTTTTTCACGGTTTTCTCAGATTTCCAAAGATTGCACTAAAACTTTGTATATATACTATTTCATTTATCTGAAAATTGATAGATTGGCTTTGGGGAACAAATTCCCCTTTTTAAGAAAATTTGTCATCAGAACTGTGGAAATTGCATTGAAAGTCTAATTTACTTTTCTGAAAGTTATTTTAGCGGGGTTCTGGGGAAGCTGATACATAGTCTTAACTTGAATTTACCACCGTGTGGAAATTGGGAGAACTAAATATTTATTAAAAATTCCAATTTTTTAGAAAATGTATCAAACCTATGTTATTGCAGGGAAAGAAAGTCGTGTGGATGTTTTTCAACCATGATTTTTTTAAAGCACACAAATATTTCAGATCAGTTACATTTTCCTATTGAACCGCAGGTCCGTATCACCATATCAGTCCGTACCACCCTCAAGTGCAATATTATTATTGTTATTATTTATAAGGGTTCTTATCATCCTATCCCTGCATGGAGCTTCTCAGTACACTGCCGACTTCCGTGCAGTGTTCCTTAGCTACAGAATCACCGCCCATCAGTGGGCTGTAAAGGCTCCTTATACGAGAAAATCTAAAGGCTATCTGGATTCGAACGCGGTATCTCCGAGTGCCACTACACCGCTTATAAGCCCTCATACCTTGGTCTAGTGGCTAGCGCACTCGCCTTTGGTGCGAGAATTCAGGGTTTGATTCCCATGAGGGTAAAGTCGGTGTTGACCCAGTATCGTGAGAACAAGAAGGAGAAACTACAGTCGGTAGCGCATCCAGGTAGGATCAGAACTAAGTGGCGAGGTAATTGCGGCGTGCTTACCTCCAATAAAAATCGCCGTCTGGCAAGACTTGGTGCAAGATGGGGTGGTGCGCCATAGGGACAGGGACTTCCCTTATAAATGGAATAGCATCAGATAGAGAGAAGAAAGAAGGTAAGGATTGATGTTTAATGTCTTTACGCCACATGAAATGAGTTGGGATGGAATTTTAATAACTGCGATATCTCTAGGTTATCTCTCTCTCTCTCTCTCTTGGTACAAAGTTGTAATGGCGCTCCCATGAAGTTCAATAAAGAACCCAAGGCAGATTAAAAGAATTTAAATAATATAATATTATATTATATATTTTTTGCTGATTTCACAAACTCACGATAAAACTTAACAAATTATTATTTTCACATATTTATTCTTCTTAACACATATTATTTTTCTCTTTATAGAGACAATTTTTGAAAAGGCTTGTAATTTTGATGTTACATTTAATATTTCTGAGTGGGGCAGTTTATCTCCGACCTACAGATAGAAATAAATCATTACTTGGTGGTGATGACTGGCAGGACTATGTACGACAAGGTTTTGAAATCGGTACAGTAATTGGAGTTCTATCATACGTTATTGTACAACAAGGAGGTGAAATAAAAAATCAAGGATTAATTTCATTTCTTACACAACTGGTAAAATGTTATGGAACTAATTATTTTATCGTATACTGTTAATAACTAAACATATTTAAGAATAATATAAAAAAATCTTAATAATAAAAATACTTTAATTTATTAGGACCCTGCCAAGGCAATCTTTCTAGTTTCAAATATCTTAATTTTGGCATGCATTCCATTTCGACTAGCTGGTGATAAAAGAACTGAAGAAGCGATCCTAGTATTTGCTGTGCCCGGCTCTTGGTTTTTGTTGATGTTCTTTGCTGGGTAAGACTGTTTATTATTAATTAATCGATTGAAATAATTATATTCTCTTATAATTGTAAATAGGATTATGTAGTAATAGTACAGGGTAATAGGGCTACGTAGTAATAGTAAACAATATCAAAAAAATACACAAAGTTATACAAACATATATGACAATGGTTATAAAATCATCTGTTAGTTGAGTTCTCGCTTATAGTAACTACATATATAAACATAATTATCAACAGGGAAGGAATTAGCTTAGTGGTAGTGAGCTGGACTAGCAACGCGGAAATACGGGTTCGAATCCAGCCTTGCTGCCCTTAGATTTTCTCTTCCTAGGAGCCTCTACAGATCACTCTCCGGTGCTAGTGCTACAGCTGGACTGTTGTCGGTAACGAGAAAACACTCTCCGGAGGCCGGCAGTGCACTGAGAAGGCTCCGGGCGCGAATACCACAGATGTTGATGTGCCTTAAATTAAAAAAAAAAATTATCTACTATGCCTAATAGATCCTACATAATAAACATATGCCTATTTTTTTTCTCTCTACGGTGCAACAGCCCATAAAGAGCCAAGACTTGCCAGACGGCGGTTCAAATAGGGGGGCGTGTCGTAAGTACGCCGTAGTTCCCACACTGTTTAGTTCCGGCCTTCGCTACCTAGGGCGCTACTAACTGTAGCTTCCCACTTTTTATCACGATGCTGGGTCAACACCGACTTTGCCCTCAACGGGAATCGAACCCTGAATTCTCGCACGAAAGCGGAGTGCGTTAGCCGCTAGACCAACGCGTGAGACAAACATGTGCCTATTGGTTATAAATTATACCACGAGATAGTTATGCTATATATTGAACACCTTATTGAATTATGTTTGCTAATGTGAATACAAATAAAAGTTAGAATTAAAATAAAAATGAATAACTTATACTAAAGGATGTCTGCTTATGTGAATACGAACCAAAAAAGTATAATAGGGTAAATCCAATAAACGTCCAAAAAAAAAAAAACAATCTAATCAAAACTAAACTCACCCACCAAGAAAAGTCTGTATCTGTACGCAGTTTTTACATATGCTACTAACATTTTCCAATCCGAACCATTCAACAAACCTACAGCCTCTTCCAAGTGCGGTTTGCCGAAATGGGTGAGTCTGAATTCAGCATATGGCAAGGAATGGTAGGATTGCACAGACTACAATTATAATCCATATCCTGTAACCAAGGCTTGCTGGGGTCTATGGGGGCAAGCCTAAAGTTAAGATTAAGGCCAGCCTAGGGAAGTACGCCACAATCTTTCAGGCTGAAGTCGTGGCGTTACAGCTCTACAATAAGGAGATTATAAGGCAAGGTTTACAGGGTAGGAGAGTGGCCATATACTCCAACAGTCAGGCAGCCCTGAAGGCACGTTCTTCACACCAAGTAGTCTCAAGACTGGTATGGGATAGCTAACTGCCCTAACCGCGGTGGGTACTCGGAACAAACTGACACTCGCCTGGGGGCCGAGGCATGAGGGTTCCTGGGCAATGAGAGGGCGGATGCCATGGCGAGGGAGGGTTCGAAGGATACCTTTATAGGCCCCGAACCCTTCTGCGGGTTGTCCAGGAGCCTAATTCAAACTTCTATCAAGGGTTGAATAGAAGTACAGAATCTGCATTGGTGGGAGAGAACACCAAGACAGAGGCAGGCAAAACTCTTTATTAAGAGACATTTGCCTAAATATACCAGGGATCTACTGAGCCATAGCCGTGGGGATACAAGGCTAATAGTGGGTCTACTAACAGAGCATTGCACGCTGGATTGGCACATGCACCACTTGTTACTTGCTGTTAACGCGTTATGCCGATTCTGCAAGACCGAGGAGGAAACCTCGGACATCCTCTGTGAGTGTGCCGGCCTGGCGAGGACAAGGTTTCTTCAACTGGGGGCGAGCAATTGGCGGCTTCATGACGGAGCCGCTCTCAGCTTTGCTAGGCCTGATTAAGAAGGCGAAGCTGAGGGATGTGCTATTATTTTAGGGGATCCACAATAGACCTCTTATTGTAGGTCGCAGTGGAATGAGGCTCGCCCTCCCCGTTCGAATCTAATCTAATCTAACCAAGGCTTGTAATTAAGACCGAGGAGCTCCCCATGCATTTAAAAATATATTGCATCATGTTCAGCTATTTCTCATTAATATAATTAACATTGATTCAAATTTTTATACAATAAATGGTAGGATGACTTTATGTACACATAAGTAATTCATCGTTCTGACTTCATTGTTCTGACAATATTCGAGTTTCTGTATTTGGTAATAAGCATTTGCAATCTATATGCAAGTGAAAGGAATGGCCACTGGACACCTTCAGCCATTCTCCATACAGAAATTTCTTTTGAATAATTTTCAAGAGCCAACATCTCGACAATATGTGGTTCCCCTGGTTTAATACTTTAATGATGTAAGATAAGTGCAGCCCTAAGGTGACAGCGAACAGTAGGCCAAAACCAGATTCCAGCCACCGATATAATTGGGTGTATTTCTCGGTTGAGCCAACATTTCAAATAGAAACGTTGAAGTTTCTCTACTTCCTCATATGGGAAGTACGACTTGGGCTCCAAAGAACACAATAGACATCAGAGCTGCTTTAAAAACTTTATGCTTAGCAGAAAACTTTACGGTCTTATTAGAGATTAAATTCTTTCAAACTGTGCACATAGCAGGCTTGGAAACGGACAGCTTTTCCTTTAAATGAGACTTTAATAAGTGTGAAGGAGTCAACAAGAACCGAGATACTTGTAACGGGCTACCACCTCCACAAAATTACTTTCCTTCGACTCACATTTACTAGCACTCTTGCCCCCTCTTTTTTTAAATATTACCTTAGTTTTTGATACATTAATTTGCAAATTTCATTTCTTGCAATATGACCTAAAATGATTGATCACGTTCTGCAATTCATCAATATCTGAAGCGATTAGGATGCCATCACCCCCATACAAGAGCTCCTTTATGGTGAAATTCTGGAACACAGTACCTCCTCCCAGATAATCCTGCAGTCATTTAGGAACAGTGAAACAAGAAGGGGCTCAATAAGCAACTAATAATTTTCTTTGAAATTGCTCCAATTTTTCAATTTAAATTTGATTATTAACTACACTTATATAAGCTCTTAGTTACTGGTAAAACTTATTATAGGTTATATTACTTTTGGAGAAAGTGCACCAAATAGAAATTTAGAAATAGTAAGAGAAAGATGTGTGACTTTTTTTTCTTTTAATACTTAAATAGCCTGTATTATTTCTAGGGCTGTACGTTTAACAGGACCCTTCGTTACAATGGTGTACAGCATGATAATGGGAGATATGTTCACTTTTGGAATAATTTATTCAATTTTTCTGTTTGGATTTTCTCAATCGTTTTACTTTCTTTACAAAGGATTTCCCGGAGTAAAAAATACACTGTACAGTTCGTATCCAAGTACTTGGATGGCTTTATTTCAGATAACTTTAGGCGACTATAATGTAAGTTTGCTGATGAAACTTTGCTTAATTTTTTTTCTTTTTCCTAAATTATTACGTTGGTTTTTTCCAATTACAGTATGCCGAATTATCGCACACAACTTACCCTACATTAAGTAAAACAGTGTTCACAATATTCATGATTCTTGTACCTATTCTCTTGTTGAATATGTTGATCGCCATGATGGGAAATACTTATGCGCATGTTATAGAGCAGAGCGAAAAAGAATGGATGAAACAGGTACTGATAATCACAGTATTTTTTCCTCTTTTTTTCAATACAGAATTTTAGAAGACAATAGTGCTACCTTAATTATATTTGGTTCGTACCTATGGTGGCTTGTACATAAGCGCGGCGATATTTTTTTTGAAAAAACAAACAAAAAAATTGAAATTTCTATTTGTGTTTAAAAAAAAAAAACATAATACAATTGCTTTCATAAATATATAACGGAATAAAACATATTAAGTATTATACCTAATTTCAACTATTAATAGTTAATACATAAAATTGTTTGATTAATGATTCAGCTAACAGAATGCGTCTATCATAATATCTCATTAACGGGATTATCCCTTCTGTTTGGACTAGCCACTTCTTCAGAAAACTTAGCGTCCCTATGGGTAGGCCAGTTTAACAATGCTTTCCCAACACTAACACAATGTACACAGGGTCTGTAGATGTAGATATTTGTGAAAATACTTGAGTACACTTGCCCAATATACTTAAAATACTACTACATTCTAGGCGTTAAGGTAGCCGGAGGAGTGGACTCCTCCTCCTCTGTAGAGCTGTGGTTAAGGTTCTAGGAGGTGTGGGCCGCCGGACTTAGTTAGTGATACTAATTGCTATTCCTTGCCCGTCTGAAAAAATTGGATATTACTTTACTTACTACTACTTTCTGTTTACCATTACTAACTTCAATGGAGCCAAATGGATTTTCTATTTGGCAGGAATTTGGTATTTTAGCTGCTTTACGCATTTGCTTTTAAGTTCGATCGAGAATCGTCGGTATTCGTTTTTTTTTGCAACTGCATGTAAATCCTGAATCTGACACTAAAAGCTGTGCGCCTCAGATGAATTTTATTGAAAAATAGAAGATTGGGTTTTGTAATTATGAAACTTTCTTATTAGGAAAAATTAATATTTCTTGTTCGTAGCAGCATTGACTTGAAATTTTCACTGGCACCACTTGTTTGTAATTGACCGTCTGTAAAAATGCAGAAAGAAGTTAGTATATGATGATGAGCTTGAGTTGCCGAGAGAATACGACGAATCCAAAAAGTTGCAAATTTATAATTACTCTGTTGAGAAAAGTATATCGTAGGCACTTAGGCTTGGATAACTGCTGAGATACATAAACTTTTCTGAAGAAGTTTAATTTCTCTTAAACCTTATAAAGACCCATTTTTTTTTTAAATTATAATAATTTAAAACCCAAAATTAGTGGGCCAAAATAGTAGTGTCACTGGAACGTGCCATCAATCAAGAAGATGCCAAACGTTATTTGCAAGAATATAGTATAAAACTTGGACCTGGAGATGATCCGTCTACTGAACAACGAGGTGTCATGGTAATAAAGAGCAAAAGTAAGACCAGGGCAAAACAGAGAAAAGGTGCAGTGGCGAACTGGAAGGTATTTTTTTTTCAAATTTATATATTATATATATATAGTGCAATTATGTAATTTTGATACATTTTACACCAGTGGTCATTGCCACAATAAATTTTTTAGAGAGTTGGTAAAGTGACAATTAATGAACTACGAAAGCGAAACATGACTGGTGAACAACTGAGAAGAATCATGTGGGATAGAGCTTCAATTTCAACACCTGTTAAATTGCCAGTTAAGTTAGTAATTATTCAAATTGATAAATTACATTAACATCTTTCATTTAATTTAACAATACAAATCATTACATATTTACTTAAAAAAAATAAAATTATATATTCATACATTGTGTAAAAATGTTAGCCCAGCCATTGAACAAGTCTTGGAAGGAACAGTAACTGATCAACAACAAAACGCTCAAGCAAATGGAGGAGTATTCGGAGGTGGTCTGACCGCTGCACTTGATGTTATGGCGTTCACTCACGATTTAGATCTAACAGCAGCAGCTATTTCACCATCACCGCGTAGGTTTCCTCATAAAAATTAATTTTGCAAGTAGTATGTATTGTTATTTTTATAAAAGGAAATAATAAGTTTAATTCCATGATGCCTGATAATTTCTTCGGTAATTTGGGATTTATTTTGCTTGTATCTATGATAATTGCACCAATGTGCAAACTTCAGAGGTGCTATTAACAAAAAAAAAAAGAATATGTGCTGAAATAATGTATGTTCATACCAGCGATTGGATGAAATTTTTGAAATGGTGCAGTATAATTGGCTGTTAAGTTTGTTAGTTAAAATATGGATTTAATAGAAAAGGATATGTTATGCATAAATTTATAGCCTTACTCTGACGATGGATGAGAATGCAAACCCGGGAGAATAAAAAACAAAATAATAAAGCCATGCTACGACGGATAAAATCATCTACGCAGTAAACTGTCTTTGGATTTAGCACCAAGTTTATTTGAAACATCTTTAGCAAAAAAAATCCAGTGTGAAACACATATACTTACTCTTATTGCAATACTAACAGATTTAACTGATTAGAAAATTTAGTTGCCCGCAACTTTGGTAGTGGAACCAAAATTACACCAACTCGTAGTTCCCCCAAAATCCCCTTAATATGAACTTTTCCAGGAAATCATATAAAAGCTGTAGATCTTTATATGTATGTAGTTGGGAATACCCAAGTTTAAAGAAAATCATCGGAACCGTATTCGAGAAAATTCAGAGAAACTGAAAAATCCACCCAGTTAAGTCCACTTACCGTTGCCTCATTTTCTAAAAAATGAAATATGTTTGAATCTTCTATGATTTTCCGTTTTGTAGATCACAGTTCATTTCGCAGAAATGGCATTTTAGTTTTTCAGAAAATCAATTTTTCGGTGTAATGATATCTTAAAAATGCATTTCTGATAAGAAAAATCAATTACGGTTGCAATTCTTCCATTTACAATAGTAAAATGCTTTAAGTATCTTTATGTTCTTTTTTCAGAATCAAAAGAAGTTTATATAAGTGATCCTTTCAGAGACTTGGTGTTGAGCGCAGAAATTGATGCTGGTGAAGACGAGCTTTCGTCTCTAGCAGAAGCAGCTGTTCAATCAGTCTTATCTGTACGAATATTATTAGTCATAATGAATATTTATTATGTGTTTTACCCAAATAATATTATTGTAATTTCTTTACAACAGACAAAAGGCAATGAAACTGACAACAGTGAAAGACTGATGGCCAGGAAACTTAGCCTAGAACAATCCGCTGTACTTGGAATGAGTGATAGTGACATATTTGCCGGTAAATAAGTAATTTAAAGAACATCGTGATTTAATTAACCAGCTGCATGATCTTATTTAATAAAGTCTATTATAGTGTTTTAGTTATTATAGTGCATCTAGTGTTTTTACTTTCAGAAGAGCCACCTTTAGGTCAAGGGTCTCGAGCAAGAAAAGTTAAATCAGCACAACAAAGGCAGAGAGCTGAAAATGGTAATATTACTGAGTGTAAAACCAATTTACTGAGTTGGATGTATAAGAGTGGAAATTCAAGTGCATCGTCGGCTGATAATGATCCTCCACCTCCTTATACACCGTTGCCTACTGCTCCTCCAGTCATCAAAAGGAAATCAATGAAACGTCCGAAGACTGCTAAACCAAACAGGTAGAGTATTTGGATGAATTTAAATTACTATAGTGTGGGCGGCACAATGTTTATTACATTTTATGTAACCTTCGGTTTTTATGTTTCTTTTATTTTAGAGTCGCTCCAGAACCTGAAGTACCACAAAGACCAGGAAGTTCAGCTGTGCCAGCCAGTGAAACTAAAAGGCAAAATTCACCACCAGATCCTTTAGAACCGTGGAGTACAAGAGAAATCGCAAATATGAATGCAATATTGGCTTGGCAGCCTTCTGATCAAGACAGTATGTGAACAAAATAAAAACAAATACATTAAAAAAAAAGTGATTTTGGTTAATTTCAACCATATATTTGTTACTTTTCAATTATTATTTAAGATTATTATTTTAAAATTTAAGCGGATTTATTTTTAATCTTTTAATATGATGTATAGTAATATATTTTTAATGCTACACTTTAATTAATGTTTACATTCATTTTTGAAAGGAACAAATTAAGATGTCAACGCAAAATTTCTAACCTTTTTTGAAAACAAAATAAAATAAAGAAAAACTGTTCTATTCTTTGGTTTAATCTTATAGAAATACACAATTATTTATTATACTTTGCCTTTATTACCAGTCTAAGCGCAGTACATAATTTGTACATACACAACTGTCTTACCTCTCCTCTGTAAACTCCCCATGACCATCTACATATACATACATACATATAACACATCCTTTCCTTTAAGAAAAACATTGCAGTTATAATAATAATTGACTCAGTACCAAAAATATATAATAATACAAAAAGTAGCCTACCCTAACTGTATAGTACAGAACACAAACTATTTTATTCATTGTTTCTGTATCGAGCCGGCATTCGTCTATTTCGTATAGGTCTATTCTAGGGTGGTGGTGGTTGTGGAGTTGTTACCTGATTGTCCGTGCTATTACTTTGATTTATATTCCTCAGAGACAGTTTTAGGTATCTGCGATTTCTCCTCAGTTCTTGTCCATCTTCTGTCCGGATAGGTCTTCTTGGGGTTGGTGAATTTCTTGAAACTACCCCATGTTTCCAATCCTTCTCCGCTTTGTAAATGACATCCCTTTCACGCAACTCTTTTGAGGGGCCAAGCTGTCCTGTTGTAATACTTATTACTATATTCTTGTCTACACTTCATTGTCTTATCTACATCGACGTTAGTGGATTCAGCATTTCCTGTGTTATTGGGATTGATGTTCAGCAAACTCTTCAATTCTGTAACTCAAGTTGAACTGGTGAATATTCAATATGTTTTAACGGCATATTTCTGTATTCTAACAATGCTTTGTATTCAACAGTGTCTTGCTCATTCCATTCGGTTCTTCTGATTATATTTTTTGTGATATCGACAGCTTTTGCTGCTAAACCATTGACTTGAGCGTATCCAGGGCTCCTGGTTACTATCTGAAAATCCCAGGCCTTTGTAAACTCTCTCATCTCTGGCAAAAGGAACATTATCCGCCAAAAGCACATCCGGCGAACCAAATCTGCTAAAAGCGACTAAACATGCTTTGACAACAACAACTGTCGACTTGTCTCTCAGCTTAATGACCAAGCCAATTGGCGTAAGCATCCATCATGACCAAATACATTTTTCAATACCATTATGACTTGCATGTATGCGTTCCAACACGTCCTTTCTAAACTTTCTGGGAACTATTATTTTTTGGTGTAGGAAGAACAAGTCTTCATTTTCACTAATCGATCCTTTAAGTTCCAATAGTGTTTCACATTGTCGAGTAATTTGCTCTTCCTTTCTGGCCACCCTGAATGACAATATTGTTTCAATCTCGTATCTCCTCACCTTCATCAACCGCTTGCCGATATTGCTGATGAAGCTCCGGTGTTATTTTGGTTTTTTGATTCAAGCAATGAATAAGGCATTCTGGTTAGCCCGTTGAATTTTGAGTAGTCAACTCAGCTCAACAGTTGGCAGTTTTAAATTTTCATGCGCAAAAGGAGCCAAGTTTTTAGGATTATTATTAGATAGGAAATTATCTTGGAAACGCCACATACAACAAATTATGAAGAAAACTAGCAGGTATCAGAATGTTTTGAAAGCTACATCACACAGTAAGTGGGGCTGTGACCCAAATGTACGTTTGCTTTTCTACCGTGCAACCATTAGAGCTATTTTGGAATTTGGGTGTGAGTTCTATGGACAGGCAAGGAAATCCACTATTCGTCCTTTAGAAGTAATTCAAAATAACTGTCTGCGATTAAGTTTGGGCTGCCTTAAGAGTACCCCATAGATGTTCTGCATGCTGAATCCTGCGAACTCCCTTTCAAATACAGAATAACGTTTCTTTCCAGTAAACTTCTGATACAATTGAAATCCTTCCACTATGACATGTACAATAACATTTCATCTCTCGCAACTAAAGTGCTCACCTATAATTATTGGACTACTAAAGTCACCTCTCCATTGGTTGACAGTTTCACAACAGGCTCAGAACTATCTCTACAAATATTCTCATCAGCAAAAATTTTTTGACCGATTTTAAAATTCTACAGCAAACAATACCATTAACTATACTAGAGGACTTTTCTGACATCCCTACATCCATGAAAAATACAGGATTTCTTCATAAAATTAATGAGATTTGGCCAGATTCATGTTTCATATTCACAGACATATTCTAAATATAATAACTGTGTTTTTGCTGCGGTCTATATCCCTTCACTAAACCATCTAATCAGTATAAACTAAATGAAAATGTTTCAGTGTACACAGCCGAATTAGTGGCTATCTGCATGGTTTTACAACACATGCTAACAATGGACAGTAAAAAATTTACATATTAAGCGACTGTAAAAGCGCATTAATTAAACTGAATAATATATCGGTGTATTCCACAAACAGCCATTTAATAGTCAATATAATGGAAACCTTAAATAATGTCAAATCACTGGGGAAATCCGTATATTTCGGATGGATAAAGGGGCATTCTGGGATAGTCGATAACGAGAGAGTAGACCTGCTGGCCAAGGAGGCCGCTGTCAATGGAGAACCCTTAACAATAAAATTTCCATTTAAAGATTTCTTCCCAACTATTAGATCTTCTTTAACAGAGAGATGGCAAAAATAATAAAGAGATACCAATATAAAGAGAAAGGTAGATTCTATAAACTTTTATTGCCCAAGTTAAAGAGGCGCCCGTGGTTTGCTAAAATTTCAGTTTGTAAATCAACCAGCATGTGCAGAATACTAAGCAATCATGTTATATGTAGAGCTTACTTAAATAAGATAAAAACAGATAACTCTCCGCTATGTCCAAGATGTGGGTTTTGGGAGGATCTAGAACACGCGGAGATGATATGTCCGCACTACGAAACTTCTAGAGACCTTAATATAATAACGAAACACGAAACATGTCCGTTCAATTACAACACAATTATTTCAAGCAATAACACAGAGGTACTGGAAGCAATAGTTCCATTTTACATGAAATACAAAAAGAATTTTACATAAAAAAATACCTACTTCTCGTGAAACGTTCTTAATACCGTAAATGGCTAAATAGTGTGTAAACTAAGGCCAAAAAAAAAAACAAAAAAACTCAGCTCGTGACAACATATACGCAATCATCTGGTCTCTTCCTGGCATGTTAAGCTACATTTCATGCACCTCATTCTCATATGTTGCAGTCTCCTAGGCACCATATCCAAACTGCTGAAATACACTTACTAGTGGTTTATGGTCTGTGAACAGGATCACTTCATACCCATAAATGAACCGATGTAGTTTACAATGCTAACCTCCTTTTCCAATTGGGAGTACCTTTGATCTGTAGGGCTAAGGCTTTTCGACATAAATGCTACAGGCTTTCCCTCTTGCAATAAACAAATCCTAGCCTATCCTGAGAAGCATCCGTTTGGACTTTAATTCGGAAGTTCTGGTTTAAAAAATGACAATACAGGAGTATTCGCCAGAACATTTTTTATTGCTTGGAAGGCTAACTCTTGTACACCGGTCCAACACTATTCCACGTATTGCCTTGGAAGCAACTATACCTGAAAATGGATGGCGCTGTAGCGTCGTGCCGTTACTCTGCCGTCATGACAAAGGTAGTTAATAAGCTGTGTATTAATTAATGTTGTAGTTTTTTAAATTGCGATGTTGTTAATTATATAGCTTATTTCACACTATTATGTCTTGACGAGTAAGAGGGTCGCGGCGATGAGCGCAGAAGGATCTATGCGAAAGCCTGCTTGGAGCCGTCGCTGGTACAGATCTTGGTGTTAGTAGCAAATTTACTAGTAACGATGCTTTGAGGCGGATTCAATTAGGTATGAATCTTGAAAGATATTTCAGCAAACCTAAAAGCCTCATCACTCCTTTTTTATCCTTCGGCGACTCCACATATATTCCTTATTTGGTTTATCCCTTTATTAGATATGATATGTCCCAGAAAGTTAACCTCCTGCTGCTTATACTGAAGATTTCTTTGATTAAATTTAATTCCTATCTTGAGAGATGTCTGTGACACCCTTTCTAGGTTTTCATCATGCTCTTTCTCTGTCTGACCCCAAATAATTAAGTCATCGTGGACGATCAATTCAATACTCTTTGATCCCCCAAAACATCGATAATTATTCTTCTGACAAAGTTCAGGGCCAGATTTAATTTCGAAAGGAAAGCGACAAAATTGGTATCTTCCAAATTGAGTGCTAATCGTAAACAGTTCTCGACTTTCTTCTTCAAGTACGATTTGAAAAATCCATCTTTGAGGCCCAGCACTGAGAAGAACTGGTATCCCTCTAAAGTAACTAATATATCGTCAGGATGGGGCATGAGAAAATATTCCCTTCGAACTACTTTATTCAGTGGCGTGGAGTCGATGCAAATTCTCAAATCACCATTTGATTTTTCTACTAAAACCAAAGGGTTTACCCAAGCAGTTGGTTTATCAATTCTTCTTATTGCCCGTACTTTTTCTAATTCATCCAACTTTTTCTTAATTTTTCCCTGTAAACTGAAAGGTACTCGCGTACACTGCTGAACTTGTGGCACCGTATCTTTTTCTATTTCGATGTGATGTTCTCCTGGAAACGTTCCCAACCCTTCTAATAACTCTGAATATTTACTGAAGATAGGTCGAAGTTAGAGTCAGTGGCAACAAATTCCATGCGTCGAATTAAATTTAACGCTATGCAGTCCTTGAATCCCAGGAGTGGAGTCTCGTCCACATCAACGACAACAAAATCTGCTTTAGCCTTACTTCCACTGCTGTTCATACAATCCAGGGTAATTGGCCGATTGGTTTTGTTTTAAACGTTTCCATGTATTCGTTAGTTTTTGTATTCTATTATATATATATAATACAAAACTGTTTCAACAATTTTCTTACCTCTTTTTATACAGTCTTTCTTTCAGTATAATCGATGACTAGACGGCGTTGTAAGCATTTTGGTCACATCAGGGCATCTCGAGGCTGGTGTGCGAGTTCTTGGGTATACTCATGGAAATTAGAGCTAAACTAAGTTTTTTTTAGCTTGAGTACCCGGGCATTCAGGTTATAAGGGCAATCAGGCGGCAGATCTCTTGGGCCGCGAAGGCTATTGGAACCCTCGTTGGAACTGAACTTTCTGCACAGAGCCTTAACACTGCATTGCCAATGCTTGAAATTAGTCAGTTATTGCCAATGTAAAGTCATTTTGACTCCATAATTTATTTTTATCTTTTTCTATATCGATACCATTTTTAATAATTAAATTTGCATAGAGGGATAAAAAAGATAGAAATTATGAACAAAGAAACAAATTTTTATTAGTTAACTGAGAAAATTAAAGTAAAAATTAAAAAAGTTCGATAAAGTAAAAAAACATCTAAAAATATTAGCTTAGATCGTTTCATTCATTTTGAAATAAATTTGGCATACATAAAGAAAAAATAGTATACAATAAAACTATTCACATGAAAAGGAGATCCTTTTTTGGTGCTGTCCACAAATTGGCTTTGAACATTTCACGCAGAAGGTACTGGTTTTTCTCTTCAATTTAGGATCGCAGTAATTGCAATATTTTCTATAACCCTGTTTGACTTTCTCCTGAACAAGGACTTTTTCATTGCCGATGACACTATGTATTTTTTCAACTACTGTGCGCCGTTGACAGGGAATGGAAATTCTTTGTGTGAGCCAATTCATGGCAAGTTTATGCTGCAATTCTGTCATGAAATCAATTCTAGAAAGAGTCTTTTTCGAGCCTTGATGGTTTTTATGAAAATTATGTAGATATATGACATAAGCATTTAGTCAGGAAATGTTGATCATATTAAAAAAGAAACACAATGGCAACCTTCTTGTTTTTCGATTAGCACACATATTTCGACACAATTGGTCAAATATGTCTACCCCATGTTTTGTTTCATTATAATTATGAATAATTTCAGGTTTTTTTGTTCTCTCGTTTATCGCTGAATCATCATGTAAAGATGAGAGTAACAGCACGAGTTTATTGGGCTTCGCTTTGTACGATACCGCTGTGACATTTGGCCTAAAAAGGAATAAAGATGAATTTTGCTTCCGATTTTCATATTTTATGTCCTTGAAAATGGAGGGCAATTCCTTTTTATTGTTCCTATAGCAGTCAATCCTTGTTCTGATTTCAATTTTTCAAATAAAGGTAAACTGGTGAACCAGTTGTCCATTGTAATATTTCTGTGGGTGTTTTTTACTGGTTCAACTAATTTTTCCACTAAGTACTCACTGGCTGGTTTGTTCAAAGGAATTGTACCTTTCCCAGTGTATGGTATTGCGTTGATCATATATTTGGAGCTGCAGTCACACATCATAAATATTTTGATTCCGTACTTGCTGGGCTTAGACGGAATATACATTCTAAATGGGCAACGCCCTCTAAACCCTACAAGTTGTTCATCAATCGTTAAATACTGCTAGGTATGTAGTGCTTTTTGCAGTTCTGGATAAGGATGTCCCATATCTCTCCTAGCGCAAGTTTGCTGTTTCGCTGTGAGCGAGTATCTTTGCAGTCAAACCTGAGACAGTTTATCAAAAAATTAAATCTTGTCCTTGACATAGAGGCCTTGTATATATTGCCACAGAACCTTTCTTGAAACAAACGCTCTGTTGTGAGATGGTTGTCTTTTTGGGCTGCTGATAAAATGAGAATTCCAAGTAAAGCTTTAATTTCATCCTTGTTTGTGTCTTTCAGAGATGAATTTTTAATATTTTTGTATTTTTCTTTTTGTCTTGATATTTCTTCGTTAGTATGAACAACTACTAGATTTAAGATGTCTTCAGAAAAAAACAGCTGAAAGCATTCAAGAACGTCATATGTATAATTTGTTGAAGGATTCGCTCCAGGTGTTACGTGAACTACGTTGATGCTCTTAGTCTTCTTACCAGGTGTGGTAAACTTTTCTGAATACCACACAGTCCCATCCTTCCCTGTAAGAACAGACAAATTTGGTATGATTAGAGTATCTACAATAGATGCTTTGAGTCCTTATTCTGGGATGTTGTCTGAATTTGAAACAGTGATACTAGTGCATTTCGATTTCGGGGACGTTTTGCTACTTCTTTTCCTTTTCTTTTCATTAGCTTACTTCTGGACTTTCTACTTCTCTTATTGCAGCAAACACTGTCTCATCATCATCCTCAACTTCTTCAGGAAGAAAGGAAGGGTCCAAATCTGAATTGTCGGAGTCAAAAATCTCTTCCTCCAAATGATCTTCTACTTCAGACTCATCGCTGTCTTCCTCGCGAAGAATTCTGAGAATCTCCTCTTGATCTTTTTCTAAATCATAAAGTTTTGTTGTGTCCATTTTTTCCTAATGACAAATATTATTACAATTTTATCAGAGCTCTTATTGCCAATCGCACGTCATTTTGACTCCAAAAATTTTGCTTATTTTACCAATCTAGAGTCAAATCGATAACAGAAAATCTATCTATATTACCAATCAAAATTCATAATGACTCCGAAAAATTTACGTGTAACGCCAATCTGGAGTAAAAATGACATGATAAAAAAATAAAATTACCTGCAACCGAAACGAAGAACACTACAGTCTTCAGCTCGCGACTGTGAAATGATGAGAGAGTGGGGATAGCATAACTAAGAGCATTTTGGGGTAGCTATGAGAAGTAGGGGAATAGAGACCACCCTTATTTTGTTTGAGTCAAAATGCCCCCAGATTGGCAATGCAGTGTTAAGACTTAGGAGTGCAGCCATCAGGGCATGGGTGTCGTTAACGTGAGGCTCCGCCCTCGCACTCCCTATACGAACCCAATTAAAACTCAGCTGGTCAATCTCGAAAATAAGGAATCACTGTTCTATTTTCGCGCGCTATAGAAAAATTGAGGAAAGGTGTACGATGGACAACGTTAACAACTAAAAGAAAGAATTCATACATTGGACTGAAACTTTTACAATTCAGAAACAAAAATAGTACCTGAAGAAAAAGAAATAAAAACAATTTCTTAAGGTTTCTATGTGAACATTCGCATGATAAATTAAACTCAACTTCCATAAATGATTTTTTAAATGCAAAAAAACAAACTAATGATGTTACACTTAGTAGAACATTTCGATTAAAACTGCATCCATTCGATTTTATTTTCTAACCTTGTGCATAGGTTCTCTTCGTGTGTAATTTTCCGAGCAGGTTATACAGTTATTGCAGATTCAAATTAGACATAAAAAAAATATATATGAATATTAAGTTCCCATTGTCCCAAGAACTTGTAGGTTTGAATTAGCGGATACTGGCTAATTAATATGTCATTTAAATTAACTAGAATTCAGTGATAAATATTAAATAAGAGGTTTATATGTGATTGTTCATGTGAGCAGGTTACTGTAGCCAGTGGTCGTCCATCTTGGGGGCACGCTTGTAAATAATTACCTTCACTAACAAAGTAAGTAATAAGTATGCTCACCCGGCATTGTACTATTAAAATCATGTGATAACAGAAACTTTAAAGACCTTATTTATTCATTACTTGCTATAAACTGTGAATTCTGTGTGCGTTTATTTTGGTTTCCTTCTCTAGTAATTTATTTTTTTAAATGACAGTGCACAGAATTATTTCTACACCTTGCTTAGAAGATGCTGAAGATCGAAATCTATGGAACATAAATATGGCTTTAATAAAAAATAACTCATTATAATTTATTTTGTTGACTACAAATAATTATTGCCCTTGTTGAGAAACTGTAAACTACAGAAATGGCAGAAGGTATTTTATGGTCACTTATTAAATTTGGACGCAGGAATTATAAACGATTAAATGATGAGTCTGAACGTTAGGTTAAATTATAATGTAAATTACATAAAGGTATAGAAATTGTACAAATTACTAACTTACACATTGTTTTCCTCACAGGCCCATCTACCAAAATTTTTTTACTTGAAGGAAGCTCAGATGAGAGTAATTCATCATCAAATGTCCTTAAGGATGGGAATGTAAAAGTAGTTGTTAGTGGAAATAAGGGAAATGCTATACTTGTAAATCCATGCCAAGTAAAAAAAAAAAATACCTAATTAAATTCTTGTAAACTTGTTTTGCATTTTCTTTCGAATATATTTTTTTCCTCTCCTTTAATTGTATAACTTTGTGTCTTTACTTTAATTGTGTGAGTGCCTTACTAAAATAATTTTTGGAACCTAAAACTATACAGTTTATCTTTTTTTATTTTGTAAATGTTTTAGAGAGGAAATCCATTGTTAAAACAAATTTCTAGTGTACCATGGGAATTCGAAGAAGGCATAGTACCAGATTATGTCATGGGCCGTACGACATGTGCCTTGTTTTTGTCTCTTAGGTATCACACGCTTAAACCAGATTATATAAACGAGCGATTGAAAAATCTAGGTAAATTGTACGACTTGCGAGTATTGTTAGTTCAGGTAAAAACACCACATTTTAAAAAGTGCTATCTCATAAATCACTTCCAAATTTCTCTGATACTCGTAATATAAACCGTTTTATAGGTGGATATGAAAGATCCATACCATGCACTTAAACATCTAACAAGAATATGCCTACTTACTGATCTAACATTAATGTTAGCCTGGAGTCCAGAGGAAGCTGGAAAAATTATAGAAACTTACAAAATATTTGAACATAAACCTCCGGATCTTATCATGGAAAAGACTGAATCCGATACGCATAATAAAGTAAGTAAATTTAGTTTAGACATTTAAATGGGGTTTATATAAAAACAAATGAAATTTTTTTTCAATAAAAAATCTTTTTTTTATTAATGTTCAAAATATAGCCCATCGAGATTGATTGTTGTAACCCATCTTTCTGCCAGCTTGTTGGATCCCTGGCTAATACCATTTCTTGGGTTAGGAATCAAAAAGCTTCTGCATTCTAATTTCAACTTCGGTGAAGTTATTGCATCCCGCCAAGAAAGTATGCGATGTTGACCGAAGCAAAGATTAACCGAAGAACTAAGTCTGGACTGTAAGGTGGTTGTAAAAGAAGTTCAACTGGTTTTCTAGAAAAGTTCAAATGGTATTTTTTTTTTTGCAATTTAAGGCGCGTTAACATCCATGGTCTTTGGCGCCCAGATCCTTCTCAGTGCACTGCTGGCCTCTGGACAATGTTCTCTCGTTACAGACAATGCTGTCCATCATCGGACAGTGAGCTGAAGAGGCACTGTTATGGGTCTTATATCCACCTTTAAAGTGGTTTATATTACGAGTATCAGCAAAACCAGGAAATTGAATTCTTTCAACCCCAAGACAGCAAATGCATCAACTTCTTCAATTTTTTCTTCAAACTGTCGGGAGGTGTGTGGTCGAGCGTTATTTTGCTGAAACAAAAATTGTCTACGATTAAAGCTTGAAAAGTTGGGTCATTTTTGAGTATATTTTATCTAGTTGTTGACATTAAAGGTCGGAATTTTGGAAAGTTCATCGGGTTCAAATTCGTGATCAATTACTCCCTCTTAGTTCCACAAAACGCACATCATCGGCTTTTTCTAAAATTGCCTTCTTAGGCGCGGTGCACACTAAGGAGATACGATTTGCAATGCAACAAGTGATACGTATGAACGGGACATGAACATGTGACAAGCGTGAAGATCGAGTTAAAGCGAAAAAAGTAGCTACACTTGTACGATAGCGATGTGGCGACACCTATCAGTATCGTATCGGTAAAAGCAACACGGCGTGCTGGTCTCGGAGGCGATAGTATTGCGTGATATCTCGTGATAGCATCATGGCTGTCTCGCGAGAGGAAGCGTCTGCTTCGATTTTTTTCGTCAAATTAGTTGAAAACAAAACATGCTTGATGACCGATTAGCTTGGAAGAAAATAGCAGTTGAAACCAAGGACACAGGTAAGAACGTAACAGAATACTTTTTATCGTTTATTTAGATTTATTTTCATGTATGATATAACATTTTATTTGGTTTTCTTATTTATTTATTATTCTTGCCTGTAATGCATTCAACCCAAACCCACATATTTCCACTGTATTGGGATTGCTCCTTGTGGCCTGATAAAGTATTTATTTACCCAGCCTAATTCGTAGGCAAATAGCTTGTGACTGTGCAGGGGTTTCTTCCATCGTACTTCCATCCGGCGTTGCTGGTACAATTTGCACTCTTGCAAAATTTGAAATGTCTTGAAATTTCCCCTCACGTAAGCGAATAAAGTTATGCAGCACACATGCAGCTTTTACTGTTGAAATTGCACATTCCTCGTTACTCGCAATGGGCCCTTCAAACACACGAAATTTTGATGTTAACATACCGAAAGCGCATTCAATACTTTTACGGCCTCTGGAAAGACGAAAATTAAAAATTCTTTTAGCATCATTCAACACCCTTTTTGGGAAAGGCCACATAAGTATGGTCACAAAGGAAAACCCTCTTCACCAACCAAGTATTATGAGAACGGCTCATGATTAGCATCCTCAGGGAAACAAGTGGGATTCGGAATATTCAGTTTGCCTTGCTTCAGCAGTTTACCAATTGAACAATTGCGAAATACAGCTCCATCACTGTTCCTTCCAAGGTCCCCAACATTAATGAGAATGAACATGCCGTTCACATCGACCATAGCCATGAGGACCTCTGAAAGAAAACCTTTATTAGTTGCGAGATGCAGTATTCTTGAAGCACTTTACGCGGATAGGTTTGCCGTCAAATGCACCTATGCAGTTAGGTAGGTTCCATAAATCAAGTAGCTTCTTGATAATTCTTTCCAAGTACCTTCATCCGACAGTGGCATATACAATGGCTGCAATTAAGTCCAATTAGCTTCGCAAGTAGATCTTACAATTTTAGCAATAGTCGATTTTCCTCTGTAGAGCTAACTTTGAAAACTGCTCCCTGTAGCCAAATACCTAAAAAAAGGAGGAATTGTTTGAAAATGTATGTCACATAATTTCTTATCAACTATATTTTATATTGTTACATAAAAGTGCATTCAGTATCTCTTTCTTTTCAGAACAAAACTACCGTGACCGGTGGAAAAATATACGGACTGCATTTGGAAGGTCGCTGTAAAACCAGCCAAATAAAAAAAAACATATTATTGCACCTTATCTTTCTTTTCTCCGTCCATTCATGAAAGGATCTTCATCTTCTGGGAATTTAGAGGCAGAAACTAGTGATAGCAAAGAAGAGGCAAATGACTCGCTGACGACTTAAGAAACATCAGATGTGACGACTGCAGAAAAACAGAATCTCCAGGAACATGATGAAGTTAGTGACATAAAATGCCTTCAGCTAACACGGAATCGGAAATCGTTGTATCACTCCTGCCAAAAATAAAAAAGGCTTCTCAACGGCAGCAATCGGAACAAGGGAGAAATGATGTCAAAAATGCTTTGTAGAATGGGTGGCAATGAAAAAACAGGACATCAAGAAATAGGAGGAAGATGAACAGCGAGACCCCGACTGGCTATATATATATAGCCGACTGATATATATATGATATATATATATATGATATATATATATTCATATATATATATCAGTATGTCAATATATGTATGTGCTTATATATTATATATATATATATTAATATATATATACAATCTGCTACGGTCAATTTATACCAATATACCACTCCATACCTATTATAATTCCTTTAGTTTTGAATAAAGTTTCCTTATGTAATCTGTCTTTTTTTTCCTAATTGGCGCCAAAGTGGCCAGCCTATGTTTCACTACACTTTTATTAAAAGAAGACTGCTTTGTGTGTAAACACTTAAAAGATGTCACTTACCTTATTGTGAAGAGTAACTTCTTGGCTGGTGAAACTGCAAGTCGAAATTTCGTTTCTTGCTTCTGCAAAGTAGCTGAAACACAAGCTGCACTAGCAAATGAAACTCAAGTTTCATCAAGACTCACTCGATACATTTCTTTAAATTTTTCTGCCTGTTGAGTTCACGAGAAACAACCTCCGAACTGTTTTGTGCTCATCACATTATGCGGGTGCACCCCAGTACTTTCTCTTCTTTTTAATTCGTTCGTTTTGCTGCAACACCAGTATATTGCAACAACATCCTCTTCGGACAAGCTCATGATTCGAAATAATCCCAAAAACGTGTCACCTTCAGCGTGTCGCTTTTCTTATCGTATCGTGCTGATGGGAACAAGAAACGTTGTATAGATAAAAAATCACTTCGCTCGATTTATTGTATTATATTAAATCGCATATGGTATCTCCTTAGTGTGCCCCGCGCCTTAAACCGAAAATGCCGTTTGATCGCGACCCAATCATTAACCACCTTTTTAGGATTTCGCCAGATTTCTCATTTAGAAGGTCATGTAAGATGCATTTCTTGAGAGAAGTTTGCAAGTATCCATTCCCCTCGTGTCTGTTCAGGCGGTCTTTAACTATATCTTCTTTTTACCTTTCCCACAATATGGAGATAACGGCTAACGGCGTCTTTAGACACGCCTATTCTGCAGCAGTGTACGAATACTTGGTTGGATTTGACTCGACAGCTTCTCGTAAGCCCCGACAACGTCACATGATGGCCGTCCTGAACTCGTCTTCTTTCTAAGATCATTATTTAATTTTTGAAATCATTGCCGGGCAATAGGATGATCAAGGACATATTTCACTTCGATTTCACATAGGGCACTCGTAGCTTCAGTGCACTGTTGTTTTTTTCAGTATTGACCTAAAATTGCTAATACATCGTAAGACACAATCATGGTTTTCTAAAAAAAATCACAGTTGCACAGTTTATTTGAAGGGGACATAATATGTATAGAAACACTTCACAGAGTTAAAGATTAATATAATATGTTTCACAATTTTTATTTCTGTGACTGGTTTCGCTACAAATTTGAAACATCATCTGGTGGTGTTCCTGAAAGTGAAGTGGATTTATATTACTAATAAATGTTTGTATATTATGTAATACTGTAACTATTATAAAGTATTATATAATACCATAAACATGTATGATATAAAGGCACTTCAGTTTCAGAGTACTGCCAGATGATGTTTCATATTTGATGCGAAACCAGACGCAAAAGAAACTGAGTTAAAATTGTGACGACAAATTTTCTACATCGTACATATAACTAATTCTTTCATTTCATCTTTCTATCAACTTCATCCAAAATTAATGTGTTTGTAAACATCAGATGTATGTGGCTGGATATTTAAAAGTCAATAGAACTTCTTTAGCTAGAAAAACGGTCATTTTTTTTCTAGACAACTGATTTTATAAAAATCAGGTATTTTAATTTAATGAACTAATTCATGTGTTTTAAATCCAGATGGTATCAGCTTTAACATCGATTAGAGCGGTCAACAAAACTGATGCATCCACATTATTAGCAAATTTCGGATCTTTAGAAAAAATTATCAAATCTTCACATCTCACCTTATCAAATTGCCCTGGTTTGGGAATGAGAAAAGCAAAAAATCTACATAAAATTTTAAATACACCTTTTCTTAAATCTGAAAAAATGCCAAAGCTTGGGATAGCGAAATATTTTGGTAAATAGTAAGGAAGTGTACAGAGTTTTTGAAATTAATACTTAATGAAGCATTTTTTTTTTATTGTGAATAGAAATAAATTAAAATTTTTTACATTTCGAGTTTTCTTTATCATCTATTTCACATATTTTCCATCCAAACTACCTAAAAATTAGCAAATATCAGAGACATTTTCCGTGGTAGCCTGCTTCATGTTGTGGTCATCCACAAAATGTGGATCCAGCTATGCGAAACCAACCACAACAACTGTCTTTGTCGCAATGATGAAAAAGGATATAAGAAGGATGCAATATTGTAAGCTTATTGTCAATAAGAGACAAAGAAGTAAAATTAGATATGAATTAATGTATAATGAGATTTTATGGTTCATAGAATAATCACAATTTTTGGTTTAAGCAGTTTTTCTTTTCGTAATTCTGAGGTTACCCGCTCGGTGTAACTAGAAGTACAATATATCATCAAATAGCTATTGGTTATCTTTATGTTATTGGATATAATATTAAAATTATGCAAACATATACATTGTATTTTATGTATCCAAGTTTTGTCCAAATGCATGGCATAAACACAGAATATTCACCATACACCATATAGAGTGGATGTGGTTGACCACAAAATGAAGCAGGCTACCACGGAAAATGTCTCTGATGCTTTCCAGCTCTGCGGAACCAACCACCACAACAAATTAGCAAATAAATTATCAAATAGGAATCTGAGTTACAGGATAAATAAACTCTATATGGTGTATGGTGAATACTCTGTGTTTATGCTATGCATTTGGACAAAACTTGGATACATAAAGTACAATGTATATGTTTGCATAATTTTAATATTATATCCAATAACATAAAGATAACCGATAGCTATTTGATGATATATTGTACTTCTAGTTACACCGAGCGGGTAACCTCAGAATTACGAAAAGAAAAACTGCTTAAACCAAAAATTGTGATTATTCTATGAACCATAAAATCTCATTATACATTAATTCATATCTAATTTTACTTCTTTGTCTCTTATTGACAATAAGCTTACAATATTGCATTCTTCTTATATCCTTTTTCATCATAGCGACAAAGACAGTTGTTGTGGTTGGTTTCGCATAGCTGGAAAGCTACAGAGATATTTTTCGATGGAGCTTGCTTCTTATGGTGGTCATCGACCGGTTCGCTCATCATCAGGATGTTTTTTGTCAAACAGTGGGTAACATAGACTTGCACAGAGCAAGAGTTGATACATTTTAGTCCATAAAATCCATAAAAACACCGACAGCTTTCATTAAATGTTTTACACCAAGTATGAATATAGGTGACCTATAACTTTTGTTAAAAACTTTTTCCGAGAGAAAGTTCATTTGAAGAATTTTTTTTTTAAATCATTTGAAAGATTATCAATCTCAATGTTCACTCCTCTCCTCTCTAAAGAGCTTCTGAAGAAGGGCACCAATGGTATCCGTAACATAGAGTAACAAAGAATTCTTCTTTCTTTAAAAACTCCTCAGGCCATTGCCGTATAAACATCTCATTTTCATTTAAAGGTATTGATGGGCGAGGGAGAGTATGCTTTCCACAAAGAAGTCATTTTATTATGTTTAGATTGCCAAATTGATACAACATTTAGTAAATATTATGAGCTTGAAGAAAATTTGTGAATTGAATCTATGTCAACTGCAGTACAAGAAGACTTTTATTTCACACCAGATTTTTTTTTTTTTTTTTAATTAAGAAAATGTTTAATTTTTAATAATATTTATTTAAAAAAAGATAAAATACATTGATAAAACCCCCAAAAAATTAATTGTTCAAAATTTTTAATAAAAAAATAACGTATGACTACAATCAATCCATTTTCTGCTTGAGTACAAGTTGCATGTCATGGATATCAAACAACTTTAATGTTAGCAGTGTGTGTGCAGACTAATTATTTTTCCCAATTTGAATACAGCGTTCTTACAAATGATTTGTAATAGTTAATACCTTTAATAAAGTAAAATATTGCAATTACTGTACATCTCTAAACTATCAACAATTATTAATATAAGTAAAAAAAAAGAAATTATTAAAATTACAAGTCCGAAATGACTTTGAAGTAAAAAAAAAAAAAGTTTGGTTTTAAGTAATTTCTAATTTAGTAAGTTGTGCTAAATATTTTCTAAATCCTCTTAATTTTTAGCATGGTTCATAATTTCAAAAGGACACTCGCTAGTGTCATATAGGAAACACCACAAGCATAAGTACATACTGAAGAATTCCAGGAATGTGCTAAAAATCCTACTTATGGTAACCATAAAATTACCTTACCTTAAACTCTTTGGTTTTAACAGTTATTTTTTTTTATAATTAAATATTCATGCAATTAAAGATGAAAAATAATTATTTTTTCCTTCGGGGAAAAAACTTAGGGTAACTATATAATGTTGACTAGTTTTTTTTTTTTAAAAAAAAAAAGCTAAAGATAGAATACTGTATAGGATTAACTGAAACATTTTGGTTATGTAAATAAAATTAAAATAAAAGACAACTCTAAGATTAATTAATGTAACCTAAGTGGTGCATCTCCCACGCCCGGATGTCGTCTATGAGTAGGCGATTTAGTTGACATTGCTTCAGATTCTGCCCTGTTATTCAGGAAATCACGAATATGTTGCACAATCAAATCAATAGCAACTGAAAAAACAGAAATTATATGTATTTTTTTTTTTAAGTTAAGAGAAATTAGTAGTTTTTTTTTTAAATAAAGAAATATCGTTTACTGCGATTAAATGGACATCAATTTTTATTCTAATAAATACAAACATACACAATATTTTTTTGTTTTAATTATTATTATTTATTTTTATTATTATAGTGTAAATATATATTATATAATATGTATAATAAATGCAAATAAAAAATATTATAGATTCTTATTTAAAACGCTCAATATTTAGAATTATCTGTATGCCAATCAAAGAGGTTGACAACTTCTAACTTTACATCATTTTTTAACTTCTCGCATTTTATTTGTAATTTAATGACAAAGGAAATACATTATATTAAAAATATCAGAAGAAATATACTTCCATACATATTTTGAAGATATTATAATTATTTTTCCCCTGTTACAAAAAAAAAAATATATATGCATAAAAAAGTTTTTAAATTTTGTTTTGTAAAATACAGCTTGAAATTGTTAAGGATTACATAATCAATCTTTAAAAAATAAAAATTAGCAATCTATAAATGCATTATTATAATTACTTAGGTCATATTTATTTTTAAATTTAGCAATAGCTGTTTTAATTTATATATATAATTATATTTAAAAAAAGCTACAAAATTATAATTAATTAAGGAAGAAATCATTCTGTCAAAAATTCAAATTCTAATAAAAAGTTTATGTATTTATAAATATTATGTACTTACTATAATTAGTAAAAGTGCAACTTAAGAATTTTTACTTTTTATACATATAATAAATTTGAATGTGATTTCATTTAATGAGTACTAATAACTAATGTGACATAACTGTGGTCTAAAAATTGTTTGAACAGCCAAAAGTAATCTCATAATGATTGTGCCATTTACTATTTTAAATAAAACAGGAATAATTGAATAGTATGTAAAATTGGAAATCAAATAATTGGGAAAAGCTTAAAAGAAAGATCACTAAAACTAAAAAAATAGTATCATTGGCTAAATTAGAAAAAAAAAAAGTTTTAATATTTCACTCTTCTATTGAACGTAAATTATTACTTTTATTTTATTAATAGCATTCTAATGAACTTAATTTAAATATTTTAATAAACTAAACTACAAAAAAAAAAAGGCTTTCAAAATTATGGGAAAGAAATGGTTGATTTGGAACATCAAAATTTGCATATTGTCTTTTTAACAGGAAAGACTAGGAAAAATTGCTGTTAATACCATTAATGTATTAATGGATTAATGTAAGAAATGTATTAAAGATGCAAGCCACAAATTATTTACAAAAATAAATAAAAAACGCCAGTAAGAAATAAAAAAAACCCTATAACATTCCGAATTATGTATATTATTTTAAAATGGAAATAGTGTTTCAAATTTTTGCTGATAAAAAATGTTTGTCCGCAAAAAAATTGTGAATTATGAAAGTAGTATTTTTTATTTTCTAAACTGTTCTCACAGCAAAGAGAGAGAGGAAAAGATATTTTATTAAGCAGCATTTTATATTGATATCATTTCTAGGTAACTTGGTGAGAGTGTTATATCTGGCAGGGTTTCTATTTGTATTGAACTAGTGTTGTATAAACGTTTCTTTTTTATTGATATGGATGAGTGTATTGTAGGTTTTATGTTTTTTAGGTGTTGTATAGATCTATATTATGTATATCTATTTTGTATAAGGTATATATTTTTTGTGAGTATATCTATTTTGTATATATGTGAATATAAACAGCATTTGTGAACAATGAATAAAGCGTTAACTGCACGTATAAATAAAAAAATGAATAATTTTTGTATCAGATTGGTACCAATAATAATGGACAGCCTGATCAAATATAAAGATATACAATTTCTATGACTTATTTAGTTTTTCTGTAAAAATAAAAGTAAATTAATAGTATATAAGGAATGAACAATAAAAATATTAAATATAATGGAATAATTGCAGTAACAAAAGGCTTGAAAACTAATTACCAATCAACCAAAGGAATTATCTAATAACATGAAGTTATATCTAAGTTTATGAGTTTTTTTTTTTACTTAAATATCTAAACAATGGAGGGTGGACTCTTTTAGTTTTTATTAAAGAAAACATGAATTGAGAAGTAATTAGGAATTTATTTAAACTGGCAAAATAGCTTGAATAATCAGTCTTCTTTAATTATTATAGCAGATTTTTTTTTTAATTGTAAGAAATGGCTAATGCAAAAATAACTATAAAAACTTTCTTTTTTTTTCGTTTAATGACATAAAGATCACGTTTGAAATTTGTTTATTAATGATATACACGATAGTTCGAATTT
Organism: Triatoma infestans; assembly: GCA_011037195.1. NCBI lineage: Eukaryota > Metazoa > Arthropoda > Insecta > Hemiptera > Reduviidae > Triatoma > Triatoma infestans. The sequence continues at coordinate 98,287 of JAAEAF010000142.1, read as the reverse complement.
TATATTTTTCAGAAATATCGATCTGCAGTATTACAACGAATCTTGAGCAACAATTCAGCAAAAGAAAAAAAAGTAAGTAAAACTATAGCAATAATAGTTTAAAATGAGCATAAAAATATGTATGATTTTCTGCAGTAATCCGGCCTCACTTCCAAAACTACATATAGAATCCATTGAACATGCACATAAACTTTGAACATAATTTTAAATATAACCCTTATTAATGCAAACAGCTTTTTAATAATTTCTATATTTTAAATGAAAACTGACTCTGAGAAGTAAATTTCTTCCTGCATTTTTTTTTGTAAAAGATCTTCTTCTAAAGCTTTCATTTTCAAAACGTTTTAACGATAAACGAATTAAAGCTCTGCAATTATCAACAGATTTCGATAATGTACCTACTAATTTTGTGGCATTTTAATTAAGATACACTGGTTTTTAAGATTCATTTTGTAAAGCGAGGTTACTTTAAAATGCGTAAATTTTCTGCGACTTTTTTTTGTTTTTCTGATAATCTGAATCCTGTATTAACCGAACTAGTCAACAGGCTAACACGAAAATTGCTTTTACTTATCAAGCGCTAAATCGATTCCAATTTCCTTTTTTTTTAAAACACAAATCTATTGTGCCAATATCTATATTTTGTTTTCCACATTACTATCGTAACAAAAGAATTCAATAATTTTCGAATGTTTATCTCTTTAAAAAGATTTAGAAATAACAAAAATATAAGTTCTAAAAAGATTTATAATCTAAACTAACTGTACTTGTGATAGAGAAAAGTCATTCGAGTTTTTGGTAAAATGCTAATAGAGATACTCTGGTCCAGGAAGAAAATATGGAATGTACATGATGTTTGATTGATATCAATTCAAAATTTTTAGTATTTGTTAAAAATAATGTAAACATAACTCAAAATTAACGACTTAATATGAACAGTAATTTAGGTCTGAAGTAAGTAATAGTAATAGTTAAAATACATTTATAGTTTACGTTTAAACAAAAAGAACATTTTGACCTCGAAAGCAATTGAAATAATCTAAAATAAAAAACAGAAGGTCGTAAATTAATTTAACAATTTTAAAATAACAATCACAGATCAAACAGTACAAAAAATCAAGTTTATATTCATTGCAGGAAATTAATTTGTTAGATAGTTTGAATGATGTTTTTACTATATATCATGTTTTTACTTATCAATCTTTCTGTAATATAATACATATATTACTTGGTAATATTAACAGATATCGAAGTCGAAGAGGTGGTTTAAGCCCAGAGTGCTGAAAAAATCAGTTTTCTATTTTTCTAGATAACCTGCTTCATTTTATGGTTTCGTCGTGAGGATATTTTGTAAAGCAATGATATCATGAACTATTACCCAATGTTATCATAAACTACAGTTCCCTAGTCTACAATATCAAAAAGCCATAATTTAAATAGCCATCTGGTCACATCACTAGAAACCAGATCTCATGATCACAAAATGAAGCCAGGTTATAGTGGAAATAATCTTGGAAAATTTAGAAGTGTTTACAAAGTCTATTTGAAAACGGTTAAGCATTGCCTAATACCGATCTCAAAAATTTTGAAGTCACAATTATTAAAATCCAAAATGAAGTCAAATAAGACAAATTATTTACCAGTAAAAATGCTAAACTGATGTTATAAACGATTAACAAAACGCAGACATTAAATAAAACTAACATTTTTTAAACATGTACGTTTTTTTAATCCAAAAAAGTAAAACCTAGTTAAAGCTGTTGGACTTTCGACATACCTTTCGAATGAATATAAATTAAAATTTAGAAAAAATACTTCAATCAAGAAAGTGTCTACAAAGTTATGTATACTAAAGTTTATTATTACATTTTCATGAATTTGAAGTAGTAAATATTTTGGAAGCACGGCAAACCGGAAAAATTGAAGTTAATACACTTTGAAAAGAATTAAATGAAGAAATGGAATTCAATTAAAAACAAGAAAACTGAAACTATCTAAAATTTAACCAAACGTTTACCCCAACCATGAATGCTTAAAATGCATTTTCATGTTTTAATTGGATAATTAATAATAGAAAATATAGAGCAACGATTAAAGATGTAAACGTATAATATAGCAAGATTGAATACGCTAAAATCTTGAAAAAAAAAAAAAAAAATTAAAATCCGAAACTAAAATATGATTGGAATAAAAATGTTGAGAATCGAAACATAAAATAAGTAATTAAAATTTTGATTCATAGAAATTATAAACTAATAAATCTTATATTCTAAATAATATTGTTTCAGCAAATAAATTAGATCATTAAAATAAATTGTGTGATTTTATTATTTGTTAATTTATTTTAATTAAAATAAAAACCACAATTTCTAACTTAAATAATAATTAATATTTCCATTAAATGATCCCTGAAACCAAAAGGTAAGTATCTGATCACGTTCATTACAATAAAATACAGAAAAAAAAATTAAAGACAAAAGAAGATTCTTGATAATAACGGGTAATTTGTTAAAAAAATAAATAAACATACAAATAAATAAATTAAAAAAAATAACATATATAATACTGATAATCATTTTGCACACGAATTTAGAAATGTGTAAAAATTACAAATGTAATAATTTATTAATGTATCATTTTTATTTATTAATATTAATTTTTTTTTTAAAAAAAAAAAGACTGATAACAATCTCAGAGTAAAATTTTTGTTGCATCCTTTTATTGATTCCTTCCCTCCCGCCACACGCCCACATCAAAAAACGTGAATGGAAATTCATAGAAGTTTCAATTTTGCGCATAGTTTCGCTTAAAAGCTAATGTAATTTGAGTGCATATTCCTTTAAATTCAACATAATCTCCTAGTTTATTGATTGGATTAGTTAAATCAAACAATTATTTAAATCATTATGGGGGGGGGGGGGGGTTTGAATTTTTGGTCTTAATAAAGGAATATTTTTGCAGCTAGAATTGCTTAAAGGGAGACATATTTTGTAGTTGTAAGCAACTATTTAGAAAAAATAAATAATAAAGGTCAAAAAAATATTTAAATGTAGTGATAAGTCGAAATTAATTAATTGTCGAATTGTTAATCATTGTTACATTACAAAAAAAATACAAAGAAAAATAATATTGCTTATATGCAGCTACAAAAGTGTAGCTGTAAGTAGATTTCTCCTGTGGCTCTGTTAAGGCCAAAAGCCCTAAAATAGGAATCACTCAACGCGAAATGAACAGCCATTTGCTTGTTTTGACACCAAAATGTGGCCGAAGTCTAAAATGCTATCAATTATGTCTCTTCTGCCAGTAAACTTCTTCATGGATCTTGACATTAAAGCCAGATATCGAAGAATCATTATGACAAACTTCAAACGCTCCTAAACACATGGTTTCACCAATATAAAACAAAAGATCTATGCCACCGTTATTCGCATCAAACCTCATTTTACCGGCCAACATCTACGCCTGGGTTTCGTTCTGAGCAGTTAAACACAAATAATTTAATAACATAAGCGCAAGGTAATTGTAACAACTATTCACAATTTTTTACTCGGAAAATTCGAGGAAAAGCTCTGCAGTCCGTATCTCTCGAAAGAAGAACCTATTCTCAGCCGTTCAGCACGAAAGAAAGTGAATCAGTGCACAATAAAAGTTTCCGCTATTTTCACAATTACACAACAAATGGATTGAGACTGAAGCATTAGCAGATGACTGATTCTCATAGCTTCAACTAAACGACGAAAATGTAGAAAAAAATATTCTGTCAAATATAAAAAAAATAGCAACTTATCTAGATATTGATTAAGGACTATGAACCCTAGTCACCCTTGTTTTTGGTAGCACCGTAAGATAGAAATTAGGATTGATTTCTTGGCAATTGCATAACACCAAATCTGAAAATGTAGTATACCTTTTTCAAGCACACTGTATTAATGTGTACAGCTCGGCAACTTAGTTGTGGCACCTATGGGCGGAGTTAATGACGGCACAGCTACTAGAAAGCATTGGCAGTGAGCTTAACAGTCGTTTGGGGTTAAGATGCCGAGCTATACGTATTCAATTCTCTAAATTATTAGCTTAAATAAAAAAGGAATAATTGGAATATTTTCTCCACAGAGTACATACCATATACCAATCCGAATATGACAGTTATGGATCATAGATGAATAAGATAATGAATGACAGGAATGGAAAGGGCTGGCATCAATCAGAGATATTTTCCATGATAGCTGGCTTCATTTTGTGGTCATCGATCGGTTTCAGGAGTTCGCCCTTCATGAGGATGTCTTGATAAAGTAGTTAGGTAACACAGACTTGCACAGAGCAAAATCAGTTTATACACTTAAAAACTGATTTTGCTCTATGCAAATGTGTGTTATCATGGTGTTTTATCAAGACACCTTCATGATGGACGAACTTCCGAAACCGGTCAATAACCACAAAATGAAGCAGACTATCACGGAAAGTATCTCTGATGCTTTCCAGCTCTGCGGGCCAACCACAACACGAATGGCATTAATTTTCAAGATCCCATGAAAAGATTAACTCTAAAAAAAAGTCTGGGATTCTAAGTGCTTGTAAACTCTCAAATCTTCATTCACTTAAAACAAATAAATTAAATAGAGCAAATATACTTTAGCGATCCTGTTTCAAAAATTTAGCTAACTGTAGCAGTCTCGATTCCGTAACCTTTTTTTGTGGTATAGTGCACCACGACCAAAGAGGTCTATAGTGCCAAGGGTAAGGATATTCACCTAAAGCACCCCAATTAAGATCTCTGAGGTATCTCAATGTCTGGGTAGGTTCTAGGGAGGATATATCTTCCTCCAACGCCTGGCAACCACCCAGTTCCGGAACATATAATAATATAATGAACATATATTTCTTCGAGAATGCCTGTTTTGACCAATTTCGTGATATAATCGGGCAAAACTACTAGGGGCTAATCATTTCACAATATGGTTAATTATTTCAGTCTTTGGCCATAACAGCTATAACACAAATTGCAGAAAAAAATAAAAATTAATGATGTGATCAAATAACTGATTTTAAAACAATAGTTGTTAAATATGATTAATAAAATATATATATATATATATGTATTTTGGATTATATATATTATATTATATATATATATCCTAACATATATTACATGTATATACATACATATAGTGCATTGTAAATAAATTTAATAGAAAAAAAAAATATGTGACCCTTTTTTTTTGTTGTAGCTAAAATTAAATTAAATTTACGTCTTAGCGGCTCAATGTGTCTGAGCATGAACTCAGACGTCGTTGGTTCATCCATGGTGTAGTCAATGTGTCTGAATGCTGTGGACCATGCAGTATATCCCAGATATGCTGTACTATCAAATCTATTGCAACTGCAATACAAATTGACTTAAATTAGTTAGTAGTTTATTCCTCTACTTATGCAGGTTTTTTGTTATGTTTTTTGTATAATTGATTTTACCTTAAAATTTAAGATATTAAAAATATATTGTGATAGTTGTGCTTTAATAAAATATACATTTGCAACTATTAGATAAAAATGTAATAGTTTAAAAATTAAGAAATAAACAGAAAACTTCTAGATGGTATCTTCTTTCTAGCAAAAAAATCCATATAATTTCTTATGTAAAATATATTTAGTGTTAAACTTCATAACAATTGCAAATGAATTAAATTCATATTCCTAATCGAGAATTTTTATAGCATACGCTAAGTGTCTAAAATAGAATATTTGCAACCCATTTAATTCTCCTTAAATATTTTGTAGGGGGTATTAGAGTGAATTACATGAAAATGGCCCTACAGAAAGAATGACAACAAAAAAATCACCGATACCCCAGAACATTACTTAAGTGAATAATCCCGAAAAAGATTACAAATATATGGAAGGTATAGCACATTTAAAGAAAAATCAGTTGCAGTCATTTTCCTAGAAAATCACAACAACAAAAAATGAAAAAGAAAAATTCAGAAAATATTAGTTCCACCAATTTTGATGGAAACCTCTATGTGGGCACATGTGGCAGTATCTAAATGAAATGTCAAACTTGGACCTTAAAAAAATAATACTTTGGGGATCGTACTCAGGATCCCCAAAACACGTGAGCTGTATGTTTCCACTGAAAACTTAATAAGAATTATTTAAAAACTATTTTATTTAAATCATTTCTCAATTTGACTTATTGTAATCTATCAAATGAATTATATGTGTTGCAAATTTCGTTTAAGTCAAAATAGAATTAACTTGACTACTAAGTAATCTAGTTCTTCAAAGAATAAAATTGGGTGTGCATTATTTGTTACACTATAGAAGATTCTATAAGCATTGTAGCTTTTCTTTTCATGGATTTACGTTAATTACTTATCCCGAGCCATTGAATTAAAGCGTAAAAACTCAATTATTGCTTTTCATTAAGCCAGTACATTATGAAATGCGAATATTCGTAAATGAAAAACTTCTCTTCTTCTGAATCAATCTGTATTGATTTATTTCGAATGAAACTGAAATCGGAACAAAATATAGGAAACGATTTATATGTATATTTCCATAGAAAAGTAAGCATATTTGTTTGAACCGGAAACAACCACTTAAAACACCTTAAAATGTTCCATGGAAGATATTTTACCGTTGTCTGGGGAATAATAAAACACGCATTCGCTTTAAACAACCTCTAAATTGACATTAAAAGCGCCAGGTAAATTGTATTCTACGGATTTCGTAGTGTTCATCAATAAATCAAACTTATTAAAATATAATAAAACAAAAGAAAATTATGCAATAAAAATATCAGTAACATAAAAAAAAATAGCGATAATAATAAAAACAAATACAACTTACCTTGTTGTTTTTATTAAACACTTCAATCATAAACAATCATCTATATATCTGGTAAAGGCTCTTTTTTAAAAATTATTATTAACACTTATACCGTATAAATTAAAAGAGAATCCAATTTTCACTTTTCCAAACATATAAGAAGAAAAAACTAATTGAAATGTGGAGATTATGACAAAAATTAATTTAAGATGCGCTAGATGTACAATAATATAAGGAGCTGATAATTTTATTTAGCTTCTTTTTTTTTTCTTTACTTTGTTCACTTAAAATTATTAAATGAATAATGATCCATAAGAACTAGGATCGATCCAGCATTTGTTTTAATTTTGTATTATAAATAGTTCAAGCAATTGTTATGTTTACTGCTTTAATTAGAATTTTTGGGCGATAAATGCATCATTAAATTTGAAAATTTTCAAAATGGCACGAACAAAAAAATACGATTTCGTTTGTTTAAAGAATAAACCAATATGTTGCTTATGTAAGCGTATAGAAAGTTTGCATCATGTAAGAAATGACTGATTGCAATGTATCACGAAAAGATAATCCTATTTCTAAGTGTGTTTCTTCTATACATGTCTAATTAACTTACATGATAAACTGTTAAATTTATGATGAAAGACAAGTGCAAGACTAATTATTATATCATGCTGTCAATGAAAAAAAAAAAAAAAAAATACAATTTTTTAGTGATATTATTTTAAGCAAAATTATTATTAAAATTAATGTTTAAATTGTATTCAAGTGGTAAAGAATGTTTCTAATATAATCTTGACGAATCCTGGAGCTGTATAATGAATCTGCAACTCCTTCAGGATTCTTTATGTCTCAGCAATTTCCAGCCTAGCAACAACATAAACACTGACACACCACAATGTATAAAAGAGCTAGCTGAGATAGTTCAAATATATTGACTATTTTTCAAGATTTTTTTTGTTTTGCCTTCACCATGAAACTTCACCTAAATTTGGAAGATAGCTGTGTATTTGGGTGTTTCAAACCCACAAGGAAATTATAGATCATCATAATATTCACTCAATTCTATGTATATATTCCACAGTGCCTACTTTCAATGTTCATATAGGTATATATATATATATATATATATATAGGTTTGAATTAAAAAAGGGGGGGGGGGGCAATGTAGGGGCAAATAAATACAAAATGAGCATTACAATCTAACAATGCCTTCAGTAAAATAGTATCAATAAGTATTTATATTAGCAGAATTAGTAGCTAAATAAATCTTATAAAACAAAGAATAAACAAAGATTGGTTTTTTAAAGATCAACTAAATAAGCAAAACTAACTCTACAGTTAAGTACTAAAATACTTTAGTAATAAAAACAATTTACTAAAAACGTGAATATCTTTTCCTAAATTAGAGACAAGTATCGCTTTTGATTCAATAAAGAATTCGTTCTTATGAATGATATGATTACCGAATGAAATTAGTTTAAACATCTTTGCATTAAGGAAAAAAAAAAAAAAACATAATTAAAGACATATTTCCTACGTTTTCAAGCTCATTTTCAATTGAGTAAATCTCTACAGACAATGAGTGAAATGCTCAGCAAAATACATACAAGCAAGTAATAATACAAGGCCATTTTTAATCTAATTAAATAAAAGTTCTAAAACGGCTAATACAGGTTCCAATGTGTAAAATTCGTGAGTGTATAAATTTTAAATAAATGTAAACAAAAATTTAATAAATTAAATAAATTTAACAATTCCAAGTTTAAAAAGCCTATAAAGTATTGATTACTAACTTTTTGACTAACATATGGAAAGACAGAGCAGGACTTGCAGGCACATGGCTTCCGTTGAAACTTAGTATAACAAATGTTTTTTATAGATCCCCTGATAAGATTGTCTATGATATATTTAAGTTTACAAATTAATTTTCTCCCTATCTAGTAGTTTTTCACAGGATTCACTAATTTGAAGATTATTCAAGCCATTGTTTATTTTTGAATGAAGAAGAGATTAGCTTTAAAAAAAAAAAAGTACAGAATTTTTACATAAAACCAACAATTTAAAATGTAATAGCTTTTATTATGCCAAGACGGAAGAATTTAAGTAAGATTTTCTATAATCAAAATAAAACAGAGGACAAATTTTCCAAATTTATGAGAACTGCTTTTTATCTTCAAGGCATGGAAAAATAAATTTTCCTAAACTCCATTACGTTCAATATATTTCAGTCCTAGCAATAACAATTTCGGTCTGGCAAATTCTTAACTGGACTGGAACTAGGCATTATTCGTATTTAAAAAAAAATAAAATAAAAAAGTTTAACTCCTGAGGAAGTTAAATTGAAATGTATCCAAAAATATATTATACACATATTTCAACCTAATACATAGTTATTTATCCCTTATAAAAGTATGAGCTAGTGAACATTATAGTTTTTAATATCTTTAAAGAGAGAAATTGAAGCAGAATAAGCAAGCAATTTATTATAAAGATTTCCACGAATCTAGGAAAACTTTTTAGATTCATGTTCTGTAATAATATAATAAATAAATTTGCGCCAAATACCCCTATTTCTTTTAGGGTGACCATACTTTTTGCTATTAAACAATTTTGTAGAAACAAAATTAACAAAAATATAATAAAAAGAAAATCTGTAATTAAAAAGAGAAAATGATAAAAACGCTACAAATAAAATACGAGAAGCCTGATAACCAAAATGAATATTTATGTAAATTGAAAGTTAAGGAGCAAAAATGTAAATTAATTATAAATTAATTAATTTTTTCATTTTATAGGATTATGTAAAAAAATTACATTGTTTTTAATTTTATTACATACCAGTATTGTCAGCACCACGTGGAATTATTACATCGGCATGCTTCTTTGTCTATAAGGCAAAAATAATAATTTAGAATACATTTTTGGTTTAATAAATTATAGTAATTCAAATTTTTAATTGTATATTTACTGGTAAACAAAATTCCTCAAAAGCTGGCTTCACATAATTCATATACTGGTTCAATACTTGTTCAAGATCCCTTCCTCTTTCATTTATATCCCTGGGTACTGTAAAATTCCATTATTTCATTGTATTATAAATAAAACATTTATATTTTCATTAAACAGGATTAAAGGATGATAATATAAAAAATTATTATAAATAATTTGCTGTTGAAATAAACATCTACCAGTTTTGAATTTTTACCTGCAAAATTTGTGCGTATTCTCTATGTGTACATTCTAATTTTATATGAATGAGGTTTCCAATCAAAGAAATTTCTTTATTCACAAGTTTCAGCAAATATTTCCCACAGGAGTAATTGAACTCTTCATTTCTTTAGGGATCTTGTACCCATTAGGGTATCCCACCTAACAACACCAATATTGCACAACTTGATATTTCCAAAACTCACAAAATACACATGAAATCTGCAGAAGTAATGTCGTACGCCTCTTGTTTTAATCACTCCTATGGGCAAATTCTAGTTTACTACTATACATAATCATTTTTCACTTTCTCTTACTCCTTGAAAGAACAAGCATTGCGATAGTGTCAGATTTTCGAAACTGAGTTCTCACCGAAAATACATGTCTTGAGACCCAAAAATCGAAAAAAGTGTTTTTGGCAAATGTTTTATATATATATATTTGTGCATGTGCGTGTGTGTGTGGTGTACAGAATATCTCAAAAACGAAAACTCGCAGGAAGCTCTAACTTGGTATTTGGTTTAGGTACTAAGCACTGCATCAGGCACGAAGGTTTCGGACAAAATCCATCGACTGGAAGTGCAACTTTACTAATTTTTTTTTTTTTGAAAACGACTCCATTTTCTTTAAACTTCGTATACTATCTACACACATAAATAACTATCCCTTTTATTTGAAACATTTAGCTTCTGTTCCTTCAGAACCCCAAAAAATCAATTTTCTCGCGAAAATGTTTCGAATAAAATTCATATAATATGTGTGTAGGTAGTAGACGAAGTTGAAAGAAATTTGTTCGAGCCGTTTTCGAGAAAATCATGAAAAACTGAAAAAAAAGAAACATTCAGTAGAGTCGTTCTTGCGGTTGATGGATTTGACCTTAAATCTTCTTGACTGATGCGGTGGTAATAACTAAATGGAACACCAATTTTGAGCTTCCTGCAACTTTTCGATTTTGAGATATTCTGTTAAAAACAACACGAACAGACAATTCGCTAAAAACATTTCTTTTCATATTCAGGAGGCCCCGAAATACGTGTTTTCGGTGAAAACTCAATTTCGAAAATCTGGGACGATCGCGATCGCATTACTTTCTCTTACTAGGAATAAGAAAAAGTAAAATATTGTTCTTCCTATTGACATATCTATAACTGTATGTTGCCTGTAAGTGTAGAAGAAGAGAGTATGTGTTCGTGACTTACTCGAAGAGTTGCTGTAATCTTACTGTTAGTTTGGGATACCATAAGGACACGAAAAATATAAAAGTGACTAATCCACCTCATTTAGAGGGCATATCTGATTGTTGATCACTACCTAAACTTTCTTTTGGTTCAGTATTAAATCTTTCAATATTGTCTCCATCCTAAGAAAAAAAAAATGGAAAAAAAAAGAGAAAAAATTAAAGACATAGTACCTCTTCTAGCCAATCTGGTGTCAGAGTCTGTATCAACAAACAGTTTCATATGGAAAAGACTACGGATTTCTGGAAAATAAAATACAAGAATGCCTTCAAAAAGTACCACATCAGCTGGATATATTGTTTGCAATATTTCACTTCTGTAAATAAAATAAATAAATTATTAATAAAAAAAAAAGGATGTAAAAAAAAAAAAAAAACTAATATGTACGGAATTATAATTTATAATTAATTTGTATGCGCGGTGAAAGCCATATGCTTCAAAATATTGCAGTCAAATTTGTTGTTTAAAAGCAGTTAAATGGTGCGTATTATAAATAAAGACTGCTTCAGTCAATAGCGCTGCATTAGTTCTTGAATGTATAATATATAATAATCATTTATTTTCAAAATATTATATATACATATATAGTTTTAATGGAATTTCAGTTTGTACTACAACCCCCTAGCTAACTGTGATATATAATTAATATTCATATCGTATTACTCTGCTAGATTTACAAGAACTTTGTTGATTAACAACAATATTATCGTAATTCTAGATGAAATGATTCCATACCTTGAATTTGTGCGATAGTCATATGATGGGATAGTAACTTTTTTTCCAGCTAATATATCTTTCAGAGTCTGATAGATCAATTCTTCATTGAACGCGTCTAAAAACATTACAAGGATATGTTAGCTCCTAGAACTCCTAATAAAATTGCTTTTTTTTTTTTTTTTTAAATTATTACCAGGATGGTCAAAATTGTATTGCCCTTTGAGAGCTTTTATTTTTTCAGTAGGTGTAAGTTCTCGATAAAAACAATCTTGGCTAATAGTTACTACTTTTCTTTCAGCATGATCGACATCCACTTGACCTAACTTTTCCATGATCCTAGCACAAACAGTGGACTGGAAATAAGAGCGATTTCATATAAAAAAAAAAGCTAGCTAAAAATAAGGGTACATAAAAAATAATATACTTTATGTACAAGAAGAAAAAAGTAATACGGAAATACCTTTCCACTCGCTGTACCTCCGGAAACACCAATAAGAAATGGTGTTTTTCCTTCCACAGAAGAAAGTTTTCCATTAAATCGTTGCACCGACATTTTTCTTTTATATTTATTGCATTATGTTTAGAAAATACACATTTAATTATTATTCGGTATTTGCTCAAACGTTTTTTTCTGACTTACACTTCAATAGAACACCTCTGTTGTAAATATATATAACCACTTTCATTTAACCTACCCCAGCAGCCATCTTGATAGATTTAGAGGCCTAAATTTATTCAATTATTTTAAAAACTATTTTTTTCTGAAAACATACTAACTTCCTTAAATCGTCACCAGAAAAAATCGTAATTTATTTAGTAAAATATTGATTCACAGGAAGCTCTTATCATTGCTAATGCATCTGTTAATTTAAAACTTTGTTTTTCTATTATACACGGCTGTCTTCAAGTATCAACCTTTTTTGCTAAATGAATAACAAAAAAACTATTAAACAGTGCATAAATTGCTTAGGAATATTTGGCTAATATGCAATCTTTAATCAGAAACTTAAGCCAGTCCAAAACTATACTTTAAAATATTGCGCTAGAACATTCTAGGGCATATACATGGACCAATGAATCCTAGACATGTCATTGCAGGTAGCCAATGGACTTTAAGTACGTATCTTACAAAGTAAAAGGGTCGGGCCAATCGTATTTGTCCACGGCATTTAGGAGAGTAGGTTGTAACTTTCAGCTTTCTGTCTTATTTTATAAGCCGTGATCATTTGGAGAAGACGTTCAATCTATTTGTGATAGTTGCGTTGAGATATTGAATTTTGTTAGTAGAAAGTACAATTGAGCTAATACGCCTAGATTTTTTTACAAGGTAATATATACTGTACAATGTTAAACAATGTGGATTAATAATTCTTTTGTTTTTTTTTTAAATTTCTAAACCTGTTTTTAAAGGCATTTGGAATTGAAAATAAATCATCGTTGTCTAAGTGTTAGGTTTTCACATGTTTTGGTTAATGATGCAATGAAACGCATTGATTTTTCATTTTTTTTCAGAAGATGATGCTGCGTGGAGTAGTTTATCTGCTCTTAGCGTTTGGATTTGCAAGAGCAGAAGAAAAAAATAAGGAAGTTGGAACAGTAGTCGGAATTGATTTAGGAACTACTTACTCATGGTACGTTAAGCAGTCATTTAATCAAGTAGCCATTCGATAAGTTCTCCGTGTGTTTACCTTTTTATATTTTGTATTTCTTTGGATGTAAAACTACCGTAATTGGAAATTTTAAATTTTCAGTGTTGGTGTCTACAAAAATGGACGAGTTGAAATTATAGCCAATGATCAAGGAAATCGTATTACACCTTCGTATGTTGCATTTACAAACGAAGGTGAACGATTGATTGGTGATGCTGCAAAAAATCAGTTAACCACTAATCCAGAAAATACTGTTTTCGATGCAAAACGTCTTATTGGAAGAGAATGGACTGATTCAAGTGTTCAAGAAGATATAAAATATTTTCCCTTTAAGGTATTTTGGTTAGTAGTAACAAATTTATGAAGAAAATATTCGACAATATGGTCAACGATTTGGTTCTTTTTAGGTAATGGAAAAGAGTAGTAAACCTCATATTCAAGTATCAACTTCACAAGGTAACAAGGTTTTCGCTCCTGAAGAAATATCAGCAATGGTTCTTGGTAAAATGAAGGAAACGGCTGAAGCCTATTTAGGCAAAAAGGTAGAGTGCTTATGTTCCATTTTAAACTGTTATTCAACACATAAAAGGGAAATTCTATCTTTTTTTTGTTTATTTAAAGGTGACACATGCAGTTGTAACAGTTCCTGCTTATTTCAACGATGCTCAGAGACAAGCTACAAAAGATGCAGGCACTATTTCAGGACTTGTAGTGATGAGAATTATAAATGAGCCTACTGCGGCCGCTATTGCCTATGGTCTGGACAAAAAGGAAGGCGAAAAGAACGTTTTAGTATTTGATCTAGGGGGTGGTACTTTTGATGTATCACTTCTTACTATTGACAATGGCGTGTTTGAGGTAAATACAAAGAAATATTAACTCAATCAAAGTGTAATTACTTAATGTTATTCCAAGAGAATTTCTTAAAAGTCATGCCCCCTTACAAATAAAAGTCAATTTAACACTCATCCTTTTTTTGTTGACAAAAGTCGAACATGTTGGACCTTTGAATAATTGATATCTTAAATTTAAACAAAAAAGTCAGCCATTCATGATGTTTTCTCTTTCAAAAATTAGATTAAATTTAAGTTGTACTTTAGATGCCTGAAGCATACGCAGTGCAGTGGGCCGCCATTACTTCTTGAATTATTTATGTTAATTTTCGGAAATATTTTTTCACTATAAAGTATCGTCATTTTTATTCTTTCTAACTGCCGTTAGAGGAAGTATTGTAATGCGTCAAATTTTCGATATCGAGTTTTGATCTGAAATACCAGTTTTGAGGTTCCCTGAATCCAAAAAAGTGGTTTTTAGAATATGGTGTGGGGGGTATATATATATAACAGCTTAGCTCGCAAACGAAAAATCGCCGAAAATTCCAAATTGACATTTCGTTTGGGTATCACCATGGGATCAGACGGAACTTAGATTTTTGGTATTTTTTCAAAAACAGCTCCAACGATTTTCTTTAAACTTTTTATATTACCTGCACATACATAGTGCTACAACTTTTATTTGAATAATTTATTCATAAAAATTTATTTAAGGGGGCTTACGAGAAAGGGGCGGGGTTATGATCTTCTAAAGTGGTATTTTTTTTATTAGACAATTCTATTATCTAAATAATATTAAGTAGAATTAAATATCTAGTCAAAGTTCAGAGTTAAAGAAAATCGTTCACCGGAAATGCGTTTTTACTGAGGTTATTTCACTTTTATACGAATGTATCCCTTAAAACACCGATGGACTTCATTAAATTTGTTACACCAACTAGAATACAGTGATATACCACTTTTATTGGGAACTTTTGTCGAGAAAGTCTATTTAAAGAAGTTTTGGGGAAAGAGGATGGTATTTTTCCTCAAAAAAGTCATTTTATTAAGTTTAGAATTTCAAGTTGGTGTAAAATTGGAGACAAGCAAACATTTAGTAAAAATTATAAGTTTGAAGAAAATTTGTCACCGTAATTTAGTGAACTGCAGCAAGAGATAGTCGTATGAGTGTTCACATCAGATTTTTAATCTTTAATTTTTTAATAAATGAACAATAAATATAAGCACTATTTTTAAATTCAGTTTAATGTTTTTAACAGTTAGTTGTTTTTACTTGAATTTTAGGTAGTATCAACTAATGGTGACACTCATTTGGGGGGTGAAGATTTCGATCAGCGTGTTATGGATCATTTCATTAAGTTGTACAAGAAGAAGAAAGGCAAAGATATCAGAAAAGACAACAGGGCCGTACAGAAGTTGAGACGTGAAGTAGAAAAAGCTAAGAGAGCATTATCATCAAGTCACCAAGTTAGGATAGAAATTGAAAGTTTCTTTGAAGGAGATGATTTCTCTGAATCACTTACTAGAGCAAAATTTGAAGAACTTAACATGGATTTATTTAGATCAACAATGAAACCAGTACAGAAAGTGTTGGAGGATGCTGATATGAATAAAAAAGATGTTGATGAAATTGTGCTTGTTGGGGGAAGTACTAGGATACCTAAAGTACAGGCTCTTGTTAAGGAATTTTTCAATGGCAAAGAGCCATCAAGGGGCATCAATCCTGATGAAGCTGTAAGACGCTTTGTAACTTTTCATACTGTTCTTGGTTTGGTATCATCTACTCAGAAATTTTTTGATTTTTCTATTTTTTTTGGTTTAGGTTGCCTACGGTGCAGCTGTCCAAGCTGGTGTACTGTCAGGCGAACAGGATACTGATGCAATTGTATTGTTGGATGTAAATCCTTTAACCATGGGTATAGAGACTGTTGGAGGTGTAATGACCAAGCTTATACCTAGGAACACTGTCATCCCTACTAAGAAATCACAAATTTTCTCAACAGCTTCAGATAATCAGCACACTGTTACAATTCAGGTTAGCTGTAAAATCTGTATTTTGTTATATTCATTAATTACAGTGCTAATTGTATTGATCGTGATGCTTGAATTGATAATGTTGATTACTAATTGTCAAACCATTGCATCAATGCATTCAGGATTTTGGTCAAGCATTAAAAATAATGGATATTTTACTATTCACTTCATAGGTCTATGAAGGTGAACGACCAATGACAAAGGACAACCATTTACTTGGTAAATTTGATTTAACTGGAATTCCACCCGCACCTCGAGGCGTACCACAGATTGAAGTTACTTTTGAAATAGATGCTAACGGAATTCTACAGGTAATTTCCTTCTCCAGACTTGTTCAATTTCAGCCATTTAGTTAGAGGAGTACAATTAGAAAATTCAGTATTTACCCATGATCTTCACAAAGTTCATCAAAATCAAATAATAAAATACATGTAATTTTGAAATATGCCTTGTAGATCATCCAAAAAACTTTCAAAATCCAATCGAAATTAATGTGTAGGTATCAGCTGAAGATAAAGGTACTGGAAATAGGGAGAAGATTGTAATTACTAATGACCAGAATAGACTTACACCAGAAGATATTGAGAGGATGATTAAGGATGCTGAAAAGTTTGCTGATGATGATAAAAAGCTCAAAGAACGTGTCGAAGCTAGGAATGATCTTGAATCGTATGCATATTCACTGAAGAATCAACTTTCCGATAAAGAAAAACTTGGATCTAAGGTAATATTTAGGGTGGGAAAGAGGTAGAAATGTTTTACAACATATGACAAAACACTAGAAATTCATAACTTCATTTAACAGTTAAAATTAATTACAATTTCTTTATGTAATACGAAAAAATACTATTCTTTTTACTATACTTTTAATAATACTAATACTTCTTTTGTAAATACTATACCTTTTTTTATTAATATCATTTCCAATTTTTTATTTATTACATTATGAGAATCCGGCATAAGATTGATGGATTGTATGTGCCTTGTTTTGTATAGTGTTTTGGGTTAATATATTTTTGTTTTCTTTTCCCTACAGGTTTCTGATTCTGATAAAACAAAGATGGAAGAAGCAATTGAAGAGAAAATAAAATGGCTCGATGAAAACCAAGATGCTGAAAGTGAAGCGTTCAAAAAACAGAAGAAAGAATTGGAAGATATTGTACAACCAATTATTGCTAAATTATACCAAGGAGGATCACCACCTCCTACGACCGGCGGTGAAGATGATCTTAAAGATGAATTATAAGACTGCAATTTATGATTTCAAAATGGAAATTATTTACTAAATAAGTGAGGGTAGTGTGGATTTATTGTATTTAAAACCAGTATTTATTTAATTCGAAATTTGGGATTAAACAAAGGAAAAACTTTTCTATTTGTGGGATTATTTTGTTAAGGGAGTATTCATTCATTCCGCAGTTAGACTGGTTTTGTTAATTAATTGAATCCTTAATTTTTTTATTATACAAACAAAATAAATAGGAAACAAAGATAGAAGATGCACACCCACACTTAAAAAAATTTAATATGTCTAGCATATTATTGAAGTTTGTCATATTGACAATTTTCGCGAGTGTTTATTAAATGTGATAGGACTTCAGTGCGCATGTGTGATGATATTCGTGGAGAATTTACCTTTTTTTTTTCTTTCCTAGGATTACAGTAATTTTTTTTTATAAAGTACATCTGTAAGTAAGAACGTTTCTGATTATAATTGTAATAAATTATTTAAATAAAGTGGTTATGAAAATTCTACAAACTATTTAGAGATTATTTTGAATATCCTTTCTTTTTTGTGCTTATTCATTAAAAATGTTATATTAGCATGCTGAATTGACTTAAGCAACAAATGTCTGGTTTTGACAGTTTTTTTGATGATTCATCGAATGTTATGTATAGTAGATTGCTGAATCGTCATAACAAACATATTTGGTTTTGATATATTTGTTTTATCTGTTAATCTTTCGCAAGTACTAAATAATTCGACAATAAATGAAAAAAATCTAGAGTGAAATCCTAGAATTTCTTTACTTCACTTCGTAGTATTTTATTTGATAAATTTTCTTCAAGTTTGGAATTTTTACTTACTGAATGTTTTTTCTTCTTTGGCTAATACAAGATTCGGTCTTCCACAGTAATATTGTGCCAAAAATGCGATCAGTTAATTAAGCAGCTCTTAGCCATATTTTCACGTTTTATACAGATCAACACTGTCGAGTCACTTGAGTTTCTTTTTTCTGATAAGGTCAACTATGTTTGCAACTATCTTTATGATTCCATAAAGACCCCAAACTTTCTGCTGGTCTTAATCCTCCACCTATCATTTTCTCGAATAGGGTCATCAACCCTTAAGTTTTTATTCACACCCATTTGTAAAATAGGAAGCGTTCACTTTTTTTTATATATATAGAACACAGATACGCACACGAAACTTCCACATGTATAGAAAAAATGGCTCTGCGCACACAGTGTTTAAGAACTAAAAGAAGCTCTGACGCCCTTGAATTTCATTACCGTTACGTAGCATCAAGAAGTGGTACCATACCATCTGATATGACATAAAGCGAGGGAAACCTAACATTTATATATTACATAGAGAATCCCTCGTCAGTACATATTACAATAGAGAACGTGTGCAAGTACCCCATCCAATGATGGCCCTGTTAGAGTGATTTGTTTATGAAGTGAAGAAATGAAATGTGAAGTGAAATGAATGTATGGGTGTAAATGTAATTATGCTAGTTCATAATGTTCAGTGAGGTCTGTCAGTCAGTAAGAAGTTTGTCTACGGTGGATGTAACAAGTCTTGTGGCCATCTCGTTTTAGTCTTCTTTCTGGAACCAGAGTTGTTTGTAAATTGTTGATGAGAAGATTTGTATGACCGTTCAATTTGACATGATATTTAGTGTACGTCGATGTGCTGAAATCGGAAGCATTGCTATACTGTTTCAGTGTTTGTATCTTTATGTATTGTTTCGTTTGTAACATAGAAAGGAGATGAAAGTATAGACCGCAGTGTGCGAGATCGGAATGTCTGAATTTTTTTCAAACGTGTCTGTTTAGCGGCTCCCCAAAGTTGAAGTCCGTATGTCCAAAGTGGTTTCAGTAGAGTCTTGTAAATTAGGAGTTTGTTGTTTATGTTTAATGTGGATCTTGTCTTTAGTAATCTGTATAACTGTTTGAAAAGTAAATTAAGTTCAAGTCTTTTAGTGTTTACATGTGTTGCCTAAGTTAGCCATTTGTCCAAGTGCATACCTAAATATTTTACTGAGTTGCTTAACGGTAATAGTTCGTTATATTTCACAGGTATATCTTCCGTGTCTTTAGAGTAAAATGTACTGTTTTTGTTTTGTTTATATTGAGTTTACTTTTCCATGTGATGTTCCAGTTATGCAAGTTAGTCAAATGCTGCTCCAGTATTAATTTGTTAGTTATTATGTCTGTGTTGGTGACAAGTAGTGCTGTGTCATCCGCATAGGTCGCAGTAACAATATTCGGATGTTCAGGTATGTTGTATGTGTAAATATTGTATAGTAGTGGTCCCAGAACACTCCCCTGCGGGATTCCAGCCTCAATGGGATGAATATCAGAGATAATGTATTTACCCCAACACTGAAGAATCTGTCCTCAAGATAAGATTTTAGCAAAAGGTAATAAGTGAAAGGTAGAATTCTCTTTAGTTTGACGAGCAATCCTGGGTGCCATACTTTATCGATGGCTTGTGAAACATCTAGGAAAATTCCTGTACATATCTGTTTGGATTCGAGAGCGGTAGCAATGTGTGTTGTGACTCTTTATATTTGATGAATAGTAGAGTGCTGTTGTCTGAAGCCAAATTGATGCTGTGGTATGATACAGTTTGTATAGTGTATAAGTCGTTTTATGAGCAGTTTTTCTAGTAATTTTCCTAGACTCGGAAGCAAACTAATTGGTCTGTAGGAAGTATGCTCTATAGGAGATTTGCCAGGTTTTGGTATCATAGTTACTAAGGAATATTTGCAGATAAGAGGGAAATAAACAGTCCTTAGTGATGCATTAAACAGAAACGTGAGATACAGTATTGCCTTTTTTGGCAATAGTTTAAGGATTCTGTAGTAATAGGATCGTATCCCGGTGATTTCTTGTTTGGCAAGTTCTTAATAGCATGTTGTACTTCTGCGGGTGTAAAAGGTTTTGTTGGAAGTGAAAGTTGGAGTGGTTCATACAATTCATCTCTTGTTCTATTGTGAGTCTTTTCTTCCGGATAGTTATGAGGTTGGAAAACTTGTTGGAAGTGGTGGGAGAAAAGTGAGGCTTTTTCTTCCGTTATTGTCTAGTTTCCATTGTCGTTCCTTAAAGGTGATGTGACAGGTGTGTAGCGTAAAATAGATTTTTCTCAAAATCGAAATTTCGCAAAATATTTAATTTTGCCTTTAATATGACAAAAAGGGATATGAAACACTCGAACTTAACGTATCTATTTGCCAATTTACAATTTTTCGTGAAATCGATTTCCCTAAAAAAAAAAAAAAAAAAAAGTTCTGTAGTCATGAAATAGAATGCCAAGTTTAAAGAAAAATCATTTAGCCGGGAAAAATAGCGAACTGAAAACAAAATATTCAGTAGATGCGCATTACCTGACCAAAAACTCTTCTTCTTTTTGTGCCGTTAGGCGTGGAGTAGCAGTCTCGTCGACCCATTACTTCCAAATGTTCCAGTCCGCAGCTATTTTCATTTCTGTATAGCTTTTCCCCCTTGTCTGCCCCAAAACGTCTTCGTACACTGATCGCGGTTTACCGCGATGGGTATGGCAATAACTTTTTTCTCTTTCCTTTCTTCATCCATATGGCATACTTGGTCCAAACCAGGTCAGCTGTCGAACTTAACTGTATCAGGGATAGGGATGCCATTTCTAAGTTCTCTCTAATCCGTGGTCTCTGGATCCGATCGCTCCTTGTTTTACCCATGATCTTTCTTAAAGAAACTCATCTCAAAACAAAACTTTGCTTAAAAGCTTTTCATATTTTTGACCCAGCTTTCAGAACCCGCACAAGAATACCAAAAACTCAAAACAACTCAAATCATCAATCCACTCACGGGCGTGTGATATCTAAACATAATGTAAAATCCAAGTTTTCTTCTGTTTCCAAGGTTTTTTCCGTTAATGGATATTTTGTTTAAACATATAGAATCTCTAAAAACTATTTTCTTTCTCGAATTCCCAGGCAATCAAACATGTATTTCCAGTGAAATCTCAATTTCATAAATTTGACAAACTGAATCAACCGAAATAAGGAATAAGAAAAAGTAAAATTAAAACAGTATTTCATATATATTACATATTTCCTACAAGAAGGATTCTACCTAAAAAATCTTTTTTGTCTTGATAACAAATGTGTCTGAACAGAAAAATTTCATTATAATATATTCGTATACTGTTTGTATATTGAAATCTTAATTTTTCTATATTAAATGTAGCTTATTTATTCTTTTTTTTAACTCAACAAGCATATTACTTGAACACAACAAATTTATAGTCTCACATATCGCAGAAAATATGTATTACTTTAAGTCTAATTAATACTTGGATTTTTTTTTTTTATTATATACAATGTATATGACTGGGCTAAATGACCGATCATGAATTATCAGATTTCCCAGGAGAATTCTAACAAAATGTCAGTTGATCTTTCTGTATTTCTATTCTGCTGAATTCTTATTAACATTTGTTTCCACAAAAACTTGAATCTTACAGCTTATTTTTCTGCAATATCAATTTTCTTGTTACAGCATACCAATAAAACTTATTTTTAAACAATCTACTAATAGAAATAAATACTCATAATTGTTTTTCTATTATTTTTATTTAAAATACATCTTTTCTCTTTTTTCTAGATTAAAAATATATCTTTGAATAATTATTTTATAAACAGTTCTTTTTAAAATTTACATAAATGAATGAATTGACATTGTTACTTTTTTGTTTTGTTTATTATGCCGCAATCCTAATAATTTGTTGTTTTAAGAAAGGGCTGACACATCAAACTCAGTCACTAAGAATAATCAATTGTTTTATAGTAAATTTTTTTTTTAAACATTTTCTTCAAACGTATCGTCAGAGTTGTTATTAAGTAAAAACTGTTTTGGATCTGTAGCAGATGTTAAAAGCACCTTTTCAAATGTACATGGTTGAACTGAAACAGATTTGTTCCATCAATGTAAATGATTATAAATTTTGTTGTATCTTTACTTATAGGGTAATTTTTTTTTCCTACTTACAAAATTTAAACCAATCATCTTTCAGTCCGGCATCTTGGCGAGCTGATGATAATGCTTCTCTTAGAGCAAACAGTAAAGATATAGTCATGCATAAAGCTGGTTCACCAGTAGCTAAAATATATTATTAAAAAACAGATATTTAATTTAAAAAAAAAAGTGTTTATTTTAAAGTTGACTCGTATAAAGTGGGATTTAAACAACACAGTTATCTGATGCATTCGTATTGATATTGCCTTTTCATTTTTTCTAATATTTGGGGGGGGGGGGGCACTTAAAGATTAAATTTCCAAAACTGATCTGATGATATGTCTAATAGCATAATATCGAACTTCAAAAACAATTGCAACACAACATTCCAGCACACTCTTATAATCTGTTGGAAGTTTGATTCTGGCATGAAAAATCTTAAGCAATTGGTGGAAATTTTTACAAAGATTTCAAGTGATGCTGACAAGTTATGAGTGCAGGAATTTATTTGGGAAAAAGATCTCAATACCTCCATTACACTTCCGCCGACGATGCTGCCATTCTTTCTACAAAGACGGATCCTGTACTCGCTGTCCGACCACTCCGATCTCACCTTTACTTGTTAGAATCTTGGTTGCAAAGCTGGCGAAAAAATTAACCCCAGCAAATTCAAAAACGATATTTCTCAAACGACAAACTCTTGCCCCTGTCTTGTTGTTCAATACTTCGCTTCCACCAGCTTACTATGTCCGTTATACTACATCTAGACAAGAGACTTCCCTAAAATCCTTACACATGATTAACAAAAGGTTTAAACGCTTATCTTAACTACTTGACAAACGCTCAAAACTAACATAACAGAACATACGACGCTTGTATCTAGCTCTTTTTGCACTGAAATGGACTTATGGGCTCGAACTGTGTGGAACAGCTAAACGATCCAACTTAAACAAAATCCAAACTTTACAATCTAACATCCTCCGCCCCATTGTAATCGCTCCCTTTTATATAAATAATTTAACTATTCACAGAGATCTCATAATTGGTTTGAATCCGAACTTTCCAAATCTCGCAATAATAAATAAAATAAATTTAAATCAAAAATAAATTTCACCAAATCAAAAATTTCACAACCTAATCCTCTGGCAGAAGACCAAAAGACCAGTTATTCTCAACTACATTTCCTCCAGTCCTAAAGACGGCTGAGGCGTCGTTGGCCCAGCGACTGGCAGACTAATGGTGATCGTCATTGGATGACAGCATTCAAGCTATTCATGCCATTATGCCATATATCTTATTTACTTGTTGCTGTATCGCAGTTGTAAATAAGCAAAAAAAAAAAAAAAATTTTATTTATTTTTTCTTTAGAACCTAAATCTCGCATAGGGATATTTTACTGGAACAAAATTCCAACATTAAACGATGGTTATCTTTAATTATTATTATTATGAAATATATCCATTTACCTTTTGAACGAAGTACACTGAATGGATTTGGAGCATTTTTTCTAAGAGTGATTCTGAAATCAATAGGGATATCCCTTGCTCCAGGCGGCCAGTAAGTCTACAATTAAGAAAAATTTCTTTTATCAGTTTTATTCATAAAACCAAATGACTTGTTAAAACAAAAACGAACAAAAAAATATAACAACTTATTATTTTCTAGAGAACTGGTTAGCTACTTCTTCAAGGGATGTTGACGACCGTGTAGAAAGAATCCTATCCTAACAATAGAAATCTAACATCTCAACCTTTATAACGCACGTAGGCCTTTCTAAACGTGGATTTAGCGTATGGGGGCAAATCTGGCTCCCATAGCGCAGGCGCACACACAATTCGCACGCTTTATTCTATATACAAACACTCAAGGATGCCATAATAGATCATTTAAGTCGCAGTGAATATCGCTTCATAGCCTAAGCTAACTATATTCACTGATCTTTCAAGACTATTTAAAGTTTATCCGGTGGCTGATATTTAAACCTCTCAGATGGTCTACTTTTATTTAATTTCTCTTACAATTAGAGACAGCCTTTAGGTGGGAGATTGGTTGTTGAAGTTGAAGCCTATTCAACAATACGTAGTAGTGGACGTGACCAGGGATGTAATGCGTAGTTGACGTGGCCTTGGGGGCTTAGTAGTGCACCTAGATACGGTTGCTAATGGAAATATTGAGTCCAGCTTTTGTGTGGTGAATTTGCTGGTGATGGATCCATTACAATTCTCATTCTCTTTCTACTCACAGGAATCCATAGATAAGGACTTTATTGTTAGTCTCTGTTTATTCTATCAATGGGAAAGGGGCCATTAAGCGCACTGATATTTCAGCGCCATTGGCAAGATATTAATTATTTGAATTGTTTGTGAAGTCAAAAAAAAAAATGGTTCATAAAATTTAGTACCGATAAGATTACACAAATTATGGTTCTTGCAACATATTCCCCAGTTTCTGCGAAATATGAAAGCGACAAGTATGGCTCTAATTTCTTGTAACAAAATTGGAATCGAAGATATCTAGTAATTAATGAGGCAATGCTGATGTGAAAGTAAAAACTGGGACATGCAAAACTAGGACAGTCTCAAGAAACAAAAAAATATCTTCTCTCGTTTGAAAGCTGCGACTACAAAATTAGACCATATTTTTTTTTCTGCAAACTATAATATATTGAAAATATTCAACATTCTTCACGGACAGAATTGTAAACCAAAAATTTATTTTTAAAAGTGTAAACAATCATTTAAAATATCTGCAAATATGTGCTATTATGCACGTGCATGTACCGATGATTCTTATGATGGATATCATCATTAGCAACAAATTAAGTGCTCACAATATTTATTATCACACTAAATCGGATTAATTTACTTACCCAAGTTCGATCTGTTAATAAAACACCATTGCTCGGATTATATACCAATTCTTCACTATGAAAATAACCAATACCCATAGTGAAAGCTCCTTCAATTTGACCGATATCTAATAATGGATTTAAACTATCGCCAGTATCTTCTAATATATCGGCTCTTAAAATCTATTAAACAAAAAAAAACAAATCTAGTATATCAAGAAAATTTGATTCGCTAAAAATTTAAACATTTTTGTAACTTTTCAGCTTTTCCCCAAACCTTTCAGATTTGAAAACAATTCTGATTCTCAACATTATGAACGTTCATAATCATTAATAATTAATATTTAACCTTGTCTACTAACGGTATTATTACGCTGACAAAGTTAAAGTTTTATTTTATATTTAGTTCCTGCCCTACATTTTTTTTTTTTTAGATTTTGTAATGGAATTGCAAAATATACATAGGTCAGTTAGATAAACTATTTCAAAGATTTAACTCCATTAACTGGCAAATCATTTAATACCAAAATTTTATAGAAATTTTAAAAATATGTATATTTTTTATATAATACTAGAATTTTTAATTGGTAAAAGTGAGCTTGATAGGACAATCATGGCTGACACCCCTTCCAAATGCCACCCTTCGATAATCACAACTACTACGGTTACCCTTCACGATTGCTTATACATCAATACACATATCTAACAATAATTTATTTTTTACATTTTTTAAAAAATTAATTTTATTTTTTATTTTTAAAGTATTGATGCATTTCACGCTTTATTTTTATTTACTTTCACGGTGTTTCTACTTTATTTATTTCTTTATTTTCCATCATTACTAGTAATATATTTTTCTTCTATCATTACTATTATTATATTCGGATACATTACATTCCATTTTCTTTAGGCCTTATTGCTGGTAAGAGGAAGTATTGCGATAGTGCCAAATTTTTGAAATTGAGTTTTCACCGGAAATACACATTTCCAGGTCCGCTGAAAATAATGTTTTAGCGAATTGTGTGTGTATATGTATGTATGAGAACAGCGTAACTAAAAAACGAAAAATTGCAGGAAATTCGAACTTGACACTGCGTAACACTATGGGATCCGATAAGAATTATCTGTAAAAAATTTCTCAATCGGAAGTGCCACTTACTGGATGGATGGACTGAATGGATGTTTCATGTTTTGGGGTTCTGGAAATTGGCTCCAATGATATTTTTTGATGGTATAGTGCTTCCCGCTGAAATGCTGTTTTTTAAAATTGATT
Source organism: Triatoma infestans (assembly GCA_011037195.1). Taxonomy (NCBI): domain Eukaryota; kingdom Metazoa; phylum Arthropoda; class Insecta; order Hemiptera; family Reduviidae; genus Triatoma; species Triatoma infestans. The sequence goes on along the minus strand of JAAEAF010000142.1, from coordinate 71,438 downwards.
ATAAAATCTATATAATATTAATTAAAATTAAACTTTTACACAAATGTGGTTGGAAGGGGTTGCCATGCAATGTCAGCTATGATTGTCCTAACAAACACACTTTTTGTACCTTGCAAATAAATAAAATTATCTCACACAGAAGCTGAACCAATTGGTTATGATTTCAGATAATTCATTGAAATAAATAAAAAACACGAATCTGTCAAACACAACTATCGATTCTAAATGATAATAATTAAATAATTATTGATGGGAATATAATTTTATTACTTGATATTGTCCTGTTAGTACATCCACTTCAACTTCAGTAACTGTTACTCCATAAATGGTATAATTCCTGAGATTTGGTTCCTTCTGACTGTACCTAATATAAAATGAAATTTATTTTAAATGAAGAAAGACTACAACGTAGATTTAATAGGTAGCTGCTTGCTTTCAATTTGTAATTATTTCCATTGTTATATTTGCTCATTTACGAAAAAACTAGTCCATGAAGTACTATTTCAAAAAATTAGAAAATACGAATAAAATAAGTAAAAATCAGGCGTTAAACACTCATACACCTTCGTATTCACATCTAGAAACCTCTTAAATTAATGTCCCCAGAAAATGGTCTCAGAGATCTATATAGGATGATGACTAAACGGAATATAAACAACGATTTTTTATTGTTGAGTTTTGCTGATTACAGATACACGCATACATATATCTATATATGGGCACAAATGCGTAGAACCCTCAAACAAATACAAGTTTATCGCTTTCTGGAACTCCTTAAAAGATATGTTTCCTTGCAAATGCAATTTAAAAAAGCTAACAGAAGCAAATGTATCCGCCTAAAGCAGCAAAAAGAAAGTAAAAATTTCTAACAAATTTACATGTATGAAGCATTCAAGTTTACTCCTTCATCGGTAGCTCTTCTTAATAGCTGGGTCCATGTGGGATTACGCATTTTCTGTCTAAGTGGTTGTAATCTGTTCTGTAATTCTTCACAAGCTCTTAATGTAGCCTAGAAATTATTAGTTGAATCCTGGTATTTTTAATGCTGATTATAATAGCTTAAACTTTTTTTATATATAATACTTACATAACACACTGCATCCGTTGTCAAACTGCCAACAGATGGATAATTGTTTGGCGATGTAAGATTTCTGTTCGGTTTCAATTTGATCATGCTAACTTCTACGCCTAATACAAAAGCACAAACCTGTGCAACCTAACCAACAAATATACTTAATTATATTCTTTAGAGTAAGCTTTTATGAACAAAAAATATATACCTATGTAACAGAATATATCTTGAAACCTTGGTATTAATTCCTTGCCCCATTTCGACACCCCCTGTAGTGATAGCCACCGTTCCGTCAGGAGCATAGATGGAAACCATTGAATAATAGCATGGTTTGAATTCTAGATGGAAACTCATTGGTGTCACGGCCATTCCTTTTTTCTTCCAACGATTTTCCTAAACGTAATAAAAAAACAAAACAGTGCTCAAACGATTTTCAGAAAAGAACTGTAATTGGAAGTGACATCAAAAGAGTTTTGTTTCAATTCTAATTAAATTTTTCATTAATAGGAACTCGAGTACGAATAATGTATTAAATGTCACATGACGTTTTATGGAATTGCTAATTTTAATTGTCAATTGGCACTGCTCAGACTTGTCAATTTCGTGTCAGATTGTCAAATCTGTTTTTTCCCAAAAAATTGGAAGTTTTGAGATCACTTTTTACGAAGAGATAGTATGACTATTGGATCAGCACAGTTCAAAGACGAAAACGAAATGTTTCATTTAAATTTCACATTGGGATTCGGACAATGGTTTCTGACAAATAGATTAAACGATTGAATCATATTTTTTCGTAAGTGGTATTTTACTGATTTTTTACATTTATCTGAAATATTTCTCATAGAAAACTAATTTCAAACAAGTTAAAAAAGAGCTATGACGTTAGGCGACCATCTAAATGGTCATTTTAATATACTGTACGATTCCAACCGCTTGTACTGATATAAAATTAAAAGCACTTAAATGTGTTGGAAAAAATTCCGAGACTGAAAGAAAGATGACCCTGGGGACGGAAAAAACACATGACTTTTTCTTACTCCAATTAATATAAATTAATTAAAAGAAAGATTCTTTATAACGGCAATGTTTATAAACTTTAATTGGCCATAAAAATAGATGATAAGGGTTAGGTACATATACCTGAGTGTACATTGTGGGTGCCCTCTGCTCAAACACCATGTAGCGTCAGATTAAATTTAAACTAACTAACCGACCCTCAATACCCCAGTAAAATACTTTTTTTGGAAAAATGTTTCAAACGTTTCTATCTATGCAGCAAACGTTCCATGTTTAAAGAAAACTATTGTAATCGTTTTAAAGAAAAATTCCAAAAACTCAAAAACCTATTCTGTAAAATCGCACTTCAGGTTAACCGATTTTCTTCAAATTTGGAGTTTTATAAAGGCTTTTAATGTGTATTAATCTTATGTAGGTGGTAAAACTATATATTATACTAAAGTGGTACTTTAATGGTAAATATAACCCTGCTGTTCCCCAATTGCCCTCAAAAAATCAATTTTTCCGGGAAAATGTTTGTAGATAGTATACGAAGTTTAAAAAAAATTGTTGAAGCTGTTTTCGAAAAACTGAAAAAAAAATTCAGTAAAGTTGCAATTCCGGTTAATAGATTTTGCCCGAAATCTTCGACTCTGATGCGGCTTTTTGTATCTGAGATATTCTGATACACACACAAAGACCATTTTCTAAAAACCCTTTTTTGGGCTCAGAGGGCTTCAAAACTTGTATTTCCGGTGTAAACTCAATTTCGAAAATCTGGCACGTTCGCAACACTTGCTCTCAGTAATAGTAAGAGAAAGTAATATAATATTGTTCTCTTAATTTAATTGATTTTTAAATTAAAATTTTCTTTTTCATTTTACTTTGCACGGTATTAGAAAATCCTTTTATTAATTCTTTAAAATATTTCATATTTATTGCATATTATTCTTAAAACAACTCGCATTTAAAGGAAATTAATTTTTATGGAAATCTTATGTAATATTAATGTACAGCAGTGGCGGCTCGTGACTTGGATATGTGGGGGTTCAACTTTTTTTTTTTAAATACTTACATTACCTATCATAATTAGTAGCTTGGCTAGTTAAAAATCACGAAGTAAGCCAGGAGCCAGGTAAAAACTTGCATCCCTCTCCTACAATTAAATATGTTAAATTAAGAATAAATCTATTAGCTCAGTGGATAGTGCATTGGACTCCCACGCGGAGGACTCGGGTTCGAGTCCAGCTGTGCTGCCCTTAGGTTTTTCTTCCTAGGAGCTCTTACAGCACACTGTCCGGTGATGGGCAGTGTTGTCTGTAACGAGAGAACACCATCCGGAGGCCGGCAGTGCACTGAGAAGGCTCAGGCGGCAATGACCATTACTCAGTTCTCAAAATTATAATTGACAAATTTTATAGGTTGTGTTCCAAATTTAATGAAATTCTTCGAAAACTGAAAAAAATGTTCAGTAAAAGCGCACTTCCGGTTTACTATTTTTCTTGAAACTCAGAATTTTGGCCATCTATTTATTTCTAATTAATTTTGCTTGGATGATACAATTGTATAATCAAATATGAGAGCACTTTAGAGAATAATATAACCCCATCCCTCCCCTAAAAGTGCCCTTAAATGAATTTTACCAGACAAATGTTTCAAATAAAAGTTATAGATCTTTGTATGTTTAGTTTATGTAAGAAGATTCAAGAAAATTGTCGGAGCAATTTTTGAGAAAATGGCGAAAAAGTGAAAAAATCATTTAGTAAAGTGGTAAAGTAAACGCACTTCCGGTTATCCGATTTTTTTCAAACTCGGAATTTCAACAACATATTATATTCTTATTAATATTATTTAGATGACAGAATTGTATAGCGAACCGAAATAGAACTTTAGATTGAAACCTAACCCAACCCCTCCTTCAAAACTGCCTTTAAATGAATTTTTCCGGAGAAATGTTTCAAATAGAAGTTGTAGATCTTTGTATGTATAGTTCATATACCAAATTTCAAGAAAATCGTCGGAGCCTTTTTTTGAGAAAATTGTAAAAAAGTAAAAAAAATCAACTAGTAATGGTACTTCCGGTTGAGGAATTTCGACAGATAACGTAGGGTCAGATCTCATGGTGATACCTAAACGGAATATTAAGTTTCAACTTTCTACGGTTTTTCGTTTTTGAGCTATGGTGTTCACATACAAATACACACACCCGTGCACGCACACAGGCGCACACAGAGAACATTTGCTAAAAACAACTTTTTTAACTCCGGGTAAGATCGGGTAAGTTCGTTCGTAGATCGTAAGTAATGTTCATCGCGCTTGTAACCCCTACTCTTTTTTAAAAAAGTTAATAAAAACATACACTTTTCTATACTAACACAAAGAAATTTTTTATATATACATATATATATACTAAATTCTCCAGCGCGACTCCCAACTGTGAACCCCCTGCTTCCTACTTTTTTATACATCTCCTGATACACATGCAATTCACTAAGTGTACAATTCATTGTACGAACATATTAAAGGAGCTCCTATACTGATATACGTTCCTATTCTTTTATGTCTGACTCTCCGATTGTACTACTTCTTTTTCATTAATACTCTTTATAGATTACACAATTTTTGTACAATACTTATTATAGTATATACAATTTTTGGTGTGACTTATGTTCCTAACTAATATAAAAATGAAAATATTTTTTTTGAAATTAAAATATGAAAGAAAATAAAATCAAATAAGAAAATTTTGCTACTTTTTTTCTTCAAATAGCTGGGGGTTCAGTCGCGCAATCGCGAATACCAGTAGCCGCCACTGATGTACAGCAAGTTTCTTTAAAATTAATTAGAAAACTTACCTTATTATACTGTTGCACAAGTCGTCTACGTTCAAAATACGAAGAACTTGTTTGCACAGTCTGTATCATTTCTTGAATTGCACTTACATCTTCTTTCACTAGATTACTTTTTTTTATTTCTACTGGATCGATTTTTGTCACATGTGCTATATGTTCCATTACATGTTCAATAACGGACATTCCTTCCAATGTACCTGTGTTTTTAGACATTAATATTTTTATTATTTTCAATTATACATATTTTCAAAGATAATTACATTTTCAATTAAAATTTATAGGCAATTATGAGTTATGCAGGTCACTTTCCACTCTCACCTCCTTCTAAAATTCAACTTATCTCACAGATTAACGAAGTTTATTACGAATTAAAATGAAGCAATTAACGAATAGAAATACTGTAACAATATATGTAAGTGAACTTCTTTAATCATTAACGTGGCTAATAGGTTATCAGTCTATGGGACTAAAGGGAACGTTATTATTCTTAAAGACCGCTAACAAGGTGCTTGGGGATCTAATTTAAAGCAATGAAATGATAATATTCATAAATAAATAAATTATCGGTTATTGTGTAAAGTAGAAAAGGGAAATAAAAGAGAAAATTAATAAGGTTAGTAATTAATTGGAAGCTGTATTAGTTTTGCTGGCCCCACTAAAACATACTAATTTATAAACTATTTATGAAATAAATAAATTTATCATAAATTTATAAAATATGATTTACTTTAGATACAGAAGATTTTGGATTGGAACTGTTATAACTTCTCCCGTAAATTTGTTGCTGATATTAAATCTACCAGTTGATGAATTTCAACCAATCAAATGCGTATTATGGATATACTAGATGTGTCTGATAAGTTCGGCGAATGATACCATAACACAAAGACAGCAAAGTTACAAACAAAATACATTTCGTCACCTTCAAAGTTCTCTCCATTGGCAACAATACACTTTTGGCAACGTGTATACAGCTGCTGGAAACAGGCAGCGAAGGCCTCTTTTGGAATTAATCGAAGCACTGATGTCCGGTATAATGCATGCCTTTCAGGATTCCCTTGACGCGGGGAAAAAAAAGAAGTCTGCAGGCGCCAGATCCGGGGAGCACGGTGAATGTTCGAGAACAGTTACGCGCCGCTGAGCCAAGAAGGTGCGCATACGGATCGCCATGTGTGTGTGGGCGGGCGTTGTCATGGAGGAGGCTCACACTGTACAACGGTGGCTGAACACGCTGGATGTGTAGCAGCAACCACTCGTAAACACATTTTCTGCTTACGGCTTCCATTCCGGACACTTGCACCAACATCACCTGCGTTTCGCTCGCCGTTTTCCCCAATTTGTAACAAAACTGGATTGCTCCATTGCACTATGACACGAGTTTCTCATGCAGTATCTTCAACTGGTCGCAGCAGACTGTTAGTGTGTTCAATTTTCGTGGCTCTTCTCGAGATGTCTCTTGATGCACACGCGCATGCCGTCGCATTATTACACGTTGCCATTGAGTAACGGTCCACCGAACTTTCAGACACTATATATAATACTCACATTATGGTGATGTGAGATCCCTTAAAATATGCATATCATTGGCTGCAATTCTTGGTAGAAATAATGCTATCTAGTTGGCTATTGAGTTTAATAACTGAAATTTTTATTTTATTGCATTAATATGGATAAATAAAGATAAATTGCTGTTCTTCTTATGCAAAATTAATTACCAGGAGCTCTTGTCCAAGTATGCGCTGGCATATCAGTTAAAACAGAATATAAATTTACTTTCCACGAAGAAGAGTCATAACAATTTCTAATTCCTTGGATGGTTAAATCAGTGATATTATCGTTTAATGAGTTGCCAAAATCTTCATACATGTTCATAGTTAAATACTGTATTTTTCCATTTGAATTCACACCAACCTAAAAATAATAAATCTTTATCTCTATTTAATCTGATTTTTAAATAATGTTTAAGTGTTTAAAAAAAACAAAAGTATCAGTTCACCTCATAATAAGCAAGACTGGGATATCGTTTTCCTAAAGCTCTCATATTGGTTTGCAATTTAAGAACCATTCTAACTGGATGATCCAATTTATAAGCAGCCAGGGCAGTGGCTGTAGCAATCAATGAAGCTCTTGTTACTCTACTCCCATAAGCTCCACCAACTCTTCTTAGTTCCATATTTATGCTTTAAATTCATATTTATATTTAATTTTATATTCATATTTGAAATATTTATGCTTGAATGATTAAACAGCCTTGGAAATTTTGCATTATTGAATAATAAACTTTTATTATAGAGATGCAAAACAGCACTTCAAACTGAAATAGTCTACTTTCACCGAATAATCAAAGCTGCTTCCGCAGAACGTTCATAACATCAATTTTTCCAAAAAGGTTTATAAGAAATGAAAATCATAGGACTGTATATTATTAATTTTACAACGTTTAAGAAACATCATTAAAACAGTTTCCAAGGAAAAAAAATACCTATATATTACATAGAATTAACAAATATTCTTCAAACTTATAATTTTTTCTGGGATTTTATCCGTCGTAGCAAGCATATTTTTGATGTGTCTGACCGGTTTCGGATTTTCATCCATCGTCAGTGTAAGGTCATCAATCAGGTCAGAGTAAAGTTTATAATTTTTATTAAATTATCGTAATTAAATGTTTACTGTCGTAAATTTCAGATCAGTGGGAGAATGTAAACTTAATAATTAAATAAGTTTTTATGAGGAAAGCACACAACACCCTATCCCTCTAAACTTTTTGGAAAATGAACTTGCTTAGAAAACAATTCCCAATAAAAGTGACAGTTCTGTAGTTAGTGTACCAAATTTTATTGAAATCCATTAGTGTTTTTATGGATAAAATCGCAGGAACCCGAAATTACTTCGGGAAAAACGCGAAATAATATCCAGGGGACCGATTTTCTTTAAACTCAGAATTGTGACAACATATTTAATTCAAATTAATTAGATAGAATTGTATAATACTCTGAAATAGCACTTTAGAGAAAAGCATAACCCCGCCTCGTTCACAAAAACCACCTTAAATGGATTTTTTCGGTGAATCCAAATAAAAGTTCTGCCTCATTGTGATGATATACTATATATACACGATATATAGGCGATATATAAGTTTAAAGAAAATTGTTGGAGCCATTTGCGATGAAATCTCAAAAAACTGATTAGTAAAAACGCACTTCCGGTTAACCGATTTTATTCAAACCCGAAATATTGGCAGTATATTTAATTCAAATCAATATTATTTAGATGATACAATTATATAATAAATTAAAATAGCACTTTAGAGGAAAAGATAACCATGCCCTTCCCCCACAAAAGCTCGCTTAAATGAATTTTTCCAGAATAATATTTTAAATTAAAGTTGTAGCTCTTTGTATGTGTAGTTAATATACCAAGTTTATCTACGTTTAGGAGGTTATAGCTGCTAAAGCTGACACTCCTGGAGGCTTGTAAATTTTTTGTATATTTATTGCAAATAAAGCATGATTGATTGATTAATATACCAAGTTTAAAGAAAATTGTAAAAACCTCAAAAATATTTTCAGTAAAGTGGTACTTCCGGTTGAGGAACTTTAAGAGATAAGTTTCTGTCATATCCCATGGTGATATCAAAATGGAATGTCAAGTATGAACTTTCTGCGATTTTTTTGTTTTTGAGTCATGCTCTTCACACACACATATATATATATCAACACCTCAAAAAGATATCAACAATTTGACATGTTTACAGTACTTCCTGTTACTTAGAGTAAGATAAAGTAAAAAACAGAAAAGTAACACTTCCATTTGATGGAATTCTGAACCGGAAACATTCGAGAGAGACCGGCTTTTAATGTTACTTACATGAATTCGCGAGCTTAGCTTCTAGTGACTTTTCGATTTTAAGTTATTTTGTTTCTGCTCATCACACATACTCATAGTGACTGCTCATTAAAAATACTCTTGTGTGGAATTCAAAAGGTATATTTCCGGTGAAAGCACGATTTGGAACCTACGATCGAAGTTACTTCCTTTTAAAACAGCAAGAGAAAGGTAAGAAAAAAAAACAAGGTAGAATCGAATATTTCTGCTTGTTTTTCCGCATATTTATGGCTCCGAAACGAAATAAATTACAGATCGCATTTCACTAGAGAGGGACGTTCTTGTTAAATTTCACTGAATTCTTTTTAGCATTTCAAATTAATGCACTGCAACTTTGTAGAGATGTTTAATACAAAACTTAGATAAAACTGTTTATAAGCAAATTCTATCTTAATATAAGAACTGCTACAAGGCAATAAGTGACAAAAATTGATTAGATGTAGTATCTATATTATCGCTTACTTAACTATATAACTTATTTACCTATTCTCAGGTATGCCCAACATCGCGGCAATTGCACTTTGTACAATCTGTAGTTGTTGGGTAGAAGAGTAGACATTTAGTCCGTCTTCAATTGGTTCACAGAAACAAGTTTGTAGCTCCATAGTGTAATGATATTGCCCTTTCATTTTGTGTTCACCATTAATTTTAAAACGTATATCTTCTAATGAGAGATTTTTTTTTTGTTATTTAACATAAATGTAGTGTATAATTTGAAAAAAATTTTTATTTGATAAAAAAAAAATGTATATAAATATATTTTTCCTCACTTCCTGTAGCAGTCGGATCTATTGTTCTTTCTAACCGAACTCGTTGCTTTTGTCCACTGTCTAAAACTTCCTTAATTGTCAACAGAGGTTTTTCCGCCGCTGTGTATTTTATTATAACATCATCCGCTGCTTTTATAGCTAATTCTTGTGTAATGGCAACTAGAATTCCCACTGGTTGACCTGCATACATTACTTTTCCACTGCAAAATAACTAAACCCATAAAATAATGAATTAATATGAATATACTTGGCACTTTACTAGTTAAAATTAATTGGTTAAAATTAATATCAATTATAAAATTAATAAAATATTCTATACTACTACTACTACTACACTACTACTACTACTACTACTACTACTACTAATAATAATAATAATAACAATAATAAAAAAAATCTGACGTGAAACACTCATTCGACTTTCCCTTATTGCAATTTACCTAGCTATAACTGACTAATCCCTTCAAACATATAATACTTACTAGATGTGTAGTTGCCTTCAATTGGCCATGACAATGAATGGGAGAATCTAAACTTTATACAATAACTTTTTTGAGGAAAGTATATCCTCCCCCTCTCTCAAAACCCCCCCTTTAAATAAATTTTCTCGGAAAAAATTCAAACAATAGTGATAGTCACTGTATAATAATAGATAGTATACCAAGTTTAATGAAACCCGTCGGCTTTTTTATGGAGAAAATAGCAGATAACTGAAAAAAAAAATTGGTAAAGTCACTTCCGATCAACCAATTTTCTTCAACTCTGGAATTTTGACATCACATTTCATTGTAATTAATATTATGGTGATAATTGAATGATACAATAAACTGAAATAATACTTTAAAGAAAACATAATCCCCGCCTCTCCTCCAAAACACCTCTTAAATGAATTTTCCCGGAAAAATGTATCATTAGAAAATTGTAGCTGTATATCTGTAGTTAATATTACAAATTTAAAGAAAATCGTTGGACTAGTTTTGAGAAAGTCGTAAAGAACTGAAAAGTCCATTCAGTAAAATGTTCAGCTTTCGGTTGACCGATTTTGATGGAAACCTAATTGTCAGTCCCACATGCTAGAACCCTAACTAAATATCAATTCTCAACTTTCTGTGTGATTTTCGCTTTTTGAGTTATGCTAAACACAGACACAGGCACATAGACAAACACACACAAACAGAGACCAATTTCCAAAAACCACTTTTGTGGCTCCACAAAAAAGGTCTGTTGTATGTCCATTTTGTACGAGTGTACAAAATACGCAGTATTTTGAAAGTGATTCTATGGAAACTGAGTATGTTTCTTCTATTTATTGTTGAGGACTTCTATTGTAAGTCAATTAGAGGACTCTATACCAAAGCTAGTTTGCAGATTCAATATTCGCATCAGCATACTGCAGGCTCTCAAATAAAGAACAATGTCAGTAAAGATACCAACTAATTCTGGCATAAATTTAATCCCATATAATAAATACTTATTTTAAATGGCTGAACTATATATTTAATCCTATTTCAATTCTACTTTGTGTAGAGGACATATCAAATCCGCCATATTGCTGGTGGTGTTACGCGATCTAACAGGAAGGGAAAGAAAAACAAAAAAAGAGATGCAGTTACTCAAAGTAATATATACCTCTTCACATTCCGGATTTAATGCATCTGGCAGAATAAAGGTATTCATCCTTGGTATATCCTTTGCTGAATAGAATGCTATAACTCCAGGTGTTTTCTTTTAAAAAAATTAATAATTTACTTAACATTACCTTTTAAGTTTATGGTTTAAGTTAATAATAATAAAGAGTAAACGAATTTTTCCTCACAAGTGCTGGAGCTGGATCGATTGAGATCAAATTACATTTAGCCCTGTCGGTTATGACTAAAGCACCATAAAGTTCTCCAGGTCTTTTAGGCATATCATTAATATATTCTGCTTCTCCTGTAATAAAAGATTTACGTTATTTATCAGGACTAGTTTGCATTGCCCTCAGTAATAAATTTTAAATCTTTCAAGTATTCGGTTATGGTATATAAAAAAAAAATCTGTTGTGAAATACGATTCTCTCTTATTGCTTTGGGGTGGGTAATGGTGTAGTGGTTATGAGCATGAACTTGTAACTGGGAGGTCCCCAGTTCGGGGTGGGTAATGGTGTGTGGTTATGAGCATGAACTTGTAACTGGGAGGTCCCCAGTTCGAGTCCCGCGCGTGTAATTACTAAATTGTATTTCGTGTAAAAATAAATATTAATAGTAAATTATGTGCTTCCACCCCCTCCCCCCCGTCCACGACACCTAATTTGGTAGTTGGACGTTAAGCCCGCCTAATAAAAATTTCATTTAATAGAATTATATCACTTCTAAACTTGATATTTTTCTCAAGGTGAAGTTGCCTTAAATATAAATAACTAGTGGTGGGGAATACATATCGAATCTTAGCCCTAGCCCTATTTGAATGTATAACATTGTAGCGCAGAAGACAGCGCGTAGATCATACCCAGTAAACATAAAATCGTAACATAATAGATTCCCCAGAACCTATCTTAATTCATTTTCCAAAAAATATAACAAATAAATGTGCTAGGTTTATATTTGTGTGATCAGCTTCCAAATTTAAAGATGTTTCAACATTTTTGAGAAATTAATATCATGTAGATGGTAAAAACCATACATAATAATGAAATGGAGCGTTAAAGGAAAGCATAACAACGTTTTGCAGCTTCCTTACAATCGTCCAAAAATCAATTTTTCAGGAAAAAATGATTCAATTGAAAATGATAGGCGTGTAAGTATGTAAATGGTAAACGAAGTTTAAAGAAAATATGATGGCTGTTTTCGAGGAAATTTCAAAAACTGAATAAAGAATCAAACAAGCCTCATTTGATTTTGATTGAACTTTTGTTCTTGAGTTGGTGATACCTGCGTGCCAAGTTTGAGCTTCCCGCGATTTTTCGTTATTGAAATGTTTATTCATTCTGTTTTACACTGGAAGAGTCAGAAATTCGCATAAAAAAAAAAATATGTTTTTCTTAGTACGGGGGACTCAAAATATTTATGTCCGATGAAAACACAAGTACGAAACACTGCAACGCAATAATTCCACTTACAGCAATAAGTGAAACTAAAAAGAATAGATTATAAGAATCTAAAATAATGAACTCTTCCTAACTGAATCGAACGATAGCATTTCAGAAAGAATTCAAGTAACTCACAGATGTAACATGTAACACTAATTGCTAAAAAAAAAAAAAAAAAAGACAAAATTTTTTGAATAGATATGGGGAACTTATCTATAATATATTACAGATCTAAAAATCTTCCTCTAATTCATTCTTAACTTTTACTTTTTCTTACCCTTACATGCTCACCTGAACATTGTATAAGAGCTTCTAGTTTTTGAATTGGTTTATTTACTGGCCAAAATTTTTGATTAGTACTATAATCTTGTTTTCCAGAAGATAATGGCCGCCTAAGATTATAACCTCCGCTTACAAACTTTTTATCTATTTTATTTGAATTTATGCTCAGTACATACTATACAAAATAAAAAAATGATTATATTTTGAACATGCTGATATCCAAAACATTGAAATAAATAATATTGAACTTTATGTCTGAATTAATGAGATTTTAATAAGTTCATAGACATTTGCTTTCGTAATAAAGACTCACAGATGTGAGCCTCATGTTTAATTTATTGAGGATATTTACCCTATAAAACAAACTAATCGCTAACAGTCTTTTATAAGCGGGTGAAGCCTCAGTTGGTTCAAATTCTGGTTGTATTTCTGTATTTAATATTGCAATAGCTTTTTGGATCGTTCGCACGGATAGCAGTGGTTTGCCAATAAGAAAATTTTCCGTCTGATGAGCGTGTATCTGTAAAAAACAGATTATTCACTTTATACTCTTATTGTGAAAAAAAGAAAAAAGAAGATTTTACAAAGCCATATTTTAGAAAAAATTATCAAATAGAAATATAAAAATTGTTGTTACAAAATCTCTGCTAATTCCTCCAAATATAATAGTTGGTTTTTCTTCAACTACATAATTGTTTTTTTCATGAATTCTAAATAAAAATCCAGCGTTGACATGAGCATGTACGTTCTGTCTTCGGGCCATTATCTATCACAGGAAACAAACAAAAATATCACCACAGAATTTACAAGGCCAACAACAAGAAAAGTCTTCCATATTTTTTTTTTTTAATTCTTACCTTGTAAGTCTTTAAATAATAATGATTTCTGCTTAAAGCTGGTAAAATGATTTTTGTGATAACTTTATGTTTCATATCCAAATTTAAATATTCTTCTAATGTGACTACATTTAAAATTCCAGTTGGGTCATCTGTAAATATCAGTATTTTAGTTGGAAAATAACTTGTTTCCAAGCTTGAACAAGAGTAAAATACATCAGCCGAAAAACAGTAGTTGAATGCAGACGAAAGTTTCCCTATTAATTACGAACAACAAACAGTCTCTTTTTAACAGTGTACGGTCGAATGTCTCTCTAAAGGTGGACATCACAATAGATTATAGAAAATACAATTAAGGCTATAGAAAATAATGTCTTGACGTATATCATTATTGTATATATATTCTCATTTTGGAGTTCTGTTACAAATAAATTTGACACGATCGTAATACTTCCTTTTACCACCAGTATGTGAAAGTAAGAATTTTGGACTTACGAATTTCTAAATTTGCACCAACTGTAGTTAATATAAGAAATATATCCGATGGAAATTCTCTATGATCATGTTTTATGGAAAGATTTCCAGATATGCTTCCAATCTATAACAAAAAAAAAATTATAATTCACAAATTGTAAATACTTAACAAAGTTACAAACTAAAAGAAATAAAGCCATATGCACGAATAGTTTTGGTCGAGAACCTCCCGCGGCGGGAATCCGTTATACTTACGAGGCTCAGGATTGGACATACGCGGATAACACATGGGCATTTGCTGGTAGATGAAACGAGACCTAGATGTCCTCTTTGTAGAGAAAGATTAACTGCGCGCTTGTACTGGGACGGGTCAGGCTCTGCGGATACATAGGCGATGAGCAGGCCTGCCAATGATTTGAGCGCGATCTTGAAAGATGGTTCTTCATACTCTAAACGGTTATTTGCTTTTTTAAAGAATATAAATTTATTCAATAAGATTTAGGTAAGATTAGGTTAGGTTTTATTTATTTAGGGAGTGGAATATCGATTACCTCCCCATAGAATGAATGGATATAAGGTAAATGTATTTATTAGTGTGAGTGTATTTATTAGCGTGAGTGTATTTATTAGCTTGAGTGATTTATTAGCGTGGGTGGATTTATTTGCATGTGTATTTTTTAGCGTGAAAGTATTTATTGGCTTGGGTGGTGTCATAATGTTTTTAAGTCAGACTTTTATTTTGGGGGGTAAGGAATTTTTTGTAAAAGTACTTCACCCCCCAATTCTGGTCTATTTAGTTTATTTTACCCGTTTATTTAGTTCATGGAATCTCTATAAGAGTACTCCACCCACATCAGAAGCAAATACCCCTTTTATATGACTTTTAGCAGTGAAGATGTGGAAAATATTGTTTGCAGATCATGCAAACACTAGTATATATATTTTATATCATGGTAATACGGGATAGTTGAAATAGCTAAAATTGAGGCCAAAAAAAGTGAGGCATGGGATGGCGAGAATTCTATTATTCTGATATCCCCCATCAGGTGAGAAAGGAAGAGGATGGCGTCATACGCCATTGTCGCTTAACTCTTCAGCTCATTGTCGATTGGCTTCGATGGATAAAGTGAGGAGGAGGTGGCAATCATGCTACAGTATCCCCTGGTTCCATACTACTTCTTATGGAAGTTGCGATAGATATCGTGGGGAGACAGAAAGGCGCCATCCCAGTTCTAGTGGTCTTAAATAACTAATTCGGCGCTAATGACCTAAGTTGTCGATGCGCAATAGAAAAAATTAACTGATTATAGCTACAATATAATTTACCGCTTAAAATAAGATCAAGTTTTTACTTTTTAACATCATATTTACATTTCTAACAGAAATATGTGCAATTAAATCAATATGATCGGCCAGTACTTCCATATAACCAAACATCAATGGATTGTCTGATGAAATTTTTAAAAACAATTGCATCACTTCGCTTAATGTCATATTTCCACCTAGTTCGATACGATCACGGTATACATTGTAAACTCTAAGCTCGCTGACTTCTCTAATATCAATATAAACTTGATATGGATTTTTTATTGGATAAACACCTAAAAAAAACAATGTATCGTTATCATGCATCCAAAATATGCCACGCCCCCCCAAAAAAAAATCCATATATAATAAACTTATTTACTTACCTTGAGCCGTATTTCCTGCTAATAATATATAAGATTTATTTGAAATTAAATCGAACACTTGCATTATTTCAAAAACATTTTGTACTTTATACCAATCAGCGCCATTGTCAAAGTTTAATTTCATTGATTTCGGTGCGAGGGCTAATTCAATGAAATCTATTTCATAATCATCACTATTTTCTTCATGTTGTTCATCAATTGTTTTCGGACATGTTTTACAATTTGCTTGGCATTTTTCTTTATTACAATTTGTTATCAAGTCCTAAAATAGTAAGGTTGTAAATTACTCATTCATTTTTGTGTTGTGTAAAATTTTTTTTTAAATAAATAAAAAAAAAACCGGAGTTCCTTTCATCCTCAATAGTTCAAATACGTTCGTAGAGAGATTCTGACTTCAATTTACAGTATTTCTGCCACAAACTACAGTGACTCAGTAAATCGTCTCACAGAAAACTTTTGAATTCAACGTTTCTACACTTGATTGAAGTACATTCTGATGGTGAAGGAATAAAACGAAACCAGTCAAAATCTCCAAAGTACTATTGTATAATAAATTAAAATAGCACTTTAGAGGAAACATAACCCTATCCCTCCTCCAAAAGCACGTTTACATGAATATTCCTAGAGAAATGTTTGAAATAAAAATTGCAGCTCCTTGTAAAGGCAAGGCTTAAAGAAAATCGTTGGAGCTGTTTTTAAGAAATTCATAAAAAACTGAAAAACCGAAAATCGCACTTTTGCTAAACCGATTTTCTTCAGCCTTGGATTTCTATCAACACTTTCAATGTATATTAATAATATGTAGGTGGTAAAAACCATATATTACACTAAAGTGGAATTTTTAGAGGAAAGTCCAACGCTACTGGTTCCCATAGAACCCTCTAATAATCAATTTTCCCGGGGAAATATTTCAAATATAAGTAATAGGTATTTATGTGTATAGATTATATACGAAGTTTAAAGCAAAATCGTTGGTGCCTTTCCGAGAAAAATCACAAAAAAACTGTAAATAAAGTATCACATCCGGTTGATAGATTTTGCCCGAAATCGTGCCTGATGGGGTGGTAGTGCGTAATTGGAATACCAAGTTTGAGCTTTATTTCGTTTTTGAAATATTCTGTCCACACATACACAACATTTGTTTGAATTCAGGACATTAAAACAAACAGAAGTAAGTAAAAATATAATGAATAAGAAAATCATGCTTTCGTTTTTGTTCAAGTTTTGCTACATTATGCAAAAATTTGAGTATTATTTTCCGCAAATATACCAATGTTGGGTAGATAGTCACATTTAATTTTAATAAAATCTATGAGAACCATTTTACTTCCTTTGACTATTGTGACATAAGTATTGCGACTTTGTCAAATTTTCGATATTAAATAAATGTTCTCGTAATTGAGGATTCCCAAATATGAAAACAATTCTTTAGCGAATGTGCTGTTTGAAGAAAATATCTCAAAAATAGAGAGAAAGTCGCAGGAAATTCAAACTTGATAATCAGTTTAGATATATGTATCTCCATTGAATATGATACAAAGATTTCGGTAAAAATCCACCAAACCAATTGCTTTTTTTGTTTTGTTTTAGTTCTTCGCGATTTTCTCGTGTAAAGGAACCCAACGATTTTGTTTATTACCATGTACATTATGTACACAAATAAATGCCTATCACTTAAATTGTCCAGGAAAAATTGATTTCTGGAGAGTGCTGGGTAATCTGTGACGTTAGATTTCAGTGTTATAGGGGAGTTGAAAACGTTGTCCGATTCAACTTGTCTAGTGAGGAGGCCACAACATGTACTGTCATCATACTGTAACTTTGTGGATAAATTCCAAATAAGAGAAGGTCTTGTGCGTGCTGTTTTCCCAGAGTTTTCTTTTTATTTATAGTTTATATGTGATATCTCAGCATCTGCTATAAAGAAATATTCCTAAATTTATGCTTCACCATTTTTATTAGCTAATGAACTCACCACTTGGTGTAATTTAAATATGACCTAATAATTTTTTTTATAAATAAAAATACAATTTAACATTACTGAGATGACTCGAAGTTAAATTTAAAAACAAAACAAAAATAGGTATTTAATTTTGTGCGGAACAATCCATTCTATTACCTCAATATCAGCACATTTCTGTTTTAGTTGTTCTGTAGCATCACTAGCAAAACTTTTAAATGTATCCAATATTGGCCTGTAACCAGTACATCTGCATATATTCCCACCGAAATTGTTTTCAACTTGTTCCATCGTCAATTTTGGATTACTTCTCCATAAGCTGAAATGATGCTGTAATTAATGAAAAGGTTTAAAATAGAAAAGCTAATCATATTAATAAACCTGATGTCATGTGACATAAACAAAATATGAAGAAAGTGTATAATAAATAAAGCTTATCCTAGAGAGCTGTGGTTTCCAACCAGAGATATGCGGCGGACCCTTGGAGGTACGCAAAAATTATATTGATAAGGGTTTATTTTACACCCATTCATTTACGGAAAGGTATATTAACAACAAATTTTACCTACAAAAATATTTTTTGAACAAAATTAATAATGAGAACAATATGTTATAGTATTAAAGGTCTAATAAATTATATCTTCATTTGAATCTGATTTAAAAAAAAACTAGGATCCATGACACAAGCTCAAGGATCACATTAAAATTATTAAAGAGCCATATTGGACCATTTGCATACAAGATGAATAATTATTATTTCAAAGTTGATGAATAATTACCGTACTTTCATTAAATGTTAATGGTGGGGAACACTTTTTTTAAATATTAATTTCTGTTTGTGAAAAAAAAAAATTGACCTTGCTAAATAGAAAATAAAAGCCTATAAATGCCTTTGGATTTATTTGATTCATTTGATTATTTAGCTAATTTATTTTTAAAATTTGTTTTAGGCATAAGTGGGGTTAAGGAAAGAGGGTGTATTCATAAATGAAAAGTCTAATCATTAGGTACGGGAGATTAAAAGATCGGAAAACACTGCTCTAAAGTACCACCTACATAATATAAATATCAATAGAAACATTGCTTGAATTACAAATTTGAAGAAAAACGATTAATCGGAACTGCGTCTTACAGTGTAAGTTTTTGAGTTTGTCGGAATTTTTTTTCCGAAAACGGCTACTACGATTAAATTTGGAATGCTAACTGCAACGATGGAAAACTATCACTTTTATGTATCTCAAAGATATTTTCCGAAAAAATTGATCTGTCAAAAATTGGTCTGTAAAGAGTCTTTCTTGTAAAAGTCGAGTGAATGTTGCACACCAGAAAATTATTAACTCGTTCTTCATGTGCTCCATACCTGTACATGTTCATAATCATTCCAGGCGTACAATAGCCGCACTGTGTACCATTGAATGCAGCCAGTCTTGTTTGCAGTTGATGATATCCCTTCTTCTTATCGCCCAATCCTTCTATCGTAGTAATAGCATATCCATGGCAAGCTAATACGGGCACTAAACACTGAATTCATTGTTTTATGTCATTATTAGTTAAATAATCAAATTACATAAACTTCATATACATAAAATATAAATTTAACAACTTAAACTTACAGAATTGGCAGAGTAAACTTGCATTTTCTTCGTAACAGGATGTATGGATTTAATACTGACAATACAACAACCACACCCTCCTTCACGGCACATATATTTTGTTCCTTTCAGTTTGGCTTGATCACGAATGAATGTATTCAAAGATGTGTCAATTATTGTGTTGCTTTGGTTAACTGAAAAAATTTTTATGGATAAAATTGTAGTAAGGTGATTCAATATTTACTTATTTTATTTCTTTTTTTTTTGCTGCAACAATCTAATAACACAACAATTCCTTAAAAATTAAAGAAAAGAAAGTAGTATGTTTAATCTGTACTGAGTAAAAACAGATTTTAATGTCTACCAGAGAAATGGTTCTTATCACGGAGGCCATGGACCTACATGGAGTCTGTGGAAAATTTTCAGTACATGAGTGTAGAAAAGCAGTCATTGTCTTCATTTTCCGAAATTCTAACTCTTAAATCTTCATTCGCTTCACTTAAGAATCGAGATAAATTATAATAGTATTAGCTGTATCTGATCACCAATATTAATTACGGAATTGCTTCTGCACTTGTTGCCTAAATTTATAAATTAGAAAAAAATCAAGTTTCTAAAGAATAGTTCTTATTTTTGCGGAACAAATATAAAATTCTTATTTCTTGAAAAACACTTGAATATTCGGGTTGAGACCGCCGCGTTAGTGGTTTGCTAGAAATCGACGTTTCGCCCATATTGCAATCAGCCTTTTCAGGTTCGTTATACTTTGAAAGATAGGCACATAAAAAAAAGGAGAAAAAAAGCTGCTTATTTAAACTAAATATGTGTAGTTCCCATATTTAGTTTAAAGAAAATTGTAAAAAGAATTGATTGTTAAAATCAATATTATAACTTTGTTTTGTTTATTGGGGTTAAAAATTGTTACAAAATAAGATGGTTACAATTAAATGACAAAAAGTCCATAATATATATAAAACACTTTGTTATACAATACCGAACTTTCGTCCAGCCAGGTCGAAAGTTCGATATTGTATAATATAAGTGTTTTATACAAATTAAGGACTTTCTATCATTTAATTTTAACCATCATATTTTGTTACAATCAATATTCAAATATTACTCGTAATTATGTGTAATGTGTGACAGTGAGTGAGTGAGACAGCATAAAAGACGTTGTGATATAAAATGCAAAGATTTGCAACTTTTGAAAAGAATAAAATCAATAATTATTTGCCAATAATTACTCTTAACATTACTAAGGCGCTTTTACAAATTCATATAAATTCATGAAAGCTGAATGATAGACGGGGGAGTCAAGATCGCATTACTTTGCGAAAGATCATTACTTTTATGTATATTTAATGAGAGTATATATTAAATATACATTACATATATATATAATGAGAGTAATATTACATTATTTATTTCCATTTTTTTTTTTTAACGGAATTATATGCTCCCTTGATCCGAAACTGAAAATAAATAAATAAATAAATCCACACATGTTCCTTGAGACGTTCCATTTAATACGAGGGTAGTGGATTATCATTCATTTATTTATTTTTCTTTATTATTATTTTTTCCCCCTTTTTTAAATTTTATTTTTATGACTATTTTTTTAAACAAGCTCAGTTTATTTCAATTTGTTGTCACCTTCATTAATATTATTATTATATATTATATTTATTTGGTTAAACCAGTTATTTGAACTTAACCGAGTGTATAGTTTGAATTCAATTATTGTTTATATTCTCTTGTTTTATCACCAAATCACACAAGAAGAAAAACATAATATCATTATTATTTCTTTTGTATTTACTTATATATTTGTGTATACTGTGCATTATTCAAAAAATTGTTTGTTATAAATGCACTCAACTCGTTTGCCATAGAATTGTTTTTTTCTAATGCAAATAAATAAATAAATAAAATTAAAATTAAAAGTTCCTTGAGACTGTCAATCTGGATTTTAAATTTATAAATTTTCTTTTACTTGTACATGGCCTTAATTTCATCGCAGATTATTTAAGCCACATTAAATTCAGACTTTACCATTTTTTGCTAATGGCTTAGTTTTTAAACATAATAAGACTAATTATTATGAGAGAGAAATACTGAGTGAAAAATCCTGAACAATGATTCGAACTATCCTTCGTATTTTACAAGTTTTTCAAACTTATTTCACGTATTTGTTGTGGTGGTTGGTTCCGCAGAGCTGGAAAGCATCAGAGACATTTTCCGTGGTAGCCTGCTTCATTTTGTGGTCATCGACCGGTTTCGGGCGTTCGCCCATCTTCAGGATGCGTTCTTTAGACAGTGTGCCAACACAGACTCGTACAGAGACACACTGTCTGAAGAACGCATCCTGAAGATGGGCGAACGCCCGAAACCGGTCGATGACCACAAAATGAAGCAGGCTACCACGGAAAATGTCTCTGATTATTTCACGTATTTCAAAATTTTGTTGAATGTGATAAAGAATATTTGTCGGTTTATCCGTTCGAATATTCTATTCTACAATTATGTAAAAAAAAAAAAAAAAAAAAAACATAAGAAAAAAAGAGATGGTTGCTATACTTGCTCTTATAGAGCAGAAAAGAGAAAGTAAAAAATCTGCAAAATCATCCAGTGAAATCATATTTCCGGTTGATGGATTTTGGGAGAAACTTCTGTATCTGTTAGTAATACCTAAATGAATATGCAAGTGTGAGTTTCGTGTGATTTTTCGTTGAAATATTTTGTTCACCCGGACCTAGACGTAGAAACAGTCTTTATACACACACACACACACACACACGCGCACAAGCGATCAAAGAGAGTCGCACACACACACACACACACACACACACACATACACACACGCACAAGCGATCAAAGAGAGTCGCACACACATACACATACACACACACGCACAAGCGATCAAAGAGAGTCGCACACACACGTGCGCGCAGAAGAAGACAGAGAGAACATTCGTAAAAACATTTTGTTCATACTCAGAACAGAAGAGTAAAGAAATGGCTGTATTTTCAGGCGGGCTTAACGTCCAACTACCAAATCCAGGTGTCGTAGACGGGAGCGGAATCTCCATACTTTACCATTAACACTTTTTTAACTAATATAAATTTAGCGGTTAGACGCGAGACTCGAACTTGCGATCAGTTTGAACTTGAGTCCATACGCATAACCACTACACCATACCCGTCCCAAAATATATTTGAAAATTCAATTTCGAAAATTACTTCCTTTTACTAGGAAAGTGGGAAAAGTAAAATTGCGCATGAAGATATTGTTCGATTCACATTAAGACCAGAAGAATCAGTTGGCTGGGACATGTGATGAAGCTCAAGGATGGGCGAATGACGAAAAAGATGTTGGGTTTCAATTTTACAGGGAAAAGAAAGTGAGGACGCCCGAGGAAACGTTGGATTGAAGACCTGGAGGAAAATTTGAATAAGGAATAGCGAAGACAGGCGTTTGACCAGAAGTTTTGGAGGGGAATTGTTAGGGAGGCGAAAGACCATCTTAGACTATAGAGCCAAGGAAGAAGAAGAAGAAGAAAAAGTAAAAATACATTTTCTATAGAGCAAAATGAAAAGAAAATAATTTTTATGGCTTACTTTCTCTACTCCTAGTAAGAGATGTATTGTAATCGTGTCAAATTTTCGATATCAAGTTTTCACCGGAAATATCCGTTTTGAGGTCCCCTGAGTCCAAAAAAGTGGTTCTGTGTAATTGGTGTGTGTATGTTTGTATGTGAACAGCACAGCTCAAAAACGAAAAATCGTAGAAAGTTTAAACTTGATAATCCGTTTAAGTAGCACTTTACTTAATGGTTTTTTTTACTTTCTTGCAATTTTCTCAAAAATGGCTCCGACGATTTTCTTGAAACTTGGAACAACTACACATACAAAGATCTTCAACTTCTATTTGAAACATTTCTCTGGAAAGAACATTTCAGTTCACCATACAATTCTGTCATCAAAATAATATTAATTAGAATGAAATGTGTTGTTGAAATTCCGTGTTTGAAAAAATCGGTGTCCGGAAGTGCGTTTTTACGCTAATGTATTTTTCAGTTTTCTGGTATTTCCTTGAAAACGGCTCCAAAGGTTTTCTTTAAACTAGCAATGTGAACTACACATAAAAGCTATAACTTTTATTTGAAACATTTCTCCTGGTGAACGTCATTTAAGGGGATTTTTTGGGAAGTGGTCGGGGTTATGTTTTTCTCTGAAGTGCTATCATAGTTGATTATACGATTCTTACCATACAAACAAAATAATTAGAAATAAATGGCCAAAATTCCGAGTTTCAAGAAAATTGGGAAGTGCGCTTTTCTGAACATTTTTTTCAGTTTTCGACGAAAGCCAACGAATTTCATCAAATTTAGTAAGCAAACTATAAAAAATTTTGAAAAGTGGAGTAAGAGTGTGTGAGTGGTTCACACCAGATTGTTTTAATATTAATAGATAACTTGGTTATACAAGAAAAATACGAAATAAATACTCTAAAAATCTACTAATTCTACAAATATATTAAAAGTAAAGAAAAATGGATAATAGTTAAAGAGAAATTTCTACGTTTACCGAATGAATGAGAAGGCGAAATAAATTGTGATCTTGTAAGATGTTCGAAACTGAGATTTATCAGAAACAGGTTCTCTGGGGTTCACAGTGTACGAAAATAGGTTTTAGCGAGTGGCCTGAAATTTTGTGTGTTGTGTGTGTGTGTGTGTGTGTGTGCATTTATGTGTTTGCGAGCATGAACCAAAGACATAAAAAACGAAGAATGTCGAGGTAAGTTGAACTATATTTTCTCTTTAGATAAAAAGATCTTGATGAAAGCTTTCTTTTCCACGACTTACTCCAAAACAGCCTTAATGATTTTCTTTTAAATAAGGAGTGCTTACTGTCATATTTAGAACTAGCCTAATGCTAATTTTTTATTTAAAACATTATGGAAAAGATGTTTTAGGCATACCCCTAAAGGTCATTCCAGTTAATTGTATAATATATTCGTTAATTAGAACTGTAGACATGCAATAAATGAAAGACGTGCGTTTTTCAACCATTGTTTTCCTAAATTAAACAGGCCGAAATATAACCCCAGCTAACTGTAAACAAGCGTCTCGCTTCGCTAAATTCTATAATGAACGTTCCTTCGATTTGACCACAGAAATGAAGTTCACTTTTCAGAAGGCATGGTGATTTTGATGCGTAATGATAACTTCTTTCTTTTCTAATATCATTTAAAATACTCTTCCTGGTCAATTGATAGTTGAATGTTTGCGAATGCATGTAAAACCTATTGAAGGGCTATTATTCAGTACTCTATAGACCTATTTCAATTGTCATATTTTATTGTTTACTCACCATAATACACCTTTCCGTTTATAGTAAAGGTTACTGAACTTTCGTCCCTGAAACAAGAAAAAACTAATTTGAATTTAAACTAAACGAAATCATCATCATTCTTAAGTAATAAACTTAACCTCAAATCTAACCTCTTTTTAAGAAAAATAATGTTAGTGAAAAAGAAATCATTCGTTATTAAGACATCTTCATTACTAACGTTACAATCCTGATTTGAATTTAGTTACTTTCTGGAACAAACGCGGGTGTCTAACAGAAACGGTCCTTACTTTTTAACAACACACTCTAAACACTGAAAATGGAACGGCTTCTGAGTTAAAAGGGAATCTGAAGCTTTCACAAACTAATTGCGCATCTAGGCCAACAAAATTTTGTTTCTTATGAATATATCACAACCTCCGCATCCATTGCTGGATTAAATCAAGTGCCCAATGGAAATTGTAATGTTAATTCTAGTGAATAGGACCCGAAAGAATGTGAAACGGAGTCTCATCCTTCTTCCCACTCTTTCTACAAGTGGATACTTCACAAACCCCGGTTTATGTGAGTATTTCATGAGGGAGCAGTCCTCCATAGCTCATTTGCGGAAGTATATAGAGCCCTCCTTGGCTAACTTGGAAGTGCCTGTGCCTGGCAACATTTTCCACTATAGGATTTGCTTTCTTGTGAGCTACATTTTAATGGCCTTACAAGGTAATTGTATGTGAGATGCCGTAGAAAAGTTCAGGTGGCTGCAAAGCTTCTTCTTTGCTACTCTATCGGCTATCGGAATCTCTCTAAGCACCGGCATCAACTAAGCCGTTGGATATTAATGGAAATATTGAGTCATATATATCCGCCTTTCGTCTCAAAGCGTCCTCAGCGTAGGAAAGAATCCGTGATGAACTTCTAGAGATTAAATTTTTAATGTATCAGTTTCTTCTGACCGTTTTGAAGCTCACATACATCTTACGAAATGTTTAAGTTGATTTCTTCAGAAGTGGTTATATGTCAGTTTCTTAATACAGAAAGACAAAGAAACGGTCATCTCTAATACTGTTAATCTCACTAGATCAGAACCTACTACGGCAAAAATAGCGGCCCTTATAAGCTGGAGACGAATTGCTAATCGTGAACGTGGCAATTGAGAAACTCGGTTATGTATCGAATATTGTGCCTTTCATACGCCAAGGCATCTCCAAGGACCCTTCTACTTAGAAAAACTCTTTAGTAAATTAAAATTAAAAATTTTACACTAAAACTTGAAATTAAAAAATAAAAAAGAAAACTAACTTTATGTTTTGGACAAGAAAAAGTTGTTGTCAATTCGTTAGATTACTGTATACAGGCATTAACATGTCTTGACAAATAGGCCAGATATCAAAAAAATTCCAAATGATACCCTACTTAATTTTTTCAGGGATTCCACATATGTAATAAATTATTTAAAGCTGCAGAAATAAGAGATTGCGAAACCAACTTTCTTATTTTAAATTGAACCACGTATTTTTTTTTAACAATGCTAACAATGCTTTTTTTTTTCAATAAAAATGGTTATGAAGTGTATGTATATTCAATTTTAAATACAGATAAATTCTTATCTGCCTTCTAGTTTCTAGTACACCACATTGTTTTTGAGTTTATAGCCAAATAAGGCAAAAACATATTCACATTCGTTCAAATTTGGCACCATTACAAAATAAGCCGAAACACACAGTTTTGGTCCAGTTTTCTTTTAATACACTCATTAAAAAATAAACCGGATTACTTCGCAGGCTACAGAAAGTAGTTCTTTCTTTAAGTTCTTCTATAATGGTGATAGGAATTAAGCTGCCATAAACTTTATTTTTGAGGTACCCTCAGAGGCGTCAAATCTGAGGAGCGGGCGGGCCGTTGAATAAGACTGTGCGTACCCGTCCATTTATGCCTTAATATTCTCGCTTTATGAGCTAGACATCGTATCTTGCTGAAAGTACATCATTTGCCGGCTGCAAGAGGGACATTACAAGCAGATCTAGGAGAACTTCACTTAAGAAATGAAAAATATTTGTCTGCGTTCAATGTTTCATTGTAAAAATATTGACTTAAAAGCTGATCCCCAATTAAGCCGCGATACATATTAATTGAAATTCTTGTCTGTCTCCGGGTACGATATGTAATATTTAGAGTTTCATCTGCCTATATTCGGCAATTCCACCTATTCAAATAATCCATTATTCGTAAATTTACATTCATCACTTTATAAAATATGTTTTTATGGCTAATATCAGCTAATATTTGACTATAAACTCAAAAAGAATGTGGAATTGAAACGACCAGCAATTAGAAAATTTCTCAATATTTCAAACATCTCACCGGATATTCAACAAATTTTTCTCGATCACAACCATTTTTCATGGAAAAACATTTATGGGGCCCGATTTGAAATAAGAAAGTTGGTTTCAAAATCTCTTATTTTTGCAGCTTTCACAAAGTAGGGTATCACTTGGAATTTTTGGCGCACTTTCAAAGACAAGTGGATGGTACATGTTAAAATTGTCACCATTTATACTATATGTCAATTTGATACGGCTTGTTTTTCTGCCTAGGTTATTTGCAAAGATTTATGAACCTATCTTTAACTGAATGAATAAAACAGAAATGTAACCTGCTAATTAATTTTTATCGACTATTTATTCGATGCTTGTAATCGAAATGTCATAATTGTTTTGTCATAATTAGATTTTTTACTATGTATCTTGGAAGTTTTCTTAATTGAAAAACTAATCTAGATCAGGGGATGCAAACTGTTTGATCTCGATATCTCTTTAAGAGCAAGACAATTGTTACAAATATGTGAAACACGTAGAGCACAATAAGCTTCGTCACAGCTGCATGATTTGCTATTCTCCAGATTTGTATTACACCACTTGTATATGTATCTGATGAAAAGTAATAATAAATTAAATTGCTGTAAATAAAAAAAAACTGTAATCCAAAAATAAAGATCAAATTATCCTTGTTAAGTTAAAAAAGTTATTTACTCAAGAATTAATTGCTTTCAATATTACGTCATAATAAAATGGAACTTTTGAGGAAAATATGACATCTCAGTATCCACAGAAACGTCTAAAATATTTTTTTTCAAAAATTGAAGATCTATTTATCACTTTCTTTTTTATTACGGAAGTAAGAGAAGTACCGCGATTGTGACAAACTTTCGAACTGGAGTTTTCAACGGAAATACATGTTTTGAGATCCCTTAAGTACGAAAAAAATTGTTTTTAGTGAATGGTCTCAAAAACGAAAAATTGCAGGAAGCTCAAAATTGGTATACCGTATAGAAACCACAATGCTTTAGAAACTGCATCTGACAAGAAGGTTTCGGGCAAATCCATCAAACCGGAAGTGAATTTTTTTTTCACAGGAAAACTACTCTAACGATCGTTGTACTCATATAAATACCTACCACTTTTATTTGATACATTTTCCTGAGAAAATTGACTTTTTGGGAGTACTAGAACCACCACAGAACCGTTAAGTTTTTCTTTAAAATATCAATTCAGTACAATGTATGGTACTGCCACCTATATATTAATTTACATTAGACGTATTGCTAAAATTTCAATTGTGAAGAAAACTGGTTAACCGGAAGTGCAAATTTACAAATGGGTTTTGAACTTTTTGGAATTTTCTCGAAAAAGGTTACAAATATTTTCTTGAAACTTGCAATGCTTGTTGCCTAGATAGAAATGTATCACTTTTACTTGAAATATTTTTCTGAAAAAAAAAACTGATTTTATAGGGTTATAGTAGATCTGTCTCATTTAGTTTAAATTTAAATTTCCACTAGCTTTCTTGATTTTTGACAAGGATCGCTAGACATATAAGGTCGCTCAGGTATACAAGTAAAATTCCCACCACCATTTCTATAGCTAGCCCCACTGAAGGATTATAAAGTTGCAATTTTAAAGAAAATTTCTTGATTAAATTGATTGGATACACAGAAAGTCGTCACACCAGATATTTTCGTATTTTAGATATCTCAGAACACTTATTTCCGGGGAAAACTCACTTTCGAAAATTTGATTCAACCGCATTATTTCCTCTTAAAAGTAAAAAAAAATAATTTTTTTTTGGAATATGTTATATTTTGTCTCTTTCATGAAAATGTTCAGTAAAATGTGAGAAAACGTTAGAAATTCATTGAGGAAATCATTTTTAAAAATTATACAAATTAAAAAAAAAATATCTTACCAATTCACCTTCTCCATTTTGTTGATCTCTGTAGATAAGCCTAAGGTTTCCCGCAGACTAACGCTTGAGTTCTGGAGGCCAGCATTTGAAACTATAGTGGGAGGAAAACCATCCGCGTGTAAGAGAATCTTTATCTCTATCTCTCGATGTAGTATTCCCAATAAAATATTCAGCCAGATAGTTTTGCTCAGTACAGCCCCCCTCCCTATTTGTGCATAGTGGTAATGTTGCCAATAGTATTTTGGAGATCTAAAAGCATTGGGATGTTAGAACATCCCTCAAATGACACAATTATATTAAAAAAATAGCTATTCTCTGTTAATGGACCACTTTAAGTCCCTGTTTCTAATTTGTAAATAAGTATATTATATAGTTAAAAGGACCAGTTATTTCTCACTAATTTTACCTTTGTAAAGAACTTAATAATTATTTCGATGTTTACTTTCACTAAATGCTGTAGGAGGATAATTATGTATTCGTGTCAGATTTCCGATTAAAGTTTTTAACGGAAATACATTTTTTTGAGGTTCCCTGAGCAGGATCAATTATTTTTTTTTGCTCTTACGCTGTCGAGGACAACTTTTGGGCAATCTGACCTCTGGCAATCCAATATTGTTCACACATTGAATATGTAGATCCACAATGTTGGATAACATCTGGAATTTTATATGTCGTAGCATGCATATTATTTTATTCTTGACCGGCTTTGGATTTTCATCCATCAATAAAAGCGGTAGTTTTATATCTGTGCAGTGAACATTTCACTTTTAAAGGAAAAGAATGTAGTAAATCTTTGAAAGATATTTTCTAAACAAAAAATCCAAAAAACTGAAAAAGAAACTGAAAATCAGTAAGACCGTACTTTCTTGTGGTGAATTTTGATCAAGATCTCAGTTCCTAATTAATTGGCGTAAGCCAAGAGTGAAGGAAAGGTTTAGCTCAGTGGTAGCGCGCTGGACTAGCAACGCGGAGGTCCCGAGTTCGAATCCAGCTTGCTGCTCTTAGATTTTCTCTTCCTGGGAGCCTCTACAACTCAATGTCCGATGATGGGGAGTGTTGTCTGTAGCTAGAGAACACTGCTCGGAGGATAGTAGCGCACTGAGGGACAATAGATATTTCAGGTCACAGTGCAATAATCCCCTACAACAATCTAAAGGGACATATATTTGATTAAAAAAAAAATTGAAGTGGTACTTTATTGGGAAGCTTAACGTTACTGTTCCCTCAGAACCTCCAAAATCCTGAGAAAAATGTTTCGAATAAAAGTGATGGGTATTTGTGTGTAAGCAGGTTACGAAGTTTAATGAAAATCGTTGAGCTGTTTTCGAGAAAAGTGCGTAAAACTGAAAACCAAAAGTAAGGTCGACTTCCCCGGTTAATGGTTATTGACCTAAAACTTCGTGTCTGATGCGGTAGTGGTACCTAAACGGAATATCAAGTTTGAGCTTTCTGTGTTTCTTTAGATACATTATGTATATATACAAATTACATACAGACAAACGTACACATCCAAATACAAACTACTTGCTACATCAGGTGATTCAAAACTTATATTTCAGATGAAAACTCGATTCGAAAATTAGACACAAACACAGTATTACTTCTTATCAATTGTAAGTAAGAAGTAATCCTCTTAATATATTTTAATAAGAAATATTTACAATTTGAACTTATTCAAAAAAAAAGAGTGATTCGGAAATCTAAACTTTCTGTTTAATTACACTTTTTTTTATTTTATTTTAAATAATTGTGTCACAAAATTACTAATAATAATTAACTAATTCTTGAACTTTTTTTTACATACCGTATACAATTTATTTTCTTTTCTTATTATAATAACATGAATTCGTGTTTGAGTTGGAAGGGGCGGCCGGGATAATTTATTTACACTTTCCTCCTCAACTGACATTAAATTGAATAAAGGTAAATCTACCCCTTTTTAGGGGGTGATTTTTATAGTTTTTTCAAAAGCTTTTGATTTTGTTTTACACAACTTTCTATGACCCAAATTACTAAAGCCAGCCTAAAAATATTTAACAAAATAAAATCCTTTAACCAACCTGCGAAAAACATGTGATATCACATACAAATTATACCGCAAACATAAATATAACCGCAGGCATCCTACAGGGTGACCCACTTTCTCCTATTCTTTTTAATTTATTTATTTCAGATTTAATACAGTTTTTCTGCTCAAAAAAATTAATGAATAAAAATTGAGTATACTAGAAGAATACTGCAAGCTTAATGAACTTACTACTGTTAACATTATTAAAACTAAAATTGTATATTTTCCAAAATCCACCCGTCCAACAAAATTTAAAAAGATATTCTATGCTGATCAGCAACCAATCGAAATAGTTCAATCATTCCACTATCTTGGTGTTCGTTCCATTTTTCTCTACTGGCAAATTTTACCAAGTCTCCAAACACTTAAAGTCTCTGGGGAAACTAAGCCACTTTAACAAACTTGAAAGTATCCAATGCAATATCAACTCAACACAACTTAAAGTAAAAGTGCACTCACAGCTCTTCGAGATACATTCTCTTCAGATCCTTTAATAAGAAAAGCTTATGACCTACTTACAGAATTGAGAGCACACGAACAAGTGATTTTCACATGGGTGCCAGGCCACATAGGTGTGTCCGGCAACGAAAGAGCCGACGAGGAGGCTAAAAGAGCCGCTTCTAATAACGGATCGAAGAAATCATCCTTGTGCGGCCTACTGCGATTAGAAACTATTCAGCGATAAAAGAATTGGTCTCGGAGCTTTGCCCCTTCCTATGCGATGACAATCGTTCACACAGTTTTCATTTATATCCACTTCAACTTGAGAACAAACATTTGAAATAGTTTTAAAAACATCAGTTTCTTCACTATCTCTAGGTTCAGGAATATTTTAAAAAACTATATTATTTCTTTTCAGTTTTCGCTTCAAAAAATTTATTTCTAATTGCTGACGACTAACAACTTTTTCAAGTTCTTCGTTTTTAGATTTTAATGAACGTAATTCTTCTGTGAAACGATCGATAGTTGATTGCAATTTCTCAACTTTTACATTGATGCTTTTTGTTTCCTCGGTATTCAGTTTGACTGCAGCTAAAATTTCTTCTAATGTTACCGGCATAGTTAGCTTTTCTATTATTAATTTTGTGATAATATCAGTATTAAATAATTTTTAATTTTTCAAAATTAAACTGCAAAATTATGATTACATTAAAATTCCAACAATGTTTATATTTGCTGATTACTGACTTATTCTTGCCTGTGTTTCAAATAAACAAGTAGCAATTGGAGGTCGAATATAAACAAATAGCTATACACATACACTATGACTTCACGTTGTATATGCCGTTTTAATTTCCTTTTTTCTCAACATTAGGTGCACCAAATACGTTCAAATTTTACAGAAGGTTTTTGCTAATCACAACAAGTATATTGACAAAATTTCAGAATTTTGCACGCACTAATTAACATATAACAAACGATTGAACACAGATTCGATGTGAACTGTTAGACGCACTAATTAACATATAACAAACGATTGAACACAGATTCGATGTGAACTGTTAGACGCACTAATTAACATATAACAAACGATTGAACACAGATTCGATGTGAACACTGGTTAGAGCCAGACTCTCGATAATAGATAATAGTAGTTAGTAATAAATTAATAATTTTTGAGGATAAAAAATAATAGTACCATTTTGATCGACGAATTTTTTCAAGTCGAAGACGATGATTTAAGTCCGGCCAATAAACAGTGTTAATATGTATTATGTAATTATAGTATTCACCCCAGTTAATGTGGAGTCTCAGTATGTATTCTCCCATTGGACGATGATCCTCAAGTCCATTGTGTTTTGCTTTTTTTTTTTTGCGGCGCATCGACAGCGGTGGTCATTAGCGCCTCAGCAGTATTAATTCTTCACGAACTTGGATGGTACCAAGTTTCTTGTAACGTCCTTCACAACTTCTGCAGGAAGTTGGAGGAGCTCGAGGGTGATTGATCGCCCACCATTCTAGAACACAAGATCATCGAAACCTGTCGATGGGTGAGGAAAACGGTAGCAGTGAAGGTACCATCCCTTAACTTTCTCTTTCATATAGTTGTAACAAGCATTCAATTTTAGTGTGATGATATGCTAGGGCAAATTAATTTATATTTATATCCTTGACAAAGTACATTGAACTTACTGATAAGAAAACGGTGAAAGTACTTTATATGTGTCTGTAAGTGCAATTTACTTTCCTTATCACTATTCTAGATATTAGAAGGAGTGTCTTTTTAGGAGGGCTATTTGTGGATAGAGTACTTTTATGAATTTTTCTCATCCTCACTAACCTAACTTTCTACCTAAATAAATTAACTTCTAATTCTTTAGTTTTAAAATATATAGACTACTATTAACCTATATTTGGGGGTGAAGTACTCTTATAAATTTTTCTTGCACCCCCGGGTAAAATTCTAACCTACACGTTCATTCAAACATCCTCGCTAATAAATACAATTACGCTATTAAATACATTCACACTTCATTTACACTTATCCTAAATTCTTTCGCGCTATCTTTCTCGCTAATAAATACTTTCATTCATCACTCATTCTTCAAGAGAATACGTCTCTCTTCAGTTGAGAGTCATGCTAACTAATATAACTAATCCAGCCTAAATCCTATGATATAAATTAATATTCCTTAAATAATTAAATAGCCTTCCTATAAACGGAGAACCACTTCCAGTGTTGTACGCAAGTCTTGTGTTAAGCCTGCTAGTTCTCGATGTTCTCGTAGACCTTGAAATTCTTTCAATATATGTGCTAATGTTAATCTTTCGCGACATAATTGGCACCTTGGTCTCCTTTCACCTACCAAGAGGTGACCATGAGTTAAACGAGTATGTCCAATACGTAGCCTAGTAAGTATTACTGCCTCACGCCTTGGGAGATTCTCCATTACTGCTTTGTGCACAGAGGGTTGGATTTCTAGTAATTTTTCATTTGTGCTGGTCCAAAAGTTCTGCCACTTTATTGAGATTATTTGCTTTATTTGTATTTGCAAGTCAGTAGGCCGCACAAGGATGATTTCTTCGATCCGTTATTAGAAGCGGCTCTTTTAGCCTCCTCGTCGGCTCTTTCGTTGCCGGACACACCTATGTGGCCTGGCACCCATGTGAAAATCACTTGTTCGTGTGCTCTCAATTCTGTAAGTAGGTCATAAGCTTTTCTTATTAAAGGATCTGAAGAGAATGTATCTCGAAGAGCTGTGAGTGCACTTAGTGAATCCGTCAGAAGCACTATCTTTCTGTAGTGTCTGTTTACTGATAACTGCAAGGCTTGGCAGATTGCATATAATTCCGCAGTGTACACAGTGGTATAGCGAGGGATGAAGTTTGGATACTCCATCTGTGTACAAGGTGCTCCCTACGCCACCATTCAATTTCGAACCATCAGTGAATATGGGTCGGTAATCTTCATGTTTGCTCAGAATTTCTAATAATTTTTGCCTGTATAAAATAGATGAGGTTTCTTCTTTTCTGTATGCTGCCAAGTTCATACAGACGCAAGCGGGGGGAATTTGCCAGTGAGGAAGAGGAGCAAAGCTATATTCTTCCACCGGCCCAAATTGTATTCCTTCTGCTTCTAACCATTCTCTGGCTCTGACCCCTAGAGGTCGCGTCCGCGTTCTTTGCTGACGGAAGTCATTGTAGCTTGAGCTCTCGAATATATGCGTAAACATAGGATGTCTACGTTTTGCCCATATTCCGGCAGCATACGTCAATGTTAATTGTTCTCTTCTTAGTTTAGGCGGTAGCATTCTTGACTCAACATAAAGACTTTGTATTGGACTAGTTCGATAAGCACCTGTTATTAATCTGAGTCCTTCATTGTACACTCTATCTATATTTGTAGGTAAGACTTTACCAGAGTTATACACTAAGACGCAGAGTTATACACTGGAGCTCCATATTCCAGTTTTGAGCGGGTCAGTGTTATAAATATTCGTTTAAGAATTTCTTGTTCCATTCCCCATCTATATCTACTTCGGGAAAAATTTCAGCAGGTCGAGGGTTCTCTTGGCCTTAATGTAAGTTTCATTTAAATGTTCTTTCCATGAAAGTCGTTTATCGAAGATAAGGCCTAGGAATCTCGCACTATCTTTATACATAAGTGGATTGCCTTCTAAGAACAATGTGGAAGATAGTGCTCATGTCTTAGCCTAAAAAAATGTAGGCACACAGTCTTTGTTCGTGAAAATCTGAATCCTTTTGCTGAGGCCTCAGCAGCCACTTTATCGAATCGCAAATCCCCACGTGGTGTCGAAGGCCTTCTCTAGGTCAAAGAACACGGCCAGCACATGTTCTCGGTGCATAAATGCAGTTTGGATGTAGCCCTCTAGAGTGTCCATCTGGTCTAGGGTGGAGCGATATCTACGAAACCCTGCTTGATGCAGGCTGTAGAGTCCTCTTGTTTCCAGGTAATGAACTAATCTATAGTTCACAATAGATTCGAGGGCTCTACTCAAGCAAGTAGTTACGATATAGGTCTATAGCTCGTTGAGTCACTAGGATTTTTGCCTTCTTTTGGGATCGGGATCACAATGGCTTCCCTCCAATCATCAGGATATTGACTAGTCTTCTATATTTCGTTAGAAATGCGAAGGAGGTGTTCCTTTCCTGTATTATTTAGTTTTTTTACCATTTCGTGAGGGATGCCATCCTTTCCAGGAGCAGAGTCTTTTGTTTTCTTTAACGCATTTTCTAGTTCGGCTATGGTTAGCGGGACGTTATAGACCTCTTCAGTGGCGGTATTAAAATCAAGTGGCTGCTGTTCAAAATCTCTTTTTCTTCTCAGGAAATCATTAGTGAACGCTTGCGAGCTAGACACTTGGGCAAAGTGCCTGGCAAGGTATTCGGCCACTTCTTCTGTTTCGGTGATAACGACTCCATTTACTTTGAGGATTGCTACTTGTGGAAGCCCTCCGCTCGAGATTATTTTTATTTTGTTCCAAACCTCTATGAGTGGTGACGAAGAGGTAATTGTCGACACATAAGCTTTTTTTGCTATTCTTATTAGCTGCCTCTCTTTGGCCCTCAGTCTTTTAAAATTAATTAGGTTTTCTTCGGTTGGATACCTCTTAACCGGTTGAAAGCTTGCTTTTTCGCTCCATTGGCTATCTTACATTCCGAAGTCCACCAAGGAACGGATGGTTTTGATATTATCCCTCCGACCTTCGGTACAGTATTCTCAGGGGCTCTCACCATAGCATCCGTGAAGTTTTTGGTTCGACAGTGACATTGCCTGTGAGGGTGGGTGTTACTAATGTAGCAGAAGAGGCGGGCCAGTTAGCTCTTTTACAATCATATCTTTTCGAAGTTCTAAAGGTTGACCTGGAGATTGAGGTTTTTATTAAAACTGGATAATGATCACTGTGGTAGAGTTCGTCAAGGGTAGTCCACTCTAAGCTAGTAGCAATAGAAGGGGTGGCTACAGTTAAATCAATTGCACTAAATATGCCTGAATGCTCGATTAAATGAGTAGGCGCACCATTATTAAGTATTATTAAATTTGCATTATCGATGATTTCTTCCAAGCTCTGCCTCGTGCATCATTAGTACATGAACCCCATAAGTAATTATGGGAATTAAAGTCACCTATCAATATTAGTGGGGCAGGAAGTTGGGAGAGCAAGCATTCCAAGTCACTTCTACGCCAGAAAATATCAGGCAGATAAATGCTTACCAAAGTGACCTGCAATGGTACATCCAGGCGCACAGCCACAGCCTGCAAATTGGTAGCAAGTGACAGTTGTGTACTCTGGATGTTCTCTCGTATGCAGATAGTCACTCCACCGTGAGCTCTTCCGCTATGCGCTGGTTGAACTTCTTCGCTATAAATCTACTTCTTCCTATAAATTTTATAGCCGGGGATTCTAGGAGGATGTCCTAGGCGCAATTTTGTTTCCTGAATAGAAAGACATAGGGTGAATTTCTGCTATAAGTCGGCGAAGTCCCTCCAGATGACTCACAAAGCCTCTCATATTCCACTGAATAATAGACTCACTCATAATAATACATTGTAGTAACTATTTTCAGGAGCCGTTTTATTGGTGAATATTATTGATAATTTCCTAGATAATAGACTAGTTTCACGTAAATATATGCATAAACAAGCATATATAATAAAAACTATATAATTGTGTACACTACTACTTAAATTACTACTACTTACATATAGACATATATGCAGAAAGGAAGAAGTATAACGAAGTACTTATATTTACAGGGGAATCTATATGCATAGAGCCAAATACGAAATGGTAATGGAAAAATTATAAATTCAATTCCTTCATGTTAGGTACTTTCCTACATTCAATCGGACTCTTTTTCAAGGGTCTTCCCTTTGGGCCTTCCTCTAGTTTTTCCGACGAGTCGATCAGATAAACGTTCTGACTCCGAAATGTCAGAAGCCGGATGATACGGCGTTGTGCACACTTTTTTAATTTTTAGTAGCTCACAGATCTGGAGTATAATTGTGGATGTAAAGTTCGTACCCAGATCTGTAAGAAGATATTTAGGCGTCCCGTATCTGGTGAATATATTGTTAACAATAATTTGTGCAATGTTTTCAGCTTTTTGGTAAGTCATGGGAAATACTTCCAAATAGCGTGAATATTGACAAATTATCGTTAATATATAGAAAAAGACTTGGTTAACACTGTAACTATTATATTAATAAATAGACACAGACTGCCTGGACCTTACAATAGAGGAATGTTTAAGGTAGAATGGTATGAGAATGACACTTAGCGATTGGATGTACTGAACTGATTCAACTGTGTTTTATGGACTGCCCGTCGCTATATTTATACAGCTTCTCCCACTCCAGTCCGAGAAAGTGGTTGAGCTTCTCTTTGGTTGCTGTTACACCCTCATAGATCCACCATACGCACATCATTATTTTCTCGAATCTTTCTCTTTGGGGAACGATACAGTTGGTTGGCCTGATCTAATCCATTGATTTCTTTATTCGTTGTCGTAATAAACCTACTTTCCATCGCAAGCAATAATTCGTTTGATGAAACGAATGGTATCCGGGCAATCACTTGGATAGCAACAATTGAATACACAGGGTGTCTCAGTTCCTAATGGCCAAACTCTGGGAATGAATTGTGCAATTCGAATGCAACAAGAAAGTCTTGTAAAAGTTTTTCTAAAAATCCTTCGTTTGAGATTATTTCACATTGTTTTTCCAACCATTACCTTACTATTCTTCACCTTCACCTTTCACGTTTTCATTCTTCATCTTATCATATAAAATCGCTAATAATGACAGATGTGGTGAGCCTGCAACAAATCCGATTGCACCATTCGAAAGAGCATTACATTTCCCGTCCAGAAAATCTTGTTTTCAATCTTCAGTATCACTTAAAAAGTTGGCCAGTATCAAATATGAAAATTTGGATAATTGTAATTGTGAAAAAATTTGTACATTTACTGTTTTTTTTTTTTTTAATGTCTACAACTCGTTAAATTTCACAAAAACTTCTTCGTCTAATGGACTTTACATAGTATAACCAGATACGAAAATAACTTCGTAAAAAGGTTTGCAAATGATGATTGAATGTTAGAAACTTTTTAGGAAATAGATATTATGTGTTTTTCCATCTTTTCACTAACTTACAACAACAATAATGGAAGGATTAGTAGGTAAACAACGAGTTCATTGATACATAGGTGTAATTTACAGAAGACATGATTTTGTTTACACAGTCTTACTAATGAACTTTAGTCAACCCTTTTATCAAACTGCAACAGAATGCTTTTCAATCCTAAATACAAGTTCTATGTATATATGTGAATAAAATATAAAAATTAAAATAAATAAAAGGAAAAGTATAGTATTAGCAGTAATAATAATCAGCAAATACATAAATAGGAAAAATGAATATTATTTTTTATCAAGAGAACAAAATGTATAACAGAAAAAAATTTTTGCTAATGAAAAATAAAATGACATAAAACTTTATACAAAATGTATTCCCAAATCTTTTTTAATAACAAAATATAATGAAATAAATCTGCATACAGAATATATACTTATTTTTTTCTACTTTTTCCGATAGACTCAATCCAATAAAATAAAATTTCTTAGTTTTAAGCGAATTAATTATAAAATGAAATAAATCATTATTATTATCATCTTGAATTTCTAATAGCACTTACATAGTGGTTTTCTCATACGAGATAGCTGGAATATACTTATTTATTTTTGTATAAGGTTTATATCATGGATATTTCAACAGAAAAAATCCTCAAATCATCTCCTTATGGCTATTGCAAATAGGGCAATCAACGACGCTACCATCAAAACTAATAATTATTGTTTAAAATATGTGTACATTGCCATGAGCTAGAGTTTACCTTTGTGGATATGCTAAAAACCATGTGATATCAATTATGTCTCGAGTGTTTTTCGAGTAATTAGACCGGAAATCCTGGGATTCCTATTTACCCCCACCAGATACATTTTTATGTAAATAAATGAATGAACTCTTTTTATCTTTGATTGTATGTTGAATTGTTTACAAATTTTCAAAGTTTTACTTATTTCAAAGTAAATTGGTGATAGTATTCATTTTCTATTCCCTTATGAGACACATATCTCCACATTTTCGTCCTATGACAGAAAGGTATTGAGCTAAATCGGATTCAAATTTTATTTAGCAAAACTTTATTATTTTTAGTGGCATACAAGTGAAAAACAAGTTAGATATATATTAAACAAGATTTTTAGAATTAAGACTTTGAACCTGTATTTAGATTTTTCAATACAAACTAGTTTATTATATATCCAAAATTGAGCAAATAAAGCAGGAAATTGATTCTAAGTATACCAAGTATATATAAATTATTTACATAGAACTAAATTCTTCAAAGATAAGTTTTTACAACTACATTATTTCACATAAATTATAAATGAAACCGTTTAAAAAAACTAAAATAATGAGAAATCTTTAGGATCAGTTTTTGCTTCCAATAATACTTTCTCAAATGTACACGGCTGATCTGAAAAACAAAAGGATTCAAATCTGTATTTTTTTAATTTATTTATCGAAGATGAAAACACAAATCTAATTATTAATTTAAGAAACTCTGAATGATCTTACACAAGTTAAACCGTCTGTTGATTCTCCACTATCTTTTCTAGCTGATTCTATTGCCATTTTTAATGCCTGCTGCAATGATACTGATACACAGAAAGCTGGTTCTCCAGTAGCTAGAAATATTATTTATGTGTGAGAGAGTACTGCGATTGGTTTAAATTTTCTAAAATTGACTTTTTACTTGAAACACATGCTTTAATGTACTCTAAATAAAAAAAAAAAATGGTCATATGAATAGCATAGATTGTTTCCCTTATTTATCTGTGTTTGAGTGAGTTGCTAAAGTTTACCCTGTGGGCACGCCAAATACAAATAATCATACGCAACAACTGCCTGTGCTGTTCACATGTGAATTCTGTGTGTATGTAAGCTGAGGGTGACAGTGTATATTTGTTCCTATTTTAAGGCTGGGATACCCACTGGAATGTTAAGTTCCCTGATAAAGTGGAAGTCCACTTTTTTTTTCTCTCAAAAACAACTCAACCATTTCCCGATTTTCTCCATGGATTTTCGCATATTAATTATATTATCATTCTATTAGTTTCATTTGAAACCATAAGACGTTCCAACCAAAATAATTTAAGCAAGTAATACTTTGCTAAAAGGGTTTTTCCAGTTTTTAGCGATTTTCTCGAAAGTAGTCCAGCGATTTTCTGGAGACTTTTTTTTTACATGCTATTCGCCCATAGATTTATTTATTGCCTTTCTTTAAAAGTTTTTTTCCAGATAAGTGATTTAACGGATATTCTGGATTCTGTAATGACAGGCTTTCCTTTAAACTGCCATTCTATTGTTTTAAGACTTTCAACCTTTTAATCCAACAGAACGGAATTTTGTTCATAGACTGTGCATGTAGCGTGATACATAAATCTTTTGTTTTCTCAATAATTCATTAATTTTTTTTTCGAAAACGGGATTACATTTTTAACCCTTTCATTGTAGCTTTCATTTTTAATTAATTTTGAAAAGCTATTTTAACACTTATTTCCAAATGGAGATGGTATCATCTGTATTCTTATAAATTATGCAATATAAATAATGTAAAATATATATGCCGAGAGGGCAAGTCGACTATTTACTTCTTCTGGGATCCCAGCCTAAAGTACGAACAACTTCTTTATTCTCAAAATACATATCGTATCCTTCAGAGATAATTGATTGGTGCAACTATTTCA
Source organism: Triatoma infestans (assembly GCA_011037195.1). NCBI lineage: Eukaryota > Metazoa > Arthropoda > Insecta > Hemiptera > Reduviidae > Triatoma > Triatoma infestans. Next base: position 30,027 of record JAAEAF010000142.1, on the reverse strand, counting down.
AGTTCCCACGAGCAATCTCATACATACTCATTCACACTTACACATTAGGCATTTTACAGATAACTAAAATACATTCTTCATATTTTCACTGAAATCCAAGGTGGATATTTTTAGGTCTTAGTGGATTTGGCTTTACAATAATACCGCACATAGCATTCGCCAATGTAAAATGTAATTAAAAAAAAGAATAGTGGATTATCCGCTTACTCTTTGAACTCAGAACACCATTTGGATTAGGAGCGTTTTTTCTTAATGTAACTCTGAAATCAATCGGGATGTCCCCAGCTCCTGGTGGCCAATATGTCTGGAAATTTCCATAATGGTATTAGATTGAACATTTTATAATTTTTAATTGAACAATTTTTTAAATAAATTTACCCAAGTACGATCAGTTAATAGTGATCCATCTTCTTTATTATAAATCAATTCTTCAGAATGAAAATATCCTAAACCCATAACAAACGCACCTTCTATTTGACCTATATCAACATATGGGCTTAAACTTTCACCAGCATCTTCCAGGATGTCTGCACGTAGTATCTAGAAAATTTAGCAACAGTCATAACTTTGTTATTATGTAAAATATAAGAAAACATTGGTGAATGATCAGAGGAAAAAGTTGCAGATCATAATGACAATAAATTAGCTGACGTGACTATTTTGCATAACTTGAAAGCGACACTTCTTTATTTTGAAAATTTAAGTTTTTCAAAAAAAATTTATTGGTAACTGGTAATTTATTGGTACTGTTTATTTTGTCTGGAGTTTTTCTTAGTGTTTCTTAATTGCTGACCTTGACCTTATAATGCAAGCCGTCGTTCTCTAAATCCCAAATTAAAATGATGAGAACCTAAATACCTACTCGAATTGGAATGCTACTAGTTATCAAGTGATTGTTAGATGACCCATAGGAAACCTTGTTACCTGCTTTTTTTTTAATCGGAAATACTTTAACAAATAAAGCACACTATAAATCGAAAAGAAGAAATTGTACCCCTTCCACGATTATAGGTGTTTAGTTAAGTGCAATTAAACAATGAATGAATTGTCCATTTTTTTAAAAGGTTATTTTAACAGAAAAAAGTAAAGAACAACTTTGCAAAATGCTCAGTTGAAAAGTCGACGTTATAAACCGACGTTGCGTCAACATTGCAATGTTGATTTGATAGCTAGAACAATAATAACCTCATGAACCTTTAGGAACATGGCATAATATGTCTATCTATAACAAACCACTGACACAGTCTCTACACTCACTTGACTGTTTTACCTGAAAGAATTATAAGAAGAGAAAGTCGTGTGGGTGTTTCACACCAGATTTTTTTTTTTTTTTTTACTTACTTGGTATTGGCCAGTAAGCATATCGACTTCAGTTTCTAATACTATGGCACCATAGACTGGATAATTCCTTGGAACGGGATCAGTTAGTGAATACCTAGTCATAAAAATATTTTATTTTTTTAAAGGATAATTATTTCAATGAATTACCATGTTTTTTTTATATATGTATATATATATGCTTTTTTACTTACATATATTGTGCACTCAAATTAATACCTTCTGATACGGCCGTTTGAACTAATTCCAACCATGTTGGTTTACCCATTTTCTGTTTTAATGGTGTTAACCTTTTCATAATTTCTTCACAGCATCTTAAAGTAGCCTAAATATAAGCAAATGATTTTTGTTTATATCTATGGTTTTTGCAAACAAGATTGTTAATACTTCAAGTATTTAGTTGCCAATCAAGGCATAGCTCCTGAATAATTTTTTATCTAATCTCTTTTATGAACAATTTAGACTGTACCCATGAAATATTTGGTGAAAAAAAAGTTTGTATGTATTTATATTTACATAGGATGTAGTATCTGAACCAATACTTCCACCTGTAGCGAAATCATTCGGTGACGTTATATTCATACTTGGATAAATCTTCACCATGTCAAGTTCAATTCCAAGTGCATAAGCAGCAACTTGAGCTACCTGAAAAAAAAGTAATATTAAATAAATTATTATTAAAAATGTTTAATATATAAAATATTAATTATTAGTAAAAAAAGTAATATTAAGTATAAAGCAATATAATAATTATAATTAAAAAGTCAAATTTATTATTCCACTTTATTTTTCAGATTTTTGACATCGGTAAATGCGTTTGTTATAAATGAAGAAAATTGTGTACTGGGCAAGTATACAAAAGTCCATTTGTCTCTGAGTCAAATCTATATCTAAATATAAATTCATATCTATATAAAAAAAACTGGCGTGAAGCATTATACGACTTTCTCTTAGTTAATACAATTATATAAAATGACGAATTTGGTTTAAACTCCAAATTTTGTTCATCTGGCGAAGAGCCCCCGCTAATAACGTAGAACCAACCCCATATATTTGAAATTTAACGCTACAAATTCCTCAGATCTATTTACTAAAATCAACTTTTTTTTGGAAAAATGTTGCAAATAAAAGTGATAGGATTATATCTGTGCAGTAAGCATCCCAAGTTTAAAGGAAATTGTTGCAGACTTTCTGAGAAAATTACAAAAACCTATCGAATTTGCACTTTCGATTAACGGATTAGCTTGTTCTACACTAATGGGTCGAAAATTCGCCGCAGTATTTTTCTTTCGAAGATTAGGAGGCCTCTTTCGATTATCTTAGATGCTTCCTCCACACTGACTGGTCTTCCTACAATATCAATATAGTCAGCATAGGTAAGCAGCTGAACCGATTTGTTAAATATGGTGCCATTGGTGTGAATACTTGATTCTATTAGTATCTTCCACAAGGCAGGTTAAGCATCGCCTTGGCTCTCACCCTTTCCTGTTTGGAACTCTTCAGGAAGAATCCAGATTGTACACTGCACCACCGCAATAGTTGTCCTAACAAGATGGATAAGTTTTCTGGGGTTTTAACTGTATTGGATGAGTGAAAGATAGATTAGATAGGGTTAGCTTAGGTTCTTTGTCCTCCCAGGAATATCGAGTACTGGGGAGACCTATAGGTTAGGATTAGCTTGGTTAAGTTCATTTCTATTGTTTCAGGGCGTCACGCTCTGCGTTAGGGGCATCGTTTAGGTTAGGGGCTTCTATACGGGCGGGTATGCGCGAGAGCCCAGGGACCGCCCACCCAGTGTGCCTTGAAAAAGAAAAAAAGTTTCTTGGAATTTTAAGATCTTCCAAGCTTGAAAAACTTCATCCTGTTGATGTTGTCATAAGCAACCTTAAAGCCGATGAAGAGATAGTGGGTTTCTACCTTGTATTCTCTTCCTTTTTCGAGAATTATTCTCAGAGTGAAGGTCTGGTCTGTTGTTGATTTTCCCTGACGGAAGCCGCATTGGTTTTTCCAATTTCTCTTTCAGCATGCGGGAGTAGTCTTTGAAATAAAATATTGTCAAGATGTTCAAAAATCATGGAGCTTCATCACTGAGAATGCAAGTTGAGTTTTTCAGAACTCCTAACCGAGAGAAAGGGGAGTTAGGTACTAATGTCCAGTCAGGGCTCTGAAACGGCTACTGCATCTCTTCTTGGAATAAGTGGGTGGTCCGCGATTTCCCTTATCCACCAGAACTGCCCAAGTTTTGTCCTAGATCAGCTGCGTATATACTCTTTCTGCGCTTTTATTCTGTTCCTTTCTGACAAATAATTTTGCTGTATGAAAGGTAAGAGAACGAATTGGCTGTGCCTTTGACGCTTCCTTTTTCGTTAACTGGTCAGCCTTTTCGTTTTCCGGAATTCGTCAAATCTTGAATTACTTCCTTGGAATCTATTTAGAAACCCAATTTTTCATTCTACGGTACTGCAGTTTTCTTAAAGCGAGAAGGATCACTTTGACCTCTCCATTAAAATTTGAAGCTATTTTACCTATAGTCTCAGCTATCTCAAACTTGTTGCAATAAACCCCGGCACCCGCATTGTTTATGACTTTGTCGGCCGATCCGTTCGGTATAAATGTGGGTCCATGACTCACTAGGCTATCTAATGTGAATAGTTTCTAGGACGATAGCTTTCAACTCATAATTGGGTGTCAACTTGGCTCTTTTGTCAAAGGCTTTAGTAGATCTATTGAAACTTTTGAAATATTCATAGGATGCTATCAGCAGTGCTTTTTCATCTAGAATCTCCTTCACTTTTTTTAAGATAGCTACTGTGTAGTTACAAAATGTAGACACATAAAAAAACAAAAGAACAAATCAATTATTGATTGATTTTAAAGATAATTAGAGGCTAAACAATTAAAAGTTTATGACTTGTTAGAAAATTACTTCAAATCATTCCTATTTCGAGGATTAGCTTGCCTACTAAATCTTCGGTTAAATTACGTTTCCTGATCAATTAATCTACACTAACCTTTGTATTCAATCCTTGTCCCATTTCTATACCACCGCATGTAACTCCTACTGTACCATCACCAGCAAAAATTGAAACTGTTGAATGATAATTCGGAAAAAATAGTATCCCATATATCATTGGTACAAATGATATGCCCCTTTTTTTCCAACGATTTTCCTGTAAAATGAAATCAGACAATGTAATGTGAAATAATTGGTAAAAAAAAAAGAAAGAAAAATCTAATTAGCATTGATGCTTTACTTTATTAAAGTTTTCAGCTTGCTGCAAACGATTGGTATAATTCGATGAGATTAATAACGTTTGAAAAATTTCTTCTAAAACAGCTTTTTCATTTGGATTACTATTTAACTTTCTAACTTCTATTGGATCTCTCTTTGTTACAAATGCTATATGGTCCATAATATTTTCAATTGTAGCAATGCCTTCCGTGGTTCCTGAGAAATATATAAATTACTAAAAAAAGCAAAAATTAAGAAAAAATTACAAACAATTAAGTACTTTCTCTTTGAAACACGATGGATTAATATATTTATTTAATATATAAGAGAAATAATGGACTTCTATTTTCGAATTGATAAATTGTGATATTTCGTGTGAATCAGTAAATCATTATAACGTTGCAGGCAATTTCTTCTCTTAACTCAGCGCTCAAACTATATATCCTACAATCTGGGCCAACACCGCAAATCTTCTCTTCTAAACACGATCCTGTCTTGTTTACGTTAAAACAATATCGATTTGCTGTAATTATAGCAATAAGTAAACATGATTAAATAAAAACAGTTGCTTCGTTTCTCTCAGAAGACTTTTTCCTAAAACAGTTCTCTGCATTCTAATAAGTATAATGAGTTTGAGAAGGAGAGAAATTGAGTTAGATAGATAAATGAATTAGAAGTAAGCTGAACACTGCATAATAGAAAAGTAGTACAAGCTGCCTGGACTTTACAATAAAATATATAAAATGGTAGTAAGAGATTTAGGGTGAGAAAGAGAAAGGTTGTTGACGCGCTGTGAGTGCTGTGTGAACTCTGCTGCAAGACTCCCGGTAGACGCCCCCGTAGCTGTATTTAAACAGCTTCTCCCACTCTAGTCTGGCCTAAGTCTGATCCTGCCTAATTTTATCTCTCTCTCTCTCTCTGTTATGGATCCCTGTTTCATAAGCAAAGATTCTTCAATTAGGTAAAATGCTTAGTAAACATTGTCCTTAATGACAACAATTCTACTATAGGATAAAAGCATACTTTGTGCTGAAGCGATATTTAAGAGAGAAAACAAGCGTCACTTTTCTCCAAAACATTCCAAAAATCAATTTCCCTGGAAAAATAGTTTTAATAAAAGTGATAGAAACGTATTTATTTATGTATTTTTTTTAGTTTCCTAAAAAAAATAAACTTATACATTATTCCATACTAATACAAACATTAATAAAAATATTTTGGACAGATTCTGTACAACTTTCTCAAGAGAAATGATGTGTCTGTGACACAAGCATTCATGTAAAAAAACAAACTCTGTTGTTAAAAATTCACACTTCTCTTTTTGCAGTTTACAGAATTATAATTGATAAATTTTCAATTAGTATGCCAAATTTAATGAAATTCGTTGATGTTTTTATAGAGAAAATCGCGAAAACGGGAAAAACTTCAATAAAAAGACATTTCCAGTTTACTAATTTTCTTGAAACTCGGAATTTTGGCAATCTATTTATTTCTAATTAATTTTATTTAGATGAAATGTATAATCAACTAAGATAGCACTTTAGAGGAAAACATTTTGAATACGTGCAATTATTTTAAATACGAAATAATTTAGAATGGAAACCCAAGACTTTTCAAATAACTAGATCATAAACTGAAGTTAGCTTTATTGAAAAACAAATCGGGTGTGTAAATACTTGGTTATACGAATTTTTCAATTCTTTTCCATTTGTCAATGGACAAATTTTCTTCAATTTGGAATGATTATCAGAACTATTATGTGTCTTTAGTATGAAATAAATAGATGTCAGCACATTATATCTTTCGTTTATTACAGAATCTTACCCTACCTGAAGGAGATTCCCCCCTTGATCAGCTCCACTGATAATGGTTCGAAAATTAATAAGTAAAGAATTTTTTTTTTAAACAGAATGCCAATTGTTTCTAGCTGAGATGAAGGAATCTCTCTGAATTTGACTACATTATACATCGTCAGACAAAATCTTTGACAAGCCAAACCTAACAAGATTTAAATGGCGTTTTGGAACTACATAAATCTAATGTTTAATTAACACTAGCATCCCCTAAAATCAAACAAAAGTGATAAACCTCTATATTAATATTAATGCTAAATTTAAAGACAATTCGATGAACGATTTTTATGGCCATTTTCTAGAATATCAAAAAGAAGAAAAATTCTACTTGTCGGATGCGCTGGTGGTACCTAGCTGGAATATACCGGTAATTTTTCGTTTTGGGATTATTTTTTTCATTTTTACCCTCCCTCCTAATCATAATCTTTTTCGTTCTCACTCGCTCTCTCTCTCACACACACGCACACAAAACAACACATATCGCTCAGAGAGAGAGACCATTCGCCAGAATAAAAGAAAATTTTACTCAAGGGGCCTCAAAGCTGATACTCCCTATAAAAATTCAAAGTTGAAAAATTTTATACTATCAAATACTACTATAAATCCTGTCAGTCTTTTACATAAACCAAATATCTACTCTCAACATTGTCAGAGTTCCTATAACTTTAACCATTCCTTAATAACAGACTTATCTAGGATCATATAACAAGCAGCACCATTGATAAAGTACCATGTCAGTATAATATACGGTTCTACTATAAAGGAATATTAAATGTGTTGTTAAAATTTCAGGTTTATACATATGATAGGGGCTCTGAACTTTTGAATATGTTGATAGGTCCGCAATGTTGGATAACATCTGGGATTTTATCCGTCTTAATGCCTTACTCTGATGATGCATGAGAATCCAAACCGGTCAGAAACAACATAAGTAACCTAACATAATCTTGGAGGGCCCCTCAAAAACTCGCACAACCTAACTTCTCAGCAAAACAAAAGTAGAGCTAAGAATAATTACTGCACTAGCCATGGGTATTGCCTCTTAAGGCAACACCTACATAATATGGTCTCTGACGCGGACCCACTCTGAAGGATATGACGGCCAGAAGGATGAAACATCGTTTCACCTTCTTGAGAGTGCGTACACTATGCTCGTAGACGATTTCTGAAATTTGGCGCTCATAACTTCGTACCGAACCCAGGGATCAGAAATTTCACTCGCCTCAGCCCTGGTTTTTTTAATGAGACAGGGCTGATGTGAGGTATTCTACGGGACGCACAATGGGCCGCCACAAAAGTGCTGAACTTTCTCACAAAGGCCCCAGTTTTAGAATACAAATGTATTACAACTAATGGTGCTCTAAACTTTTTAACAGAAAAAAAGACCACGACATTTACTGACTAGACTAATTTGGACTTAAAATCTGATTTACCCTAAGAGATAGAGACATTCATTTCTTCAAGAATCTTAGCATCTCTATCCCATCCTAACAATGCTAACAAAGACATCACAACAATGACATTCGTAACACACAGACATTACACATTGTGCCTGCAGATAAAATTGATAGGTGCAAATATTTGGGTTAAGCAAATCTATATGCAATTGTATTCACCACGAACATGCACTATCCTTAACATTGTGCACACTGCAGTTGTCTATATTAAAAATCAAATGCGCAAGGAAGCCACAATAGATTTTTCTAGGTCGCAATGCATATTGGTCTTTATACCCACTTCCTATAAAAAAAATCTACATCTATGTTCTGAATTTATGGGATACTGAAACTTTCAACTTCTGATCCAATCTCTTTTTCAAAAATACTCATTTCAAAGTGTATCCAATCCTACGAAAATTCCTTTCTTCAGAGAAAATCTTGCAAAACTCCTTTTTCTTTCAAGATTACATTGTAACATAGAAGTTCATCATAATCCATAATTATATTCTCCATTACCCACAATCTCAATTAAGACTAATGAAGCGAAAAAAGTCCACCAGTTCTGCTATAATACTGTATAGTAAATGATCACCTTAGTGGACTGTCACGTCACCATTGGATGGCTTTTGCAATCCAGGAATCCCATTTTCACTATTTAAAGCAAACGATCGTGTGTTATATTTGTAAATTTCAATAGTAATATACTACTAAATTAATATCACCTGGTGCTCGCGTCCAAGCTGAAGAAGCTAGATCAGTTTTAACTGCGTAAACATTAACTTTCCATGTTGAATAATCATAGATATTTCTTACTCCTTCTTTGGCAAAAATTCCCACCGTATCATTCAACGCATACCCATAGTTTTCATACATATCTAGTTTTAAATTTTGAATTTCTCCATTATCATTGACAGCAACCTGAAAAAATAATAAACATTAATGTGAAATATTCATCAAATTGTAGCAATTGTTGGCCGTTAGGAATGATCAGTTGTATCTGTTAGTTGGCTGACATATCAGTTGAGTTTAGGGATAGGGTCTTTTAGTTTGTATATAATTTGGAAAGTTTATTAGTGGTGGTGAAGCCTGTGATGAGATTGGGGATATGCTTTTTGAGGGATTTGTCTATTTTTTGGGAGAGAGAGTGGATGTGTGTAAGAGATCTGTGGATCAGGTTAATGCATTCCAAGGTCTGTAACATTTCCATAATTTTTCTATACGAGTATCTGTATTTACCTTTGTAATTTGTTTTAGTTAGTTTTCCATTACAATTTTTTTTTATTGCCATATTTTTTGTTTTTGTTCTGTTAATGCAAGCTAGATTTCTATGTATATTTTTTCTTTATAGATAGCCCCTGAAGAAGACAAACAATGTTTGTCGAAACGTCGGGTTATTAATAAAAAACACTTAAAAAATGTTTGGTTTTTCTTGTTATACCCCCTGGCCGATCTGCCAACTAACAGATACATCTGAAATATTCATACAACTTTCCCCATTGTTTTTCTCAACTTGAGAAAATTGAATTATCATTGTCTCAACTTGAGGAAATTGAAATTAAGTCCGTAATTGATAATTCTAACTTATATTGTGAATTTAGCCTTATGATCGTCTAAATATTGATCGTATATAACTTTTTAGGTATTTTGTTATGAGAAATGAATTTTTATTTTTACGTTTTAATTCTACTTTGCTGCTCTTACTTTTATTTTCTGTTATGTTCCTTACAGTTTGGTATTGATTTCGGCCTTTAGTTTATGTTTATGTAGTGTATATATGTGTGAAGATGCATAGGGGAGAAATAGATATAATAACGGGGAGGAAAAAATTTGAATGTAAAATAAAAGGAAAGGATAGACCAGGCAGTAAAGTTAGATATATAGTTCATATTGTAAAATACTTAATGCATATATTTTTTCTTTGTTACTTAGCTTTCAGCTAACTCTCTATTAATTCGAATTTTTGTTCATATAATCTCTTTATTTTACCCAACTCTCTGCAATAAGTCTATTAGGCTTCAATGTAGTGTTTATAATGAATAAATAAATAAATAAATATTATAAAGGTGATGTAAGAAAAGGAACTTTATAGTGAAGCCTTAGACCTAATATTTATTTACTTTTTACAGGAACATAATGCGCAATAATGGCACAGAGAGACAAAAATCATTGTCTTTAAAGGCCGTTTGAGGGATTGTCATCAAACAAATTATTACTCTTATTACAAAAAGAAAAGTACATAAATATATATATAAAATAGAACCAATACTGAAAAAATAAAATAAATTAACAGTACACTGAGTTCAATTACACATACAGTCGGAAAGTTAAACAAAAAAGGAACCTTTAATAGCAAAATCAGAATATTTAAAGGGGAGGAATTAGCTAAGTGGTTAGCGCGTTGGACTCCCACGCGGAAGTCCCGGGTATGAGTCCAGTGCTACCCTTACATTTTTTCTTCCTAGGAGCTTCTACAGCTCACTCTTCAGTGATGGACAGTGTTGTCTGTAGCAAGAGAACTCTGTCCGGAAAATCGCTATATACTAGTTGCGGCGGACTAATTTAGCAAGTGGACGGAGCCGTATGCTTTGCCAACCCAGGACGCATCAGCTGTGGCCGAAGCTCTGTTCAGCCGTTTCGGGATTCCGCTGGAATTACATTCCGATCAAGGGAGAAACTTTGACTCACAGGTGTTCAAGGCGGTCTGCGAGATTCTTGGCATCAGGAAGACGAGGACAACGCCGCTTCACCCTCAGTCTGACGGCATGGTGGAGCGATTTATCGACTGTAAGAAGCCATTTAAGGCTTTTGGAGAATGAACGCCAGGATGACTGGGACGAACACATACCTCTAATAATCATGGCGTACCGTTCGGCTGACCACGAGACCAGCCAGCGTTGTGCTTAGAAGAAAACTTCGGCTACCCAGTGACCTTTTATTTGGCAGACCAGAAGAGGAGGAAACGGACGTGGACAACTATGCAGAAGAGCTTCGCCGCAGATTGAGGACCATCCATGGAAAGGTGCGCGACAAGATGGTGTTAGAAATTGACTGGATGAAAACGCGGTACGATCTACGGGTCAGCGGAAGGACCTTCCAGGAAGGCGAGAAGGTGTGGCTGTATAATCCGGTACGGAAGAAGGGAGCGGTATAACGCAGCTAGTGGTGCCATCCAGGAGAGGAAGTAGGAACCTCAAGTTCTCTCTGGAAGGATTGACAAGATTCTAGAAGATTCTCCACCACTATAAATAGTGGGACCGCAGAGAGTTGAAAGAGTTTCCAGTTACTTAGTGAAATAAGAGAACTTTTGCTGCTTTAAACTTGAATTAATTATTATTAAGTGTTTCATTTGTAATTTATTGTGTTAACAATAAATTGGTGTTTTCCTTGTTGAAGTTTTTTAATTATTTTTTATTTTTTTAAATTTTTTTGAGGGTTCTGTACTGCGACCATTATTTAGATCTATTGTACCCCCCTCTGGTGCCAAAGATGAGCTGGCTCATCTACAGCACCCTCTCCAGGTTGAGCTCCCTAAGGAATTCCAAAATGTTGGAAGGATCTAGGGTGGATATTTCCTCCTCCCCTATCTGGTAACGCCCCAGGCATGATTGAAGTTTAGAGTGTTTTATCTAAACAAACCCACTTAGAACCTAGTTGTAGTAGCTAGCTCAGAGGAAAAAACGTTACTAACTATATATATATATATAAAAGAAATCTACGCGCGAATGAAACACCAGCTGAAATATCCCAACGAAATGAATTAACTGCCATAAGAGTTTCGGCATTACGAGCACACGAATCAGAAGAACAACATGAACATCGTTTATTTACACAGTAACAGATGCTTAATACAAGTTCTATTCGACAATCAGATCGACAACGTAACCAAACAGAACGTACAATGCATTTTTCAACATTTAATCGTTGTGCATTCCAATATAACAATAATATTATCATTCACATCAATTAATTTCTATCGGTTTCATAGACAGAATATGCCCATTTTGTAATGCAAAAAAATTTAAAAATGAATCGCCTGGCATTTGTTGCGCAAGTGGAAAAGTTAATTTCCTGTTCTGAACCACTTTTAATTCTTATTTCTGGACAGTCTACAGAGCACTCTTACTTCTGGAACTACAGCACAGTCAAAACATTTTCTATTGAATATAATAAAATATAAATCTTGCTTCCAAATGACACCGTTTGGAGCAACGAATATCATCACTGATAATTTTATGCCAACTTTCAAATGCAGGGACAGAACTATCATCGTGCAGGATTCCTTCTTCCACTTCCAGAAAATAATTACAAATTTCTACAGATTATTTTATGGGAGATAATGATATTCAAATTGATCAAAGATGTGCAATTCATAATGAAGTAAAACGAGAAATTGTTGCTTCGTTACAAGATTTATTCCAACAACATAACGAATGAATTCGATTATTTAAAACTGCTTTGGACAGAATGACATCAGATGAATATAACGTCGCAATTAAAGCTGATCAAGTACCACTGGCCAACATGAAAGGTGGTACAATGCTCCAACAATCAAAAAGTTGCCATTGTGATTGCTGGCGAACAATTTGAGCCACGAGATATTGTTCTGCAACGGAGAAGTGAGCAGATACAACATGTAAATGAAGAACTTACTACGCTCTGCAATACCTCCCCACATTCTGGCTACCACTTAAACATCAAACAAGTGAATTCAGTAACAGATATATTAGTCTACTCTAATTTAGTCGAACATTACAGGACTTGAGAGAATCTACTCAGACTTTTGGCGGTTTACTTATTTTATAATCATCTATTTCGTTAAACACGATGATACTATTCCGTCAAAAATTACAAAGTTATTCCACGTTCAACACCTGCTGACGAACTCAAGGCATTCCTAAAAGCATCTCATTTACAGCTATTAGATGTTGGAGAGGGAAAAATACCAGTCGATGAAACCAAAAAATGTATTACATTACCAAACAATTTCTACGATTTGATTGACTCTAAAGAGTATTGGATTCAGAGTATGTTTCCACTTATTGGACGAAATTACAGAAATCATCAATGGTTAGCACAACATGCAATATTGGCCGACGAAAATGTTGATGTAAATGACATCAACATTAAAATTCAGAATATAATGCCTGGCGAAAAGTTTAAATTCAAATCAATAGATACTGTTATGAATCCGTTAATTATCCCATTGAATTTTTAAAATAGCTTGATTTACCAGGTTTGCCACCTCACATTCTGCATTCGAAAGTTAGTGCTCCTATTATCCTTCTGCAAAACCGACCTATCACGTCTCTGCAATGAAACTAGCCTTGCCGTGAAAAAAATAATGAATAATGTTTTACAAGCAACCATTTTAATTGGCAAATTCAAAGGTGAAAACGTTCTACTGCCCCGCATCCCCATGATACCTACAGAAACCCTTTTGAGTTTAAACGATTGCAGTTTCCGGTACGTCTCGCTTTTTCCATGACCATCAACAAAGACAAGGCCAATCACATAAAGTATGCGGATTAAATTTGGAAAAACCATGTTTTTCACATATTCAACTGTATGTAGCCTGCATGCGAATAGGTGAACCTTCCGCATTGTATATATATATATACATATATGCCCCAGAAGACAGAACAATAAATACTGTGTATCAAAAAAACATTGCAAAAAGAAAAGTAATTTTTTCAAAAAGCATTAAAATCAAAATATTATTTTTACAAAAATATATGCATTTTTCTGTAAATTGTATTTCATTAAAATTTTTTATTAAAAATTTTTTTTTTTTCAATTCACTCTTATTTCATTTCAATAAATATTTTCTAATAAAATAAATTAACGTTTTACTTTCAAATATATATTAGGAGCCAGCAATGCGGACCGGGTATAGCTAGTATTATATATATATAACGTTTTAGAGAAAATAGCAAAAAACTGAACGCAAAAAAAAGTATCCTTTCAGTAAAGCGCACTTCCTCTTTAATTATCATCAAAGTCGGAATTTCGACAATATATTTAATTTTAATTAATATTATTTAGATGATATGATTGTGTAATAACTGAAAAAGACTTTAGAGAAGACCGTATCCCTACTCCTCCTCCAAAAGTATCCTTACATGCATTTTTCGGAGAAAGTTATACAAAAAAAAAGTTTTAGCTCTCTGTATATATAGTTGATATATCAAGTTCAAAGAAAATCGTTGTAGCCATTTTGAGAAAATCACATTGAAATAGAAAAAAACATTCTGTAAAGTGACCATAGGTTGATGGATTTTGCCCGAAATCTTCGTGCCTGATGTACATAAACATAATATCAAGTTTGAGCTTCCTGCGCGTTTTCGTTTCTGAGATTTTCTTTTCATACACACGCGCGCACACATACAAAGGCGCTTTTCTAAAAACCACTTTTTTGGACTCAGGGGCCCTCAAAACGAGTATTTCCGTTGACAACTCAATTTCGAAATTCTGCCACGATTGCAATAATTCCTCTTACTATTACTAGTAGAGAAAGTAAAAAAGAAAAAAATGTCCTTTCAAATTTATTGGCCACAGGCCAATATATGAACATTATAATCCTATATTTCGGCTAATTTTGATTTTGTCAAGTAGAGAAATAAATAACAGCTACTGTATATTTGGATTACTGTGTAACAGCGGAAATTTGAAACAGTACGAAAACCGAAAGAAGAAATTCAGTTGCCATTTTATATGGAAAAATTGCCAAAGGCTATGTAATCTTTAAATGAAGGCAAAAATAATTAAATAAATCGAGAGAGGAAAACTGAGGTTTCTTGGTTAGCAGGAAAGAATTATTTTTAATATGAATTCAATATTTACACATCCTTTTACAAAATAAAAGAAAAAAAAAATTATTATTAAACTAGTAACTTGAGAAACATTACGATTACCTTACAATAAACTCCATCTTAAGTTTTTACCCTTTGCATATGACGTCACCTTTGCCGCGCATTAATAACCTAATCCGGATTATTGGTTCCAGACCCAATATGTCATTGTTTTTCTTTGGGGTAGCTATATGGCATAGAGAGGTCCTCCTTACGATCCTCCCCGTAGACGAATAAAAACAGTCACGCCGTGGTCTAGGTTAATAAAATGGTCTTGTATATTATAAGCTGCAAATACGGCAACATGACTTACTTCATATTTCGCCAATAATGGATAACGTTTGCCAATAGCTCTCATGTTTGTTTCCAAATTTAGTACCATCCTTACTGGTTGATTGAGTTTGTAGGCTGCAATTGCACATGCTGTTGCTACCATTGAGCTTCGTGATATTTTACATCCATACGCACCGCCTAGTCGTTTTACTTCCAAATTTATTCTTAAAGGAAAATTATTAATAATTAATTATTATTAATAATAATAATATTTAATAAATAATAATAATAAATAAATAAATAAATAATAATAATAATAATAATTAATAATAACAATAATTACGTATTTGCTGGAATATTAAGCGCAAGAGCTATAGCATTCTGTACAAGAGATATCCATTGTGTGGCTGAATAAACTGTCAAACCTTCATCAGTTGGTACGCACAAACAACTTTGTAATTCCATAGTATAATGATATTGCCCTTCAAGTACGTAATTGCCTTTAATGACATGTTTTATATCACCTATTAAAAAAAATAAATTATTACTGTAATATATTGTAGGGTAAGTATAATATGTAAATAGTTTAGATGGGAGTATTAAAACATGACTGCGATGTATCGTTTGTTATGTATCAAATTAATAAATATGATGTCAATATTTTGCATCATATAGATTTACTGTCTCAATCATTTCCATATCACCTAACTTTATGTTGATCCCCAAAATAAAGCTTCATCTCCTTTTTTTCGGCCAAATAATCTTCGCTAAAGCTCCTTTTGGGCTAACACCCGAACTTCTTTGGGATGTCTAAATAACATCATCAGTTAGGTGTTGTGATTATGAGTATGCATTTTTAACTTGGAGGTCCCCAGTTCAAGTCCCGCGTATAACTGCTAAATTTTATATTCGTTTGAAAAATTGTAATAGTTACATATCTTCCGCCCAAATCCACAACACCTAATTTGGTAACTGGACGTTAAGCCGTCTGAAAAAATAGGTATTAATCTACTCCCTCTCTCTCTTCATTTCTCCTCTTTACTTGAGACAGTCATTATTTTTTTTACTTATTTTTTTTTAAGAAGATCTAAACATCATACTCACTCTTAGTTCCTTTCGGTTCTATAGTTTCTTGCAGAATAATTCTAGACAGTTCTCCACTAGCTAGAACGTCTTCCACAGTTAGCAGAGGTTTCTGCACTGAAGAATATGTTACATTAACATAGTTACTGGCTTTAATTGCTAATTCTTGTGTAACAGCAACAACTATGCCAACTGGTTGTCCAGCGTATAAAGTTTTACTACTGCAAAATACCTTTAAAAAAAATATATAAAATTAAAAAATAAGAATAATGGTGTGAGACACAAACCTAAAATAAATAAAAAACATTAGCTGAAATCGCAATTTCCTTTAGTCTCATTTTAACCGGTGTTTTCATTTGATCTCGTGATTACTTAAACAGAATATCAAATATCAGTTACTCGCAATTTTTTTTTTTCACTTTTGGGATATTTTATTCACTCACTCACACATGCACATACAAGCCATCCGCAAAATATTTGTTTTTTATATACCGAGGCCTTTATGTTCACAATATATACCTCTTCAAGATCTGGATAAACAGGATTCGGTGGGATGAATGTATTAACGCCAGGTATATCGTCGGCTGAATAAAATGCCACTACTCCGGGTAGGTGCTAAAAATATAGAGTACAAAGAAGTATAAAAATAATTATTTATCATTAAATTACTCAATATACTCCATAGAAACTAACCAGAGCTGCTGTGGCATCAATTTTTGAAATCACACCATTTGCCTTATTAGCCAAAACTAATGCGCCATACAATTCTCCAGAAAATGCTGGTTTATCATTAATGTATTCTGCCTCACCTAAAAGATTATTGAATTATTTAAAAACTCTTTTTTTTCTTTTTTCTTTGCGGGTATTTTTGTAGGGAAATACTAAATAAATATATTGCATGATTTCCAAATTTGTTAACTATATGAGAATAAATTATATAATTCTTTTCAGATTTCAATTTATCCAGCATTACATCATTTTACTTTATAAAACTTCACGTTCAAATATCTTGGAACAATAGATGAGCGTAGTGAGATTCGGTCTTTTTAAAAATAAAAAACCATTTCAACAAATATATTGTCATTATCAAGGCGTAAAAATAAAAAATGTTGAACTTCAAAACATGACAACTTTACATTTCTTTTTGGTAAATAAATAGGTGGAACACTGCAACACCACAAAGATTCCAAAAATATAATGTAGATAAATAGGTGGAACACTGCAACACCACAAAGATTCAAAAAATATAATGTAAAGTTGTCATGTTTTGAATTTTAACTTTCTTATTTTTATGCCTTGATAAAGACAATATATTTGTCGAAACGTTGGCAAAAATATGTTTTTTGATTTTTAAAAATACCGAATCTTACTATCCTCATCCATCATTTAAGAACGGTCGGTAATATGAGGTGTTATCCAGCATTACTGTACCAACCTCATATTAAAATAAAAAAATTCGAATTCAAACTTGTAATTTTTGCAAAAACATTTTAATAATATAGAGTTGAAGGAACAGTACTATAATAAACTGAAAAACTGTTTTAAATAAGAATAGTTGTGTTTCATATTTCAATATATTATTATTTGTATGAATTTAAAAGAGCGATGCAGTTTTGAGAAAATTGCGAAATGGTAACAAAAAGCTCTAGCAAGTGTAGGCACCGCTTCAGGTAAACTAATTTTTGTTAAACTTGGAATTTTGGCAATAAATATAATTCTCAATATTGTAAACGTGCCAAAGCTTGTAGATTATAAGGAAATAGCACTTTAAAAGAAGCCTTTAGGCACACTTATCCCTCCCCTCTTATAATAGATTTTCCCAAGGAAAATGTTTTAAATAAAAGTGATAGGGTTACATATTACGGCAAGGTGAAAAGTTCTCGGCCTAGCGCATAGATGGCATTGCTACAAATGAAATTACTGTTTTGTTATATTGACACATTTGTTGAAAAAGTAAGCGGGTTGTGGGTTTTTGACAAAATGAATAAACTTGTATACCGTTAACTTCTTCGTTTTGGATGTTTATCGCCAACAGAAATTTATCCAAAGTTGGTGAAAATGTAAAAGAATTCTGTCTGCACCTTCGTTATCAAGAGTAAAAAAATGGGCAGCTGAGTTTAAACATGGACGAACATCTATTAAAGATGATCCACGTGAAGGACGGCTAACTATCGAACAAAATATCGAGAAGATATACAATATGGTTCTAGATGATCGACTATTAAGTGGTATGAAATAGCTAAGGGTATAGGTAGCTCAGAAGAAAGGGCATGGTACATTTTACACGAAGAACTTAGTATGAGAGAGCTTGTGCAAGATGGGTGGGTTTGTTAAATGCTGATCACAAACAAATGAGGAATCGAATATCTCAGCAATGTTTGTGCCGTTTTAAGAAGAATCCAACCATTTTCTGCGCCGATTTGTTACGGTGGAGGAAACGTGGATTCAAAACACAATCTAAGCAGTGGATAGAATCTGTGGCTCTGCACTGAAGAAAGAAAAGACAATTGCATCGGCAGGAAAGGTTATGGCTAGTGTAATTTGGGATTCCGAAGGGTTTCAATTGACTACCTGCCAAAGGGTCAAACAATACGCACATCTTCGTGACCAGCTAGATGAAAAAAAAAAGGCTGGTCTGCAACAATAAAAAATTCTCTTTCAACAGGACAATGCACCCGCCCACAAAGGCGCTTTGGCAATTGGAACATTGAGAGATTTGAAGTATGAATTGTTGGAACATCCTCACTATACGTCAGATTTGCTCTTTCTGACTTTCATATATTGCCAACCTTAAGAAATTTGTGACAGGAAAACTTTTAGGGTCAAATGAAGAGGTGATAGCAGCGGTAAATGGATATTTTGAAGAACTTTTAGAACCGCACTCAGGGTCAAAGTGAACCCAGTTATTGGAGATATGTTGGACGAAATGTATTGAACTAAAGGGAACACTGAGGAACAAGTGCATTTATTTAAAATAACAAACTCATTTTCACTACTACGCCTAGAATTTTTCACCTTACCCACGTATTTTTAGTGTGAATCTAGTTTAAACAAAATCGTTGGAGCCGTTTTCGAGAAACTGGCAACAAATTAAGGGAAAAAACTACTCATTATATTCATGATTTTACTGATATTGACCGAAACCTTTAGTATATTTATTCCTTGATTGCAGTATAAATAAATTACTAAGTTTGGATTTTGTAGGATTTTTTTTGTTTTCGAGCAGGACATATCACATACACAATCGTTTATCGATCAAATATTATATACAAATAAAGAAAATAAGAAACATGTTTTCCGAAATTTCCTTTTTGGAGATTTGAAAAGATGGTAATATTTTACTCTTATAAGAGAGTAAAAGAGTTTTTGTTTAAATAATAACAACAATAATAATAATAATCCTACTCTACTTTTACATCAAGTTAGGCAACATTAAAAAGTTCGATGTATTACTCTGAAGCCGAATTGATTAATATCTAGAGAAGATTTTGATTATGTGTATAAGGAATGTAGTGAATATATTGTGTCTGTTTGCTTATTATACGTGATCACCAATTAAAATCTGGTTATGCGATTGGAGTTAAAATTTGCCAATATGGGTTTCAAACCCAAGTAATAACTGCCTAATCAAAGCAAGGCATGCAGAGATAATTTCAATTAATCATACCATTTGAACCAGACTAAAGTAAACTAAATATTTCAACACACTACATCCTAAATAATCCTTCAGCATTTCCAGGGTATACTAAGAACTAAATATTTCTTCCATCTTTTTTCTAAGCTTGTTGGTAGTGTTTTGTAGCGGACAAAGAATGTTTTTTTTATTTCTGAAGGAAATTAGACAATTTCTTTTTATTAGTGATCAACATTTTGTGGAAAATATTATTTAAAAACAAAAGTGTTGATAAAACTGTTCCTGAAAGCAATTCTCAAAGTGTAAGTTTTTTTTTAAGGAGGTTGATATCACTGAACGCATATTATGCCACGAAAATATTTTCTTTTTTTTACTTTATCCCCCTAATCTACCTCTCTGGCTAATCCAAATGGCAATAGTTGTAACTCCTTCATTTTGTTCTTCGTTTAATAGCTCCTTCATGTTGTTCTTCGTTTAGTAAACAGTATAAATCTTAGAGAATCTTGGTTGTTTTCATGCAATAAAAGTTAAAAGCTTCAATATTTCTAGTTTTGGTTTTTTTAAATAATTACCCGATAAAAAAGAGATATTGCTAATTGTTTCCTATATTTCGGACTTGCTTCTGCTGGATAATTCTGTGGTACTAATTCAGCTGATAATATTTTCAGTGCCCTATTGAATACTAATTGATTCAATAATGGTTTTCCAGTTAAAAATGATTCAGTTCCATAAGCATGAGTCTGGAAACAAAAAAAAAAAAGTACAATATTTATATAAAATAAAGAGAATTGAAGGTTTCCATAAACGGATAAAAATATAAATGGATAGATTGTAGTGAACAAAATTTTAAAATCTAGCCTTCTAATTAAGTTTTCGAAAACCCAAAAAAGGAAATACGAGAAACAATTAAGCTCTCTTCACATGTCTAACAATATCAATGTATTTTGAAAAGGCTACAGTTAACTAAAATTATTTTGAAAACAATCTGCAGTAAACTAAAATTATTTTGAAAACAAACTGCGGTAATTCTACGCATTTAATTTTTCAAATTGATTTAATTTTAAGCAGAATAAAACAGAAAAGATGACATGTTTTTAGTGGAGTTCCTAAATTATACGTTGGGTTCACAGTTACCTACTGTTCAATAATTTATACTTACAAATTTGTCATTAATATGTCCATAGACTATCACTGGTCTTTCTTCAACAACGTAATTTTTTCTATTTATTCTAAATAAGAAGCCTGCATTGACGAGTGCATGAACATTTTGATATCTTGGCATTATCTGTGAAAGAATTAAAATTTTATAAAATATTCTTATCACATTTCATTTCAATATACAATACATAATATTAGGAAGTATATACAGATAAAAAAAAAAATTATCTTTCTGTGAGTTAATGTAAGGAGATACATTGTAAGCTAATTAGTTAACTATCTTATTACAGTCGACCAACTTAAAGCAGGAAGTAATTATAGAAGTACAGTTTTCTCAAGAACGTCTCTCAAAAATATTTTCTGCTTTACCGAAGAATAGAGAGAAACTCAAAAAAGTTTGGCTATAAGGTGAAAAAATTTGTGTTAAAAGTGCAGCAGCTACATTGTCCTCATTTTTTTCAACCACAATGAAAAACTGCCCTTTTCTTCTTAATCTAGGATTTTTATTTTCACATTTAACTATCTCTTCTCTTTAACAGTTTTCACTTATCAATCAGATTCATCACTTTCATAATATGTGTAAAACTATGCTAGTTTGAAGTCATGATTTTCCCAGATTTGACATTTTTGTTTCGTTTATAAGTTTCCAACGAAATGATGAAAAAACTGTCTAACTGCCTGAAGAAGAAACCATAAAAGATATAAGTTATACACGTTATTCTTCATCTCTTAATAGCCTTGCCTTTCTTGAGCTAATTCGAAACTTCGGTCAGCAATTGCATACATTACAAAACACTTGTATTCTGTTTAAGAGCAGAAAAATTCCTTGCATTTATTGAGCTATTATGTAATATTTCTTCATGCTTTTTACCATCTATGGACATTGAAATATAAAGATTCTATAAGTTTTCAAATTATAATCATCCTTTGAAATTCGTCTCACTAAAAAGATCTAAACATCAAATAGCTTAGTAACTTTCGGTTATCTCTTATGGATTTCTTATTTTCTTAAAAAAAAAAGATTTGCCCCAAATAAACATAAAAACTTATTTATTAACATTTAAACAAATGCATCTATGATGAAAAGGAATTGTTGATGTATTATACTATAATATCATTAAGCTTAAAAAGGACAAAAGAATAATGACATTTGCCATTATAATTGCTCAAGTCTTTTGACTTTAGCATTTCACAAATTCTCGTATCTAATCTTATAACAAATATATTGAATAGTATTACTTACCTTGAAAGTCTTTAAATAATAATGATTACTACTAAGTGCAGGTAATATAATTCTAGTTATTACTTTGTTATACATATTCGTATCTAAATATTGTAATATTGATATTGTGTCTGCAATACCTGTTTGATCACCTGAAATTTAATTTTTATTTATTTAACAATAAAAATATTCATTTTATAATAAGAGGGTCACTATTAAACAAAGAGACAAATGGTTATAGTGCTTTAGTGTGGTCCATATTAAATGTATCTCACAATATTTTACATCTGATCTTTTACGTTCCCGCGGCCATTTTCATGAAAAATACTTGAGTATCCGGGTTGAGCCGCGTCAATGGTTTGTAAAAATAGACGATTCGGCCATATTGCAATGAGCCTCTTCAGGGTCGTTACACCTCCAAAGCATCGTTAGATTTCAAGGTGTAAGGACACTGAAGAAGGTCATTGCAATATAGATAAAAAGTCGGTTTCTAGCAAATCACTGACGCGGTCCCAACCCGGAAACTCAAGTGATTTCAATTTTTACCTAGTTTTGAATATGCTACCTAAATTTAAAAATTGTCATATCTCCTTCCTAGATTTTTTTATGGCGGTTGCAAAAAAAACTTATTGTGAGTCAGTTCTGCACATTAGTTTTCACGTCTACGGAGCTATGAAACTTATGCCACATGCTGCTTATTTCAGGGAACCAAATAAAAAGAAATTTGATGGTACGGAGATGGTTGCCATTAAGGCGGATGTGGCAGAGTTTTCCAGCCAAATTATTAAGTAATTTCAAGCGTTGATTGCGCAATATTTAGACGAGTGTTGTCCTCGTGTAAGAATGCCTTCTGCAAACCACAACTTTTTCAGGATCGAAAATTTATTTTTTATTTTTTTTAAGCACCTATTTTTCTATTTTGGGGGGGGGATATTTAATACGCTGCCTTTCTAAAAAAAAAAATCACAGCATATTGGACTTACGGTTGAGGAATTTTGACAGGTAAGTTCCTGTCGGATTTCATTGTGATATTCACATAGAATGTCAATTTTTAAACTTTCAGCGACGTTTCGTTTTGGAGCTATGCCGTTCACATATCATATACCGTTTTCTAAAAATTACTTTTTTGGGACTCAAAACTTGTATTTCTGGTGAAAACGCGATTTCGAAAATTTGACACGATTACAATACTACCTCTAACAGGTGAAAAAGTAAAAATGGTCAATCAACTGTTTTAAACTGATACAAAAGATGCCAACTTATGTTATTGATTGTATCATTTCTAATATTTTTAGAGGTAAATGTCTCTTTACATATTATTAAATGACCCTCGTATATTTGCTTTTAAAAGTATACATCAACTTACGTAATGTGACACGTGCACCAACTGTTAATAAAATAAGAAATATATCGGAAGGAAACTCATGGTGTTGATGTTTTATTGATAAATTTCCAGCTAAAGTGCCCACCTTTAAGAATGAATTTAAGCAACATTGTATAACAATTTATATAACAAATTTAAAGGTTGCAAAAAATCAAACAGTATTCATTAAATTTACTGTATACATTTCTGACTGGTACGTTGGCCACCAGTTCAATATGATCAGCCAGTACACTTGTATACCCATACAATAGAGGATTCTGGGTGGATAATGTTCTAAATAGTTTTATACAATCTGAGAGTGTCATATTGGCTCCAAGCTCCAAATGATCGTAATAAATTGCATAAGTTTTTAGTTCGGCTACGTCATTTATGTCTATAAAAACTTGCGGCGGATGAATGATCCTATAAACTCCTAAATGAACATGTTAACTATTATTAATAATATACTAATTCATTAATCGTAAACAAAAAAAATAAACTAAATTAATAAAAAAATGTTACCTTGTGCAGTATTACCATTAACCAACATGTATGTACTTGGTGTTACTAAATCAAATATCTGTAATATTTCAAAAACTGTAGAAACTCTATACCACAGTGCCTTTCCCGGTAATTTCAGCTCAAGCTTCTTTGGTGCTAAAGCTAATTCAGCGAAATCTGTTTCATAATTGTCACCTTCTTCTATTTTATCACCATTTAATAATTTCTTTTTACAATTCTGACACTTCTGGGCACAAGTTTTACCATTAAGATGACAGTCTTTCAGTAAATCCTGTGTCAAATAAAAAATAGTCAATACAATGTTTATTAATATCTTGTTGAAAATGTGGCTGGGTCCGCAATGCTGGATAACATCCATTATTTTATCCGTCGTAGCATGCATATTAGATTTATTCCTGACCGGTTTCGGATATTCATCCATCGTCAGAGCAAATTCACCAAGTTTGTGTAGAGAGTTCACTTCAACTAAATGTTTCTGTAGACTCACACTTGTTGGTGAGTCTACTTGATATTAGACCAACAAGTGTGAGTCTACAGAAACATTTAGTTGAAGTGAACTCTCTACACAAACTTGGTGTATTTGCTCTGACGTTGGATGAATATCCGAAACCGGTCAGGAATAAATCTAATATGCATGCTACGACGGATAAAATAATAGATTTATTAATATCGTTAGTGATTATACAGCGGTTTTCACATATTGGCATTTTTTAGCGAATCTGGTTTTATATTCGGAAATTGACATATAACATTCATATATAATTCACTCCACAATCCAAATAAATAAAAGAAAGGTGTTCACTACCAAGAAGAGCTACTACAAGTTTTTTCAACACGATGCTGGGTCAATACCGTCCCTGAACCGAACACTGAATTCTCGCAACAAAGGCGAGTACGCTAGCCATTCCATCGCATGAGAGCATTTCCAAAAAAGAAAGAATAGTGATGGTGTCGAATTTTCGAAATTGAGTTTTCAACCGAAAATAAACGTTCTGAGGTCCACTGAGTACGATGAAATTGTTTTAGCAAATGGTCTATATATATACATATCTATTCTACATACCGGGGGTTTCAGAATTGCACGCACGGCACTATTTTAGACATGTGTTCTGTATCAAAAAATAAAAATAAAAGTTCATGTATACATATGTTTTAAATCAATTTATTACAGAGATATTGGGATTAAGATATTTATTTAACAACACAATAATTCAGAGTAACTGTTCAAAGTGGCACTGTTTTGTTGAAAGCAGCATTCAGCACGACGAATCCATGCTTGTTTGGCACTTCTTATAGCATCAGGACGATGCTTCATAGTAGCTGCGGCTTCCACGACCCGCTTCGTTAGCTCTTCTTGCTTGCCAGTAGACGTAGAATAAACCATAGACTTTATCCAACTCCACAGAAAATAAGCTAACGGCGTTAGAACTGGAGATCGTGGTGGTCATTTAACAGGTCCGTTTCGACCACTGATGGCTTGGTCGAGCTGTTATCATACCATATGTTGCGTTTAAATAATCATCACAATATGAGAATAGTGAACTGGAGCATCGTCATGCATAAACCAAAGCTCTGCCTATTGGCATGCGGAATATCTTCTAGAAACTCATAATATCTTCTAGATTATTTTGCAAAAAATGCAATTATGGTATTTCTGAAAGCCTAGGTGGCAAAAAGAAGAGACCGATTAGATTGTTGCCAAGAAGACCACACCAGACATTTAATGACATTTAATGTTCGTAATGTGTAGTTGCAGTCGTATGTGGATTTTCTTCGTCCCAAGTATGGGAGTTTCGAAAATTAGTAATCCCATTTCTTGTAAAGCAAGATTCATCAGTAACCTGCAGGCAGTATAGGAAGTAAGGATCTCGTGTGTATCCTAGAATTAACCACTGGGAGAAATTTCAGCGGTTGCTATAATCTTGTGGTAACTAATCATGCACATGCTTAATATGAAATGAATGCAATTGTTATTCGCGCAATGTTCGCCAAACACTGGCAGAGGAAACATCGAAACGAAGTGACAATCTTCTGGTGCTAGTACTAGGAGATAACTAAACACCTTCCAGTATTTCTTCTTGAACGTTTGCAGTTCACCGAAATCTTTGTCGACTGGTACAGGCTTTAGTGGGCCATTTTCCCTATGACGTCTTTCAATGGCTTCAAACGTTTTACGATTTGTTATTCTTCGTTGGGAAATTTTTCATGACATCTTCGACAAGCAGCAACATCATTTTTATATACCTCGCCATTAGTTAAAAGCATATCTGGTGGTTCTGAAAAAGTGAACGAATTGGTGCTGTTTCCCATTGTAATACCCAAAATACTAAAAACACTGTCTCTCAGTTGCATTCATTCACATGCAAAGAACTTACACAAACAGTTTTAATACTAACTGTCAAACAAATAAACGATATGCAATTGTTAGTATTATACTTTTGGAATACTAATTCAATTCGAAAATATATTTTAACCTTCAATATCTCTGTAATAAATTGATTTAAAAATATATGTATGAACTTTTATATTAATATTTTGTTACAGAACACATATTTAAAATTCTGAAACACCCAGTATATAAAATAGTAAGATATTGATTTTGGTCGCGATTTTGTGACATGCGTTAATATTGCAAATTCGGCTGGATGGATTTTCAAGCGATTTGTACAATTTGACACAGAATTTTCTTAATAATGCAAAGTGGAAAGGGCTGGGCTCCAGAAGGGCGGAACCCCTCCCGGGAGACAGTAGCTATATATCTCCTTGGTATTATATATATATTGCTGAATTTTGCGATAATGAGGTTACTTTCCACTAAATAAATTTTCCCGGGAACAGTAGCTATTGGAAAACAGTAGTGTTAAACTTTTCTCTAAAGTACCACTTCCATTTCAGTACAATGAATACAGAGTTCTATCATAATATATACATAATAGAGTTCTATCATATTAATATACATGATAAACATTGCTAGAATTCCGGATTTAAAGGAAACCGGTTAGCCGAAAGTGCAACTTTATACAAGAATGGGTTTTTGAGTTTCTTGGAATTTTCTTGGAAACGACTATAAAATTTCCTTTAAGCCTGGAATACTGTTAGACATAAACGGAGAAAATTGAGACAATATTTCATTTTGTAGCGGTGTGTCCGAGGCTCTACTATTGTCAGGTCAGAATGTCTTAAGGAAAGCCATATATCTCCGCATGAAATATTAAGGCTTACTAAATCGATACGATTGGATTACTTAAATCCAAAAGTTTATGTAATTAGAAAAAAAAAATTAAACCCTTAATCTTTAGTTATTTATTATTTTCTCTTATTTTTAGTATTGTCCAGAAAAGATTATGATTTGATTAATTTATATCTTCCTTGCGACTATACCTGGAATTTAAATGTATTTTATATATTCTTCAATTTCTTTGTGTGGCAATGTTTATTAAGGGAAATTACCAAGCGTTTTATTTAAGTTTAGCATTATCTTGTGACGTGATTTTCACAAGCAGATTTGTCTTTAAGTAATTGAAAAATGTTCTGTTGAATATGTGGATTGGTACTGGATAACATCTGGTATTTTATCCGTTGTAGCATGCATATTTCTTTCATACCTGATTGGTTTCGGATTTTTCATCCATCGTCAGAGTAAATTTATCAAGTTCATTACAACGCAATGTTTCTGTTGCACTTGCACTTGTTGGCTTGTTGATTTTGAGGTTATAGGGTGGAAATTGTAACAACCTTATCCCCCCCTCCCATCAACAAGCCAACAAGTGCGAGTGCAACAGAAACATTGCGTTGTAATGAACTTGATAAATTTACTCTGACGATGGACGAAAAATCCGAAACCAATCAGGTATGAAAGAAATATGCATGCTACGACGGATAAAATACCAGATGTTATCCAGTACCAATCCACATATTCAACAGAAGATTTTCAATTACCTAAAGACAGCTCTTGATCAAAAAAATAAAAAAATACGGGTTCAATTTGCTATACTTTACTCGCTACTACTTGAACCCGTGTTTTTTTTTTTTTTTATTTACAAACGGTTTCTTCCTTGCTGTCCTGGAAAAAAACGAATTTCTTTTGAGGGCTCTACAGCAGTCACAGGATTAATATTCCTTCCAAACCTAAAACTCATCTCCACAGCTAGGCTTGGGGCACTTATTATAGGATTTTCTTTTACTTTTCTTACTAGGAATCGTTCATCGTATCACTGAGCAACCTTCTATTTAAATTTCTTGCCTTATTTTCATTTCTGTTTTCATTACTGTACCGGTTAATGATACTTTGTACTGTAGCATGGCTTCTATTTATTAATTTTCCAATTTCACGCAACTTTTTCATCTTTTCCAATTTTCAATTATGATTTTACGAATTTCACTACTCGCGTCTTTACCTCTTCCCATTTTCACTTTTAAATGTAAATTAGAACCGCCACAAATCATAGAAAACATTAAACTGAATGTAATTTGACCAATGAATATTTTTAGAGATGAAATAGTAAACACATATTAGAGAATGAACGAATATATGTAGTGTGTGTGAATACGAAGGTCGCATCAGATTGCTACTTTGTTTTTGATATTTATATTATTCTAATAAATTCCTTTAGATAAAGCAAATGTTACTTTACAAATGTGCTTCTTTACACATCTTTAGAACAGTCTCCTGGTTCCCTATTCGCATAGATCTCTCATCAAAATTCAAGAGGACTTTATGGGCCTTCATAAAATCCATCCCCAGTATGACTGGATCCTCAATATCTGTGCTTATTTAAAACTATGCTGAGGATCTTCTTACTACCCACCTCGATGGTGACCTGGGTTTCTCCTACGACATCCATGCTCTCCCCTACAATCCAGGCCTCACGATTAAATAATCTCTCGAAGGAATTCTTAAACTCCACTTCGATAGGAAACCTTTCCTGACAATAGTATGGGTGGCTCCGGTGTCTACGACCATCTGGCACGCTTTATCCGCAAAATTCCTTCCAGTAGTAGGCCATTATCGTCGCATTTCAGCCGTGAAACCTTTAACTGTGCTGGGGCATAAGAGAGGCGAGCCGGCATCCGCCCCTCAGAGCCGGCTACTCGTAGTTTTTCCTGATTATCTTCGCCCTTTTGCTGTTTTTTGCTAGGAGGGCGTTTGCACTCTTTCTTAAAGTGTCAAAATTCCTGGCAGTTAAAATATTTTAAAGATGTTTAGTATTTGCGCTGGAGGGCACCAGTTCCCAAACCAGTTCCGCAATTTTCCCCTTCCCTTTACCAGCACTTGGAGCGATAGATGGCTTCTCATAAGTCTGCCTTACTCGAACTGGTTCCTTTTGGATGCTTTTTTTTACAGACTCAAATTCTAAAGCTCTTGCCAGCGCCTCCCAGATCGTCCTTGATCTGGCCAACTTGATAGCCTGTTCTAATTTGGGGTCCTTCAGGCCGTCGGCGAAGGCATCCGCAGCAAATCCCTCCAAAAGATTATCATCCAGGCCGGGGAACGCCATTCTAACCAAGCGGGAGATATCGACACTAAATTGTTGGAGTGTTTCTCCCGGGTGTTGGCGCCGTGTTTTGAACAGCGTCCTGTACAGCTCCTGCATATGCTTGTCGCCGAACCTCCTCTCCATATGTTCGCTCAAATGGGCAAAATATCCTCGGTGATCCTCCGGAATGTTCTGGAGGATATCCAGCGCTTCGCCCCGCAGCGAGATAATCAGTGATGTTGCTTTCCCTTTCTCGCTCCATACATTTGCGGAAGCGGCAGCATTAAATTGTAGCAATTAGTTTGCCCACGATTATGCTCCGTCGTAGACTGGCGGCTCTATTTGCGCAAGAGCTCTGAACGCCACTCGGGGGCCTTCATTTTCCTGTATGTCTGCCGTTGGAGTGGCTCCAACTCCAACCTTGGGCAAGCCAGTCTCCGTGCTCTCCAATCGGCGTCTTACGTACTGCTCTACCTCGCTTGTCTTCCTCTCCATTTCGGATTTTAACTCCTCTTGGACCTTTTTCATTTCTTCTTGGACCTGGTCTATGTCATTCTTCATTCCTTCTTGGATCTTATTTATCTC